>JAQOOD010000005.1:14048914-14511542 GCA_029633175.1 Citrus glauca
GTAGCTTGGTAAATTAGAGCGTGGGCCGTGGGCCGTACCTCAAATGTCATTAATGATCCAACAGCTTGGAAATAAAATAAATAAATAAATTATTTTAATATATATATATATATAAAGAATGTTTTGATTTACAGGGAAGAAAAATTTTACATAGTAAGAATAAGAGCAGGGAAGAAGAGTAGGGAGTGCGATGGACTTCTCTCCTTTAACAGACGCTTTAGCGTCCAAATCGTATGAAAAAATCGCTGATATTTGCAACGACCTAATGCTCAAGGTTAAATTATTTTTTTCCTTTTTAATAATTAATCTTATTTTCAAAAATTAATTTCTTCATCTCATTATTATTATTATTAAAATTTCTCTTTAACAGGTTGCTGCAGAGGGTATTGCGTTTCAAGACGAATGGCCTTACGTGATTAATCTCCTCGGTTATTATTATGTCAATGATATGTAAGTTTAAGTGCTTAACCCTTTTTTAAAAAAAATTAATTGATTTTTTTAATATCTATGTATTGCATCAATATTGATTTCTGAGAATACTGGCTGAGAACTAAAAAAATAATTATAATATTTTAAAAGAAATTTTCCCACTTGCAATTTAGAGTTTGAAGAGTGAACTCTGATTCACATATGGATTTTTGGAATATAGGTAGTATATAATTGAGAGTTTTGCTTCAGAGTTAGTCATGGTTTCACAGTATGTAGCTTTAGACCCTAGTGGGACGGATCTTAGAATATTATGTGCTTGCAGTAACAGTGCGCGCTTCCTTTGGAAATCAATACCTTCGACGATTAAGGATAGCAGGGCAGAAGTGGTTGCAGCTTGGAAAATTGGTCAGCATCTATGGACACGGGATTATGCTGGTGTTTATGACGCCATTCGTGGGTTTGATTGGAGTCAAGAAGCACAAGCTCTTGTTGCTGCTTTCTCAGGCAAGTGCTCTTGTCACAAAACATTGGATACATAACTCTGGTTGTCCACGTTGTTTATTTGATATCGGTTGAACAACTTAACTCTTTGTTCCTATTTTTTTTTTAATACATTTGAATTTTACATGTTTACATGATGAAGTGTCAGATTTGAGAAATTATTGCTATGCAGTTTATGTAGTCCAGCTAATGATGTATTGTTAAGTGGTAAAAAGACTAAGAAAGTGCTATTACTTAGAATTTTTCCTTTCTTTTTTAAGGAATCAATATTACATCAAGTTTTTTTTTGAAGTCTTTGATGAAGTTTGGGTAGCATAAATCCTTATGCAACTGTTTGATTTAGAAAAAGTATGTTATCACGTTCATTGTGGTGGTATCTAGGAGAAAGACCTAAGATTATGTTAGTTGAATTCTTGATTGTCACATGGCTTGGGATTCATTTAAATAGGATAGGAGAAGATTTATTCATGCTCTTCTTATTTTAGAAGGTTTGTGATGCCCTTATCCTTATCCTTATGTATATGTCAGCAGATATGTGTATCACTTACTTTAAAACCTTTTGCTATTTTTGTACTATCTTTATCCTAGGGAAAATGTTGATGTGTTTGTTTAATTTATTAATGCATGGTGCTTATCAGAAAAGATATACTAATTTGTTGTGTTATAAAATAATTTTATGTTTCTTTTCTGATATAACAAAAATAGCAATAATCCAAAGAGTAGATTAGGGGCATAGCGATTGGTAATAAAATGTAAGTGTGTGAGCTTGTTGGATAAATGGATAATTTGTAGTTTCATAATTTTAAGTGCAAACCTATGTGGATAAAAATAATTATCCTAACTCATGGAAAATCGTAGTTCAATGACTTTAGGTGCATGTACAAAAAGTTCTTGCTGTTGAGACTTAAGCTCCTAGGCACAAGGAAGCTGCTGTCATGGTATGATTCAACTTGCTAATATTTAGCCCATCAAAGCAGACTGAAAAATATTTATGTCATCTTAACATTCAATATTTCCCTACAATACCTGGCTTGGTCTGGATTTGCTATACTTAAGCTTGTTTGATTCATTTGTAAGGTGCTTTCCCGATTTTGCAACTAATTCAACCTTTTTCATGTGGAAAATCTGGATTGTGACAGAACAGTCACGTCTTGATCAACCTCAGAGCTTCTGAATTGAAGAAAAAATCTTACAATTCCATGTGTTATATCTTATTGTTAAAGCAGCCGAAGCATTGAGTTCATTTTGTTTGTGTGTGACTATAATCTCAATAACATGTAAACTCTGTAATGTGACCATCTGAAACTGTGAAAGCATGCAGACTGTATATACTTTTTCATGTGATTCTGAAAGTGATTAGTAGTTGTTTGATGAAATACTGGCATATGGGTTAAGAAATGCTGACATATGGGTTAAGTCTGAATTTAAATTTTCACCTTTACAAGTCCATGTGTATTGAGTTAAAAGCCAATCATTTGATTTTATTTACAATAAAAGTTTCTGGGTCCATTGCTAGTTGTTTCTCTTTCTTCAAAAGATGCTTGATGCATTTGTGGATCTCACAACTTACAGTACCAAAGTCAATTTCTTGTTTTAATTGTATATGTATATATTTTGGAAACAATGTAATTTAACAGTATTCAACAGACCCTTCTAGTATTTGGTGAATTTACTGGACTACATACACTGCACTGGGCACATTATAACACTTAATGAATTTATTTCTGCCACTCAAACAATGTCTGGACACAGATGGTATGAAGGCAGGAAAGTAGCTCTTTCATGTAGAATTGTAGCAGTTATTCTTGTGCTTTTTATTCCCCTAATTATATTACTTGATTTTCCTGAATGTCTGGAAATATGAAAGCTGTCTGTCTCTTTCCTTGTCATATGCTTTGCTTAAGATTTTTAGCACCATCTAACATTTATTTTCCTTGTCTATTTGCAGAGCTCTACACCAAGAGGATGTTTCAGCTGCTTCTGTCTGCTTATTCGACAATAAGCACCCAAGACACAGCTCTCTTTCTGGGAATGAATGAGGATGATGCCGCATATTGTAAGATTCTTTCATTAATGGCATTAGCTTTGGCGTTATTGTTAAGCTTATTCTGTAATAGGCTAATAGCATCAATAGCACTGCTTTTATCCCTAAATCTCTTTGCGATATCTGTGACCTACTGATACTTGTTTTAGAAATTTTTTTCCTTTCTTTGCTGCTGAAACAGAAAATGCCAATTACTAAATATATAGACGGATGGTGAAAGTTTACCACACATGTAACTGAAAAGAATGATTAATATTGACCATATCATGTTTTGTAATTGTGAAATTTCATGGTGAAAACATATGAAAAGTGAGAGCAGCCTTGGTCAGAGTATCTTAATGGATGGATATCGTTAAAAAGGTTTTGCTGTACGATGAATTCTATATATATCAGAGTTAGCCAAAACTCAGACTGATAATAAGACATCAGGATATATATAAAATCAGAATCAGAGTTAGCCAAAACTCGGACTGATAATAAGACATCAGGGGTAAGTATTATTCTAGCTCTCCTTGAGAACACTAGTCAGCCAAGCATAATAGGTTGTCAGGTTTGTGTTAAATGTGATCTGCAGGAGTTTAATGCTATGGCTTGGCAACTAGGCAAAATTATGTATGATGTCATCTGGTCTGCCGAGTTCAATATTCTGATCTAATATGCACTAGTGTGGCTCCCTTCATCTGGATCTGTTCATTCTGGCATTTTCATTTTGTTTTCGTTTTTGTTTTCTAGTCAGTCCAATGCTTGCCACAACCAGCAAGTTGGCTAAATAGGATTGCTGATAAATAAACATGTTTTGCTGTGATGAATGACTTCATATTCTGCCTGTCTATTGTTTGACTGTTTGCCAATGTGGTTTCACTTACAAGCAGATGTACAACAGCAAGGTTGGACTTTGGATCCTGCTTCCCGAATGTTGACTGTGAAGAAGCAGCCTCTTGTGACAGAGCAGAAACTAGATCCCAGCAAACTGCAGCGCTTGACAGAATACGTGTTCCACCTTGAACATTGATTTAACTTCTTGAACGGCCGAAACTGTCAATTCTCTTGTGAAATCAACTTTTGATTCTGGAAAGAAATGCTTTCAAAGCATTTAGAACTCGGATCTTTTGGCAGATATTGAAATAGCAATTGTATGATTTTATTCTTTGTCGAATCTGTCTTCCTATTTCTTACCCTATTACCTTTGTTATGAAATTTAAGCTTTTACTCTATGGCAACAGAAAGGAAATAGCTCGAGCATTAGTGGAAACTCTAGGATGAGTAGCGAGCTATGTGCATTCGTTCTCGAATTTAGTAATTCTGTGTTACAAACTTCAATATTTGCCAAATTTAGATCATAAGTATCGTCACAGAGTCGCGAGAGCTTGCTATACGAAATGGACACTGAAAGTGATACTCGCTGCTTGGTAGTACCCCGAGTGCTGACCCACTCTTTCAACAGCCCATGACAATATTGTAGGTTTGAGTTGACTCCCTTTATCGAGTTCTAAGAATATTTTTCCAAACCTAGGAACTGACTTAAGTTTGTCCAAATAGACTTTTAATTACAAAAATCAGTTATTTAAAAAAAAAGGAAAAAGGAAAAAGGAAGGAAGTGTCGCTCGTTTCAATATAAGCACCAGCTCAACATTTGTTATTATAAATTAACAGACCTTAAAATTATAATATACCAATAGATTATAACAATTAAAGAATATACTACATTGTAATCTATATGATTCGGATTACGAACAAATTAATGTTAATAAATAAACACAGTCGAGACTCCAATCATTCAAGTTACACTCACATACTTTTGTTGTTCTTCTTGTAATTTGGCACCATCAAAGGCTTTGTCAAACTATAAATAGAATCAATTGAGCGAAGCCTCCTTTTTCTCGTCTTCATCAGGTTCAGGCACGACCCATATTCTTCATCGTCATCTTCATCGATCATCGTCGACAGTACTGCTTCGCTTGGCTTGTAATCATCGCCAGCTTCTGCCTCTCCGTCTTTCTTAATGCTTCGTTCTCGTAGTTTATTATTGATCATCTTTTTGTTCACAGTATTTTCGTGGTGATGAATTCTATTCAAGTCGTCTCTGCAAAGTAGCATAAGCTGCCGAGCAGCTTCTATTTCCAGCTCCGATAGCGATAAGCTCATCGTCGGATTTGGTCTTATTTTTTTATTTGCAGATGAAAATTTAGCCATGAATATGAACGTGATTGCGAATACATAGAGAGAGGAGAGTTCAGTTGATGGAGCTTTTATAGAGAGACTCGTCGTTGGAGACAATTACTAATGCATGATAAAGACGCGTGCGCAGGTCGGTCTAGGAAAAGAATAAAATCGAAATAACTTTTGATCCCTACGCTTTTGTAATTTCTCATCTGATGACATGGTTTGTTTGTTTACATCAGATGAGCCCCTAATGACGGACTGTTAAATGGCCAAATTAGGGTCATAATATTTATTTTTGACAAGATTATTTATTAGCATTCAAAAATAATTCAGGCATTTACAAAGTAGATGCTACTCAAGTGTTCTGTGGACGCCAAGTCCTCCCTCAACATTGAGAGTGTAAAATACTAGTTTATATTAATTCTAATATTTTATGAATTGTAAATATTTGTAGATTGAATCCCTATATAATCAAGACACTTTTCATCTGATTCTTGACAAGAACATATGTTAACATTAAAGGGTAATTCAAGCATTTACGAAATGACCTAATTTATACAAATGGAAAACTTGTGTCTTTCATTGAGAAAATCTAAGAGATTAAGGATGCGATGTTATTAGCCATAAAGTAAGAGTCCTTCCGGCAGTTTCATAAACTCTTTTGTCGTTTTGTTTTATAGGAAAAAATATATCGCAATTATTTTTAGAAGAAAATATTTTTGTCAAATTATAATTAATTAATGTCACCTATTCAAGTTGTTTCTTAGTTAGGTTTAAACTGCTCCAATTTTACTCTTACCATCTTAGGGTTTATATTGTTTTTTTTTTCTTTTTCCTTTTCTTTTAAACACACTTGAGGGTCATGTTAAAGTCTTGTTTAATATTGAGCTATTGGAATTTTTAAGATACAGTTGTAAAAAAAATTATAATTATAAAAAAATTAATAGTATGTAGTAACTAAATATAATTTTTAAATAATAATTTTAACATAATTAATAAAGATATAATAGATTTTTATCACACAAGTATAAAGTTAAATTAACTTAGTTTCTAAGTTACAACAAATAGTGTTTACAAAATATTTTAGTACCTTATCTTTTAAGGTAAAGTTATTCTCAATCCCAAATAGGGCTTAAAAATCTCAAAACTTTCTACTCTAATCTCAAATTTCTCTACAGTATAGCACTATGATAACATTTTCCTGAATTTCGAATATAAAAATAGTAAGATAACCTTTATTTTTAAAAGTATCTTTTAAACAAAGATACTAAACATTCCCTAAACATCTAACTCTTGTATGCATATAATATTCACTAAATTACATAACCTTTATAAATTATTGTCAATAAAAGGTGTTGATGTTGAAATTCGGTCAAGTTGATGATGATGACTAGATTGTCTCGTCAACGCTTTAATTTATTTTGATGGGACACTTGTCACTCGCTGCTATATTGGAATTTGAATTGTAATGATACTTCATTTGATCTACAACAACAAAAATTTGTCAAGGGCGCTAGATTTTTTCCGGCAAAAACCTTTCGACGCTCAAGTCAACAATCAAGTTTCTTTGCAAGGAAAATAATAATGCGACTCTTGTGATTTTAAGTATTTTGTATTTATTACCAGAATTCCTTTTCAACTAGAAAAAGAGAAAAAGTCCCTTTTTTCTGGATCTCCCCCAATTCTTATAGACAATTGTGCATGTCGCGCGTTATTACTCATTCTTTAATGCGCGATTGTTTTCAAATTGAATGTGTCACTTGAATCTAAGAGTTAATATATCTGTTTGTGTAGTTATTGAGTTACCGTTACAACAACTGATCGTGCTTTAAACATTATATCAGATCGTGCATATACGTTACGAGTGAGCTTCCAAATAAAACTTAACAATATAAGATGTAATTCAAAACCATGCGACCTGATTCTGGTCTCCTCACGGAACGTTGGTCGTACTTGCGCATGCAACCAGATAACTTTCTCTTCGAACTCAATTAACTATCTTTTCATGCTCCAAACAAAAGTATAATTATATTTATCATTATACAGTAAAAAAAAGTTAAACAACCCATTTAATGGCAAAAGCTAATGGATGAGGGCGGTGGAGAAGTACTTTTCCAAAAATATAGGGACGTATTTGTTATTTCCATGATAGAATTAATTCGGGCATGTAAATGCCTTTCATACAAACTATGACACCTTTTCCTGGCTAACTAAAAGCATTCGTAATTTTAGTCATGTTGCTAATGTGAATCATTTTATCCAAAAAATTAAAAAAAAAAATTAGAGGAGTCCTTATCATATTGTTATGAATGAAGTGTTCAGCAATAATGATGATATGGTAGATGCCAGGACAGGTGACATGATTTTCTGACGCCTTCTTAAATGGTGTATGTTCAAGCTATGAATTAATAATTAGTTAGATAACACCATGTATTATTATTATTCACGATAAGATGGTATAAATGTCATCCATTAAATCACTGCAATATAGTTTAAACTCGCATATATATATAAATAGAAAGGAAAAATGGACAATACTAGCTCATGCAATGTGAATTATATTGGTGGTAATTAAAAATCTGATAATCCTTTATTGATCAAGGAGTACTCTTTTGACATTTTTTGAAAAATATAAGGGACGACACAAGTTCAAGTTGGGAATTTACAAAACCCTTGCTCATCCGATCGAAAAGCTTCTTTCAGCAACTTCTCTCTCTATATATATATGTGTATATCGACAAAAGTAATTGATTCTAAAAATTAAATGAAGCTACAATACCGTATATTATTAAGCTCGACCGCCAGCTTACTCGCATTTCTTCTTCTTAGCACTTGAGCCAGCCACCGGCAGTTGGTTGGTCGAACTATAAATAGAATCAATGGAACGAAACCTTCTCTTTTTCCTCGACTTCATCGAACACTCATGATCATCATCGACCATCGTTGACATTAACCCCTCATCGACAACTGTACAAGAGGATAAATCATCATCTGCGTCGCTCTCGTGTCGTCGTTCTTGTAATTTACAATTACTCGTCTTCTTCTGCAAATCCAAATCCAAATCCATGCAAAGTTGTATCAGCTGCTGGGCAGCTTCTATTTCCAGCTCTGAGAAGGTCATCATGTTCAGATTTCTTCTTCTTTCTCCAGTACTTGTAGATGAAAATAATTTAGCCATGGCTTAGGCTTGGCTTGCTAAAATTCAGAAATTAGAAGGTGGGGTGGGCTTTTTATAGACGGCTTCCAATCAAAGTAAATTGCATGAACAAGACGCGTAAGAGTCGGTTTGTGAATCCGGCTTCTCTTAGGAAATAATAATAATAATAATAATAATAATAATAAAAATGTCGTTTTGCGTTTTCGTGGATAAATTTAATTATTTAATTATTGTTGTATTATAAAAATGGGTCTTCATTTCTTTTTCTTAGAGGGCAAGTCACGTTTTCCTTCTGTAGCAAAGATTGACGAGTCGGGTAACGGGCACTTTCATCTTTGAATTTCATTGACAAAAATGCCCTTATTTATTGGTCAGAATTCCTTATGAAGGGAGGAAACAGGTCCCTTTTTTCACCAGAAATTTGTCAAAATGAACAAAGATAAACCAGCCAATTTTTTTTTTTATATTTACCTTTAAATAAAAAATTTAATTTAAATAAAAATATAAGACAATAATAACCTAAATATTTAATAAATAAATGGCAATATATCATTTTACTTTCTTTACATAAAATCATTTTAATTATTTTATTTTAAATACACAAAAATGTTCTTATTTTATTGAATTATTTATTATTTAGAAACCAAAAATAAATTTATAAATTTTATGCACTCATTTACTTTTTTACTAAAACACTAAATTTAAAAATAAATTTAAATTAAAGAATAACATTAGAGATTAACAAATAAAATTATATTATATTATAAAACAATATAATATTAGATTATACTATGTTATAATTTAATACTTAATTTCAAAAATTAATAATAAACCCTAAAACATTAATAAATTTAAATGATATAAATTTAATTTGAAAACTAATATAAATTAATATTATTTTAAATAATATGGTCCATATTACATGGATTATAGTGTTACAATTTAATACAACACATTATAATAAAATACAATTAGAATAGTATAATACAATATAAATGTATAAAAAAAAGAGATAATTACCCATCGACCGCCTTTTTTTTTTAGCATTTTAAAAAATGCACATTTTTTTTTGCAGCGCTCCACTTGAAATTAATATTTTTTTTATTGATTCACTCTCATTATAAAACTATTAGAACTTTCCTGACATCATAAGGGTAAAATTATCATTTCGCAACGACATTGTTTGAAGACAAAAGTGGACATTTACAAAATAATATAACTTTAAGTGGAGTTCAACAAAAAAAAAATTATGTATTTTTCAAAAAATGCGAAAAAATATGTGGTTAGTAGGGTGGATAATTGTCCTTTCACATTTATAGGTAAAAAAATTATTTATATAATATTCCATTAGCTTTCTTAACAGTTTGAAATCAGAAGTAGATAAGTGCAAAATAATATAATTTCGAGTGGAGTTCAGTAAAAAAAAAGAATGACGTATTTTTAAAAAAGTGTGAAAAAATAGGTAGTTAATGAATAATTGTCTAAAAAATATAATATAATATAATACAATATGATACACAGAAGGATCCCTCTCAGTTATATGCATGTAACTTAGCATTAGCGTACACAGAATTACATTAATTTAATATTATTCAGGATTTAATATGATATAATGTGGTTGTGGTGCAACAAACGCACCCTAAACGCAAGTTACGCAGCCATATTTACTGAAGATAGGATGAAGAGCGTCCACTCGCATTTGTTAGCTGCGGTTTAATAATTTTAAATTTACTTGGGCCGGTTATACATGTAGTGGGCTTGCTTGTCATTGATAAGCTAGTCCGCCGTTAAGGCTAGAGAGTGCGACCCATATGTCTCCTAGGGCTTTGGTGTGGCCCAATGATTCTTAACTGAGTTATCACTAGTTATCTGTAGCTTTTTTAAAATTATTATTAACTCACATAATTAATTTAATTTTCCTGGTCATTACATGATTAATGTACAACAGACGGCTAGATCCTCATCCTTTGCTGCCATATTTCTTGTAAGAAAATGATAAAATCATTAGTTACCATGTGAATATCATCAAACTTTCGTAAGGGCTTGAGAACCTCTAATATTCAAGTATGACTAAACATGCCCAGTATAATTTTATAATACACTAGTTGTTAAGGATGTTGAGAAGAGAGACTCTAGTTTTGGTCAAACGCATACACAAGCTCTCAATTCCTTGACCAAGATCTTGAATGCACAATTCCGACTCATATTAACAGGTTTTGCGCTTGCAAGATGTTACCAGATTTGCTTGTCTGGTCAACGAGACCAATAACAAGGGAGGTCAACGTCGCGGACCGTCCAAAATTCCAGGCATTTTGATGATAATAATGAAGAATATGTAGCCTTTAATCTGCACAAAAGCTCATCGATCGCTGAAAGAAAGGGGTATGGTCTAGAAGGCAAACTGTTTGAGTGAGTATGGAGACCAGAGATAGCCATTTTCATTTATTAAAAAAAAAAAAGAATGCTTATTTCACTATTCATGAATGATTAATTGAGTCCTCTAATTTGCCTTCTTCACAATTTACTCCGTTCAATATAATACCAAGTGGGGTGAGGAGACATGAGGAATCTTAGCCTTTTAATAAATCAACAATTTGTAACATGATTTTGATGTGGATCAAAAGTGCATTATCAGCAATGTTTTTGCAATGTCTCCCTCCCACCAGCTTTCCAACTCACTATTGTAAATAGAATAATAATGATAATTAATGATCAATAAACTACAAATTATGCAAATGCACGAGTGGAGTTGACATGGAAGAAAAGTCATGCCACTTGTAGATAATCGTGTAAAACGTGTGTATAATCATTTTAATGATCAACTTTTGGATTGATGAATCAATTTAAATTTCCAGATACATCGTATGATTGCTTTGCAACTGCCAGGCAAGATCAACAAATTATGTTCATCAATGCCTTTAAATATGATTGTTATAAAATAGAAGACAAGATTCCTATGCTTGGCTGTTACATGTTTTTCTATGGGATAGGAAAATGAAATGTGATCTGTTAATGCTATTTGATACAGTGCCTTTGTAACAGGGAGACATGTAGCACATTCTTCGCCACCTGATCAAAGCCTTAGAGTTCTATGTCTACCATGTGAAGATCATCAAAAATTGCTTATGCTGCTTTTCCTTAATCTGTAGACAACTGGAATCTTGACAACTCCATGTACATATATTAAACTGTTGGCATCTGAATCTGCCGATGAATTGGCGCAAGTCCACAGACAGCGAGAGCATTTTTGGTTACCTAAACGCTGTGAAGATTGAGTCTACAATGCATGTGAATCTTCTTAATTGGTATTATTCTATCATACACCAAGAGACAATTGGAATCTTGACAACTTAATTTTTGATGTCTATTTTTTGCATTGCATTCAAGTCTCTGTTATTGGTTTTATGTGTCTACTACTTGATCCATAGTTTTTATAATAAGATTTGATTTTTACTCTTAATTTAAAGATTTAATCCATTTACAATTTGAATCATTCACTCCTGAGATGAAAACATAGAGTAAATAAAAAATAAAATGAAAAAATGAAGATATTCCAGAATATATCACATAATACTTTGAGTTTGTATTCAAAATTTTATGATTAATGTGCAAGTGTAATTCTCATTTACAAGTATGAAATAGGTATAAACATTTTGTAATCTAATTGCTGAGGATGTTGAGAAGGGAGACTCGAGCTTTGATCAATCGCCTAGATAAGGATTCGAGTCCTTCTTCGAGATATTGAATGCTGGACTCCAATTCTTTAAGCTGGTTTTGCAAGCAAAAGATGTTACAAGATTTAATAGTCTTGTGATCAATGAGTGCAGCATCCACCTTCCCAAACTCATTAATGTCATTTTTGTCTTCTTGGCATGCTATTCTTTTGGGGAGGATTAGTTTTGAAACCAATGAGAAGCCGCTTAGCATTGATCCAGTCCTTTGGCCCGCGATAAGGGACAGTAAGGATTCAAATGCAGTGAAGGTGACCTCTTCAACCTCTTTCAACATGCTAACATGTTTCTCACTGATTGGAGATGAGCATTTGTTTTCGATGCCTTTCAAATTCCCCAAGGCCTTATGGATTGTCTTTTTCAACGCCTTCCTGGAGGCTAAGTACTTCTTAATCTCACTTGTAAGCTCAGTTTCGTCGCCCTTTCGTCTGCGCAAAACCGATTGAAGTCCTTGTACGGATTCCTTAGATTGCAGCAATGAATTCTGAGCAATGCTGCAAGTATCCAAGATCCTCAAAGATCCATTCAACAGCTCATCAACCAATTTCCTGTTACCGGCTTGCAATAAAGCTTGTTGAATGAGGGGCAATTGAAGGATTTTATCAACCCAATCATGTAAATCTTGAAGGCCGTTTATGTTGTGGCCTATAGTTGGAGCAGCTTGAGAAGACCTTAATCTGCTCAAAGTCTCTTCAACCTCTGAAGTGAACGGGTGTGATTTAGTCGGCAAACTGTTTGATCGAACATGGAAAGAGGCTGCCATTTTTCCCTTGCTCTGAATGAGAAAGCTACAAGTTGACTAATATTGCCTTCATTTGGTTACCATAAGCACATTATATATATCAAACAGACAAGGGGGACAAGAGGAATCTCATCCTCTTTTAAAATGTCAAATGGCGACATGATTTGGATCTTGATCTAAACATTAGATCAGCTATTTTTATGCATTGCCTTCTCCCACTAGGTTGTTAGCTTATTTTTAAAGCTTCAAAATCGCACTCAAGTATATATCTTGATCACTTAAGTTATTAATGATCTGTAGAAGTTGTTGCCTCCGCAGCCATATAAAAAATTGTTCCCTATAGAAAGAACAAGATTCTCGTAATTTATTAATTTAATGAAGAAATGAACATTAAAATAAAGGGCTATCCTCAATATGTTATCCTGTTATGCTATTTAAAAAAAAAGCATGAACACTGATATATATATGTGTGTGTGTATATATATATATAAATCGAGTATAATAGTTTATGTAAGAGATGCATGCACAGACGTTGCCTCCAAGATCATGACTACAAGAAAAAGAGTAATTTCGGTGGGCAAATATCATTTGCGAATACACAAAAGTCATTAGAAAAACTCATTTTCGAGCGAGACATGCCGTCGACAGTCATCGTACTAAGTTTATAAAAAATAACATGGAATCATCAAAGGAAAAAATTATTTCCGGGCCGTTGAAAGTGAAATTAAACACCCTAAAAAATAAGATAGGATAAACCTAGTCATTTTTTTTTCCAACCATAACTAGCTGTTCAGCCTCTGTTTAAAGCTTCAAAATCGCACCCAAGTGTATATCTTGATCACGTAACTTAATAATGATCTGTAAAAAATTTTCCCTCTGCAACAATACAAGGAAGGGCATTCCAGTTTAGTTTTGGTTCCCTGTAGAAAGAACATGATTCTGCAACGCTTGTGCATTCTTCTAGTTTATTAATTTAATTAAGCAACGAAAATTAAAATAAAGGGCTATGCTCAATATTATCATATTATGCTAATTAAAATATAAAAAAAATCATGCATAATAATTTGGGTAGCTAGTTGCACAGACATTGCCGACAAGAGAAAAACAGAGCCAGCTGGATCGACAAGACGCTTCACTTTCGTACAAAAGCATTGAATAGCAGAGAAGGTTCATAAATTAGTAGCAAGCTAATGATCTGTCTTGTTCAATGCATGGAGATATGGTGTTGGCAAAAATTTGAAATGCATGGAGGATAAACATGTCCCATCTTCTTCCAGCCAGGACAAAGTGGGTTGTGCTTAAAATTTTACTTGAGGTGGAAGTAACCAGACTTGAATATTCTCTAAAATTGATGCAGTTCTTCATCTCCAGGCGAAAGTCATCATCAAAACTGAAGTTTTATTATATGAACAGGAGGGAAAGCAAGATCAACAAACATGACTCTATAATATCAGAAAAATTTTAATGAGGTTTGTAAGTAACGTGCTGCAGTATTTGATTGTTTCCCTAACGGGCAAACAAAAAGCACCTTGAGGGCCTGTTCGGTACCATTTTAAAGAGATTGTTTTCATTTTTGCTTTTAGAGTTTAGATATAATACATGTTTGGTGGGTGGGGTGAATTCAAAAAATAAATTGTAAAACAAATAATTCAAATTTGCATTTACAGTTATAAAACACAGAACGTCTTCAACACGTTCTCAATGAATCACAAAACTAAATTCTAAAATACAATCCAAAACAAAACCAGATCAAAACTCACAGTTCTCTCTCTCCATGATGTTACTCTTCTTCCACCACAATTCACCGTCATAGCTCTCTCTCTCTCCCTCCGCAACAGATCTCCAACCAAAATCGGCTTCTGCTGTTGTTGCGTCTCGACTGGTGGTGGTGCTGCTGCTTCTTCGTCTCCGTTCTACTGCGGCCATGATGGATCGACTGCTGCTGCTGCGTCACCGTCTCGATTTGGTGGCGGCGGTGGTGCTGCGTCTACTCAGCTTCGGCAATAATGGATCGGCTGCTGCTGCTACATCTTTGTTGAGGATCGACTGAAGCTGCTACTGCCGTTGCGTATCTGCTCCGTCTCGACTGGTGGTGGTGATGGTCGTGCTGCGTCTCTGCTCTGCTTCGGGGAGGGTTTAATTTCATTTTCTGCTGAACCGATTGAACCTATTTTTCATTTTGTCCGATTGCTTGAAGCATACCGAGTCAATTTCGCCATTTAATTGGGTGAACAAAACAAAAAAAATTATTTTTATGGATTTGTTGGTAATTTTTCAATAGGAATGGCTAAAAATGGATTCAAATCAACCCGATCAAATTAGTGATTGGATTGGAAAAAAATTCATACGAACTCAATCCAAACCTATAACCTAATATAATATGACTCAAATATGTTCGGATCGGATGAGCAAAAAAATCAGGTTGAGTTCGATTTTGATCGGATTTAGATTAAAAGCGGTTTGGATTGGAAAATGAAAAATTTATGCCCATCTTTGGAAATATATATATATATATATTAGTTTTCTGGTCCAGGATATTAAAGTGTGAGAAAAGTTTTAGAAAGCTTTGAAACCATGGGGTTTTAAAGGTTTATAACTTAAAGCACTTAAATCGAATGGTTTATGCATTTTTCTAGACGTTTCCGTATTTTAAAATTTTAGACTAGAATATAAAAATGTTCCAGTCCATAATATTAAAGTTTGGGACTATTCGGGAAAACGCATAAATCGTGCAGTTTAAGCGCTTCAAGTTGTAAGCCTTTAAAATTCTGGACTGGAACATTTATAAATATATATATATATATATATATTTATAAGCCCTCCAACTAGGGTTTCTTCTTCGCAGACTTAGGCGGCAAGTAGGCAGGCAGAGCTTCAATCGTGGACAATGGTGAAGGGCAGGCAAGGCGAGCGCGTCAAACTCTATGTTTGAGGAACAATTCTGGGATACAAAAGGTCAAAATCAAACCAGTATCCAAACACATCATTGATTCAGATCAAGGGAGTGAACATAAAGGAAGAGGTGGCGTGGTACTGAGGCAAGCGTTTGGCTTACATTTACAAGGCCAAGACTAAGAAGAATGGGACACACTATCATTGCATTTGGGGGAAAGTTGCCAGATCTCACGGTAACAGCGGCGTCGTTCGCGCCAAGTTCAAGTCCAATCTCCTTCCCAAATCCATGGGAGATAGAGTTAGGGTTTTCATGTATCCCAACAACATATGAGCAACATGGTTCGAATAGCTACTAGATCCAAAAGTAAGGTACCTTCTGAATTTGTGATTTATTCGCTTAAGAGTTATGTTTCAAGATTTTGGACTCGAGAGTTATACTGGCTAGCGTGTTGGCTTTTACTTCTATTCAATTATTGTGGATTTTGGAGCATTAATTTTAATGTTTATGCTTAATTTTTTTAAAATTTTCTTATCATGCATCAAATTACTTAATCAAACAAAAAATATATTTCTATATATATATAATGAAGAAATATTCCTAATCAGTTGAACAAAAGTTTTGCAATTTGCATCGAAATTAGTGAGATGTAAGTGTGGAGAAATACCATTAGTTATTTTTTTTTTCAAATTATAGCTTTCTTTACTATTAGGTTTTTTTTATCATCAGCTATTGAACATTAAAATTTTACAATTTATATGATAATAATCACAATATGTAGAAATACCATCAAAATTTCAAAACACAAAACTCGGGTTGCCGAGTTGGAGAATTTAGGTTTCTGGGTTGGAGTGGAGCTTGGAGGTGAGGAACTTGGTGATGGACGGTTGCAGCAGATCAAGTGGTTGCATCTGTAAATGATCGGTGGTGGCTGTGCTACGTCCGTTAGCGTGGGTTTGCTTTTGGACTGAAACCCAATCTGTGGAACCCGATCGTGGGGGAAACCCGATTTATGAACACTAAATAGTGAAGATTGGAGGAGAATAGAGTGGGTTGTGAGGATTGAAGAGTGAATGTTGGAGAAGAATCGAAGAAGAAGTGAGAGCATGAGGTTGTAAAGTGTGAGTGAAGGTTGTGTTACGTGATTGCATGTTTGTATGTGTGTGTGTGTTTTACTCAAATCATGATTTTCCTTTTTATTTCTTTCTTTTTTTACCAAATCTGATCGGGTTTTTGGATCAAATCGAGCACAATCCAATCCTGTTGACTAAAATGAATCCGATTGGATTGGGTTGATAACCCGATCCGATCCAAACCTGACATTTTTCAAATTGGGTCGGCCCAGGTCGGATTCGGTCGGGTTATTTGTCAATCCTTAATTTTCACATAAATTGACTATTATATTTCTTATTATTTGTTAGTAGTTCATGATATCTATATCTATTTATATACATATATAGAACATAAGTAAGATTAACACTCATAATATAAATTATATAGTTAACATTATATTAATATATGATACTTGTCTATATAATTAATAATAAATTTATACCTAATAATAATATTGATACCAATTAAGAATTTATATCAACTTTAAATTTTTTTTAAAATTAACAATTCTTAAAAAAAAGAACGAAAAGATATTCGACTAGGTGGAGTTGTTTAATGTGAAATCATAGTTATGGTAGTTTGTGTATGTATTAGTTAAACAATTACTTTTTAAATTATAAGTATGACGTAAATATTTTAGTAAAACTATTTTTAAAAATGTTATTGGCAAACACATACTCACTATTTTTATCTTTCTCAATTGTGTCTACCAAATACTTTTATTGTTTTCAGTTTTTAAATATAGGATACAACAAATAATACCATATTATATTTAAATTTGAAATACAGCAACTACAAAATACCATTTTCATTATCATTTTCGTTTCAGAAAAAAATAATACCGGATAGGGCCTTAATTACCTTAATAAGCATAAAGCATTTATGTCTATCATAGTAGTTTAACTCCACTTTGATCAACCTCTCAGCCTAGTATAAGCTGCTGAATAAAATCCCATGTCACCTCAAACTTTATTTTGAAACTTCAAAATCTTGCGTGTACACCACAACTCCAAAATTTGCAGCTTGTTTTGCACGTCTTCAAATTTCCAGTACGAGTATTTGACATGAATCTCCTCGACCCTTCTGTTGAATCTGAGATGAATACTGTAGTAATCACTGTATTATTTGTTTTGTGCTTGTTTCTAAAGCTTATAACATGACTCAATCCATGAATATCTGTCAAACTGGCCTAAGGTCTATACTATAAATGTATAAAGAGACTCTAGGCCTCATCCAAATATATATATATATATATATATATTCAAAATGTGATGTTTTACATCTGACTACATATACGTATATGTTAAATCTATAAAAATGAACATAAACGTGCTCAAAATGCAAGTCATATAGTAATGTGTGTTGTAGCCAATCTTTAATTGATTAAAAAATAAACTACATGAAATCCTATACAAACCTTAGAGAAATGGGGTAAATAAGAAAATAGTGAGCTTTCAGCTCAACGAGTGGACATAATTTGTATAAAAAAAAAAGTAACGTTTATACATGACAAAATTGCACCAAATAGTACCTAAAGGAAATAATTGCCACAATCGCTAGGATCATCATCTCCCGAGTAGATGCAAAAAGAAAAAACTTATATACCTTATGCAATTAACATCATTGCATGCCTAGCACCTAACAGAGAGGGTACACATTTGTAACTTGCAATCATATCTCATGACTCAATCAATCATATAATATATATGCATATAATTATAACGTGATATTAAAGCAAACTAGAGTTTCAAACACACAACGAAGAGTTGAGTGAGTTACAACAAGTTATCAATAATTTCTCTTATAGAAAAATAGAGTTTAAGAAGGTTTATACAACAACACTAATAAAAAAAAAACGTCAAGAGTGGTCAATGATAAATTGATTGATAATCTTTGAAGAAAATTCATATGTGTTTTGTTTTCACAATTCACACAACAAAGTTTTGTGATACTATCCTTCCAACCTAATATTCATAATCTGAACACTCCAATTTTGGGCGTGGCATACACGTGCTTGGCTTGAAGGTTTACAGTTATCACTGGTTAACTGTAACTTTTTTAAATTATTATTAACTCACATAATTAATTTAATTTTCCTAGTCATTACATGATTAATGTACAACAGAAGGCTAGATCCTCATCCTTTGCTGCCATATTTCTTGTAAGAAAATAATAAAATTCATTAGTTACCATGTGAATATCATTAAACTTTCGTAAGGGCTTGAGAACCTCTAATATTCAAGTATGACTAAACATGCCCAGTATAATTTTATAATACACTAGTTGTTAAGGATGTTGAGAAGAGAGACTCTAGTTTTGGTCAAACGCATACACAAGCTCTCAATTCCTTGACCAAGATCTTGAATGCACAATTCCGACTCATTTTAACAGGTTTTGCGCTTGCAAGATGTTACCAGATTTGCTTGTCTGGTCAACGAGACCAATAACAAGGGAGGTCAACGTTGCGGACCGTCCAAAATTCCAGGCATTTTGATGATGATAATGAAGAATATGTAGCCTTTAATCTGCACAAAAGCTCATCGATCGCTGAAAGAAAGGGGTATGGTCTAGAAGGCAAACTGTTTGAGTATGGAGACCAGAGATAGCCATTTTCATTTATTAAAAAAAAAAAGAATGCTTATTTCACTATTGATGAATGATTAATTGAGTCCTCTAATTTGCCTTCTTCACAATTTACTCCGTTCAATATAATACCAAGTGGGGTGAGGAGACATGAGGAATCTTAGCCTTTTAATAAATCAACAATTTGTAACATGATTTTGATGTGGATCAAAAGTGCATTATCAGCAATGTTTTTGCAATGTCCCCCTCCCACCAGCTTTCCAACTCACTCTTGTAAATAGAATAATAATGATAATTAATGATCAATAAACTACAAATCATGCAAATGCACGAGTGGAGTTGACATGGAAGAAAAGTCTTGCAAGTTGTAGATAATCGTGTAAAACGTGTGTATAATTATTTTAATGGTTAACTTTTGGATTGATGAATCAATTTAAATTTCCAGATACATCGTATGATTGCTTTGCAACTGCCAGGCAAGATCTGCAAATTATGTTCATCAATGCCTTTAAATATGATTGTTATCCAATAGAAGACAAGATTCCTATGCTTGGCTGTTACATGTTTTTCTAAGGGATAGGAAAATGAAATGTGATCTGTTAATGCTGTTTGATACAGTGCCTTTGTAACAGGGAGACATGTAGCACGTTTTTCGCCACTTGATCAAAGCCTTAGAGTTCTATGTCTACCATGTGAAGATCATCAAAAATTGCTTATGCTGCTTTTCCTTAATCTGTAGACAACTGGAATCTTGACAACTCCATGTATATATATTAAACTGTTGGCATCTGAATCTGCCGATGAATTAGCGCAAGTCCACAGACAGCGAGAGCATTTTTCGTTACCTAAACGCTGTGAAGATTGAGTCTACAATGCATGTGAATCTTCTTAATTCGTATTATTCTATCATACACCAAGAGACAATTGGAATCTTGACAGCTTAATTTTTTATGTCTATTTTTTGCATTGCATTCAAGTATCTGTTATTCGTTTTATGTGTCTACTACTTGATCCATAGTTTTTATAATAAGATTTATTTTTTTATTCTTAATTTAAAGATTTAATCCATTTACAATTTGAATCATTCACTCCTAAGATTAAAACATAGAATAAATAAAAAATAAAATGAAAAAAATGAAGATATTCCAGAATATATCACATAATACTTTGAGTTTGTATTCAAAATTATATGATTAATGTGCAAGTATAATTCTCATTTACAAGTATGAAATAGGTATAAACATTTTGTAATCTAAATGCTGAGGATGTTGAGAAGGGAGACTCGAGCTTTGATCAATCGCCTAGATAAGGATTCGAGTCCTTCTTCAAGATATTGAATGCTGGACTCCAATTGTTTAAGCTGGTTTTGCAGGCAAAAGATGTTATAAGATTTAATAGTCTTGTGATCAATGAGTGCAGCATCCACCTTCCCAAACTCATTAATGTCATTTTTGTCTTCTTGTCATGCTATTCTTTTGGGGAGGATTAGCTTTGAAACCAATGAGAAGCCGCTTCGCATTGATCCAGTCCTTTGGCCCGCGATAAGGGACAGTAAGGATTCAAATGCAGTGAAGGTGACCTCTTCAACCTCTTTCAACATGCTCACTTGTTTCTCATTGAGCGGAGATAAGCATTTATTTTCCATGCCTTTCAAATTCCCCGAGGCCTTACGGATGGTCTTTTTCATCGCCCTTTCGTCTGCGCAAAGCGGATTGGAGTCCCTGTATGGATTGCTTAGATTGCAGCAATGCATTCTGTGCAATGCTGCAAAAATCCAAGATGCTCAAAGATCCATCCATCAGCTCATCAACCAATTTCCTGTTGCTGATTTGGGATAAAGCTTGTTGAGTGAGGGGCAATTGAAGTATTTTTTCGACAAAATCATGTAAATCTTGAAGGCCATTTATGATGTGGCCTATATTTGAAGCAGCTTGAGCAGACCTTAATCTGCTCAAAGTCTCTTCAACTTCTGAAGTGAATGGGTGTAATTTAGTCGGCAAACTGTTTGATCGAACATGGAAAGAGGCTGCCATTTTTCCCTTGCTCTGAATCAGAAAGCTACAAGTTGACTAATATTGCCTTTATTTGGTTACCATAAGCACATTATATATCCAACAGATAAGGGGGACAAGAGGAATCTCATCCTCTTTTAAAATGTCAAATGGCGACATGATTTGGATCTTGATCTAAACATTAGATCAGCTATTTTTATGCATTGTCTTCTCCCACTAGGTTGTTATCTTATTTTTAAAGCTTCAAAATCGCACTCAAGTATATATCTTGATCACTTAAGTTATTAATGATCTGTAGAAGTTGTTGCCTCCGCAGCCATATAAAAAATTGTTCCCTGTAGAAAGAACAAGATTCTCGTAATTTATTAATTTAATGAAGAAATGAACATTAAAATAAAGGGCTATCCTCAATATGTTATCCTGTTATGCTATTTAAAAAAAAAAGCATGAACATTGATATATATGTGTGTGTATATGTAACATATGCACTTTGATTTTTTTTAATTAAGTATATGATTTAATTTTTCCTCTTCGAATCGAGATAAATTGAGCACGATTAAAAACTTGAATAGTCAAATTTTATTTTTGTTACGGGTTCGGTATAAGCTTAATTTGTATTAAGCTTAAGTGAAAAAAAAAAGAAGTTGGGTTCTATATTTTGGACAAGGGGGAAATTGTTTTTGTTTTTGAAAGAAGTGAGAGAGAGGCACATGAGAGAGCGAGAGTTGACCCAGTTTGACCCAGACCCGACCCAACTTGACCCGCGACTTTGACTCGAACGGATCTCGCGATTCCGGCCACCTCACCGGCCGAGCTTGGTGCCGATCTGAACCTTGGAAGCCAGCCGTCATAACCCAGTCGTCCTTGTTGCCGGAAAACGACTAGAACGCCGCCGTTTGAAGCTTGAAAACCCGCGGCCAAAACCCGTTTTCTTCGCCGTCCATTCCGCTAGAGTTTGGGCACGCATCTAGCTGGATTCTACTCCTGACATTCCCAACATCATTTTCCGACCCATCTCGTCACCTCAAACGGCTGGATTGCTGCCGATTAGCTCTTGGAAAGCTCACGGTTTTGGGAGCTCGATCCGCTGCGGGCACCGCGCGTGGGGACTCACGGCCACCACCATTGGACTCACGGCGGTCTGAACTATCAGACCTAAGCTTCCCGTCATCGTTGACTGAAGTCCGGTCACCGTTGACCGGCTGGGACAATTCTATAAATTCATAAAACTTTGGGGCGAATTTGTAATTTGTGAAATCAGTGGATAATTTGGTAATTTTAGATTAGGGCAGTGAGGTAATTTGAGATTTTGAGGATAGTTCAGTAATTTAAGTTGTTAAGGACATTTCAGTAATTTTACGCTCCGAGGGTAATTTCGTAATTTCTTAATTTCTAGCATTGTGGTTATTCTCGTGATCTGAATTGAGAACAATTTGGTAATTGAAGATTATGAGGATATTTTGGTGAAATAATGATGTTGAGGGCATTTTGGTAGTTTTGGCATGTAGGGGTATTTTGGTAATTTTGTACATGCGAGAATAGTTATTGTTGATAGATATTCGTTTCGAGAATTATTATGTAAGATTAGTTGTATTTTAAATTTACGGAGAATGATTATGTCGTTTCCTTGATTAGAAGGATCCGTGAACGAGAATCAACCCGCGGACGTTGTTGATACCGAGTCTGGACATCATCACTGTGAGTGGAATATAGAAAACTTATTTTCATAGTATATGATGAGTTTATGATACAGTGCAGTATGTTTTGACAAATAAGTATTTGATGCTTCGATTTAATGATTTTCTAGAAAATTGATTTTTTATCTACGTGTTGAAAGTTATTATTGTTATTAAGAATGAGTTTGATTAATGATTATTGTCGTTTTTGAGTAAATGTATGATATTAGAATTGAGTGGATTTGAGATATGTTGAAGAAAAAGAAAATGAGATTTCCGACGTGATTATATGTTTATGTACATGTATGTAAAATGTTATTTGAAAGATCATTGGACAGTACCCTTTCCTTCCAGATACAGAGAAATAGATAATATAAGATGAATACAGAGATACATATGAGATGAGATGGAGGCCTATGGGGCCCGTCTGAACACACATAGAGGCTTTGGGCCGTGTGTTTGAGCGCTTTTGCCTTTTGGGGGCTTATGCATGCAATATGATGATTATAGAGACACAGATATTGAGATACATGAGATATGATATGAGATTTTCCCCATCTATCCGTTGTAGCTCCGGGGCATGATGGTTCCCTGATTACCCGTCCGTCGAGGTTCGGATATGATGAGATCATTCCCCTGGGAACTTGTTTGATGATAGTTTTTAGTTTTCAGTATTTGATATGATAAGTGTTACGATTCCATCGATTTTATGCAGATTTATATAATATAGTATTTCGGTGACTGATTTGAATTAAATATATTTATATAAGTTCTTATGATATTTTGATGGAAATGATTTGAGAAAGATTAAATCATTTTAAATAAATTTATTTTTCAAAAACTACCATTCACTCATTGAGCTCACTGAATTTTATACTCACCTTTTTTTTTATATATTTTCCCCCCACAAGAGGTTTGCAGGTACATTAGTCGACCCAATAATGATAGTTAGATTTGAAATTGTGGCCACGTGATGGTGCTAGGAGTCGTAGATTTAATATTTTGATATTTGGGATATTGTGAATTGTATTTATTCCTGTCGTTAAGGATAACCATTGTATTTTAATATTAGAATGATTTGAGTGATATTTGATATATTGACTTGAGAAGTTAGTTATGAAGGTTGGATGAATTTTGAAGTTATTTTTGGGAGTATTGTTTTGTAAATTGTAGGTTTGGGAATGTTGTATTTGTAGGGGAGATTCTGCCGAATTTCTGACAGAATTCTTAGATATTATTATATTATCGATTCGATTATACCAGTTTCGATAAACTCGCCCTGAGGGTGCGGGGCGGCTCGTGTCAGTATATATATATATATAAGTCGAGTATAATAGTTTATGTAAGAGATGCATGCACAGACGTTGCCTCCAAGAAAAAGAGTAATTTCGGTGGGCAAATATCATTTGCGAATACACAAAAGTCATTAGAAAAACTCATTTTCGAGCGAGACATGCCGTCGACAGTCATCGTACTAAGTTTATAAAAAATAACATGGAATCATCAAAGGAAAAAATTATTTCCGAGCCGTTGAAAATGAAATTAAACACCCTAAAAAATAAGATAGGATAAACCTAGTCATTTTTTTTTTCCAACCATAACTAGCTGTTCAGCCTCTGTTTAAAGCTTCAAAATCGCACCCAAGTGTATATCTTGATCACGGAAGTTAATAATGATCTGTAAAAAATTTTCCCTCTGCAACAATACAAGAAAGGGCATTCCAGTTTAGATTTGGTTCCCTGTAGAAAGAACATGATTCTGCAACGCTCGTGCATTCTTGTAGTTTATTAATTTAATTAAGCAACGAAAATTAAAATAAAGGGCTATGCTCAATATTATCATATTATGCTAATTAAAATATAAAAAAAATCATGCATAATAATTTGCATAGCTAGTTGCACAGACATTGCCTACAAGAGAAAAACAGAGCCAGCTGGATCGACAAGACGCTTCACTTTCGTACAAAAGCATTGAATAGCAGAGAAGATTCATAAATTAGTAGCAAGCTAATGATCTGTCTTGTTCAATGCATGGAGATATGATGATGGCAAACATTTGAAATGCATGAAGGATAAACATGTCCCATCTTCTTCCAGACAGGACAAAGTGGGTTGGTGGGTGGGCTGAATTCAAAATATAAATTGCAAAACAAATAATTCAAATTTGCATTTACAGTTATAAAACAGAGAACGTCTTCAACACGTTCTCAATGAATCACAAAACTAAATTCTAAAATACAATCCAAAACAAAACCAGATCAAATTTCACAGTTCTCTCTCTCCATGATGTTACTCTTCTTCCACCACAATTCACCGTCATAGCTCTCTCTCTCTCTCTCCGCGACAGATCTCCGACCAAAATCGGCTTCTGCTGTTGTTGTGTCTCGACTGGTGGTGGTGCTGCTGCTTCTTCGTCTCCGTTCTACTGCGGCCATGATGGATCGACTGCTGCTGCTGCGTCACCGTCTCGATTTGGTGGCGGCGGTGGTGCTGCGTCTACTCAGCTTCGGCAATAATGGATCGGCTGCTGCTGCTACATCTTTGTTGAGGATCGACTGAAGCTGCTACTGCCGTTGCGTATCTGCTCCGTCTCGACTGGTGGTGGTGATGGTCGTGCTGCGTCTCTGCTCTGCTTCGGGGAGGGTTTAATTTCATTTTCTGCTGAACCGATTGAACCTATTTTTCATTTTGTCCGATTGCTTGAAGCATACCGAGTCAATTTCGCCATTTAATTGGGTGAACAAAACAAAAAAAATTATTTTGGATATTGATAAAAAAGATAAATATAGTTTTAAAAATCTAGTAATTCTGTATAGTGTTAGGAATATGCTAAATCATCTTAAAAGTCTACAAAATAAACCATCGTCTCATATTTTATTCTATTTTAAAACTTTAATAGAATATAGCATATATTCTGTAATATGATTATCACTGTACATTGCTTCATAACTATTAATTTTAATTCTTATGACTAGAATAAGAAATTGGGATTGGATAAGCTAAGCGGAATGTAACACTCATTCCTAATTTGTTTGAATTTACTTGTGCTTATATATTTATTTGCTTATTTTTGTTTGTGTTAATTTATTTTAATTACAGTTATTTGAGATAAGGTATCATATTTTTCTTTAAAATTAAATTATAAAGGAATATCTATCTTTATCGTATAATTATTTTTATAAGGGCATGAGTTTTTATAAAACTTAAACTCTTCCTATCTCCCTACGATTTAAAACTCTTCAACCAAATAAATGTATAAA
Source organism: Citrus glauca (assembly GCA_029633175.1). Lineage (NCBI taxonomy): Eukaryota > Viridiplantae > Streptophyta > Magnoliopsida > Sapindales > Rutaceae > Citrus > Citrus glauca. The sequence continues at coordinate 14,075,218 of JAQOOD010000005.1, forward strand.
AAAAACAAGTTCTAGGATTTGATTTTATGTACTTTTGAAAGAAGTTTTGAGGTATTTGTCCTTCTTTAATACATACTTTCCAGTACAATTTTATGTATTTGATGATGAATGCATGCGTTGCTCTCTTTATCATGAATGACTAGTTAGGCATTATGAGGCATGAACATTGTTATTTGATTACTATTTTTTTCCTTTAATTTGAGTTAATTTCTACACATCCATAAATTAAAGTAGACATCCTAAGGTTTTCAATGAAGTATTTTGTGTAAAGAGATCCAAGTAACTAGTTTGTTGTGATTTTTGGATTAGAACAGTGGTGCTGGAAAATTCTGATTTTCAGCAGCATGTCTGATTTTGCCGATTTTTCTGACTAAGTAAATGATCTCTAAAAGTTATCGTAATTTTTTCTTTAATTCTCATTAGACTACTTATAAAAATTATTAAAAATCCTTATGTTAGGCTGTTGCAATTTTGGAGACTGCTTTCTAGAATTACAATGGTCAATGCTAAAATGGTTTTTAGGCTATTAAAAGGCTTTAAAAAGACCTATAAAAATTATATTCATAAAACATTATGAGTCCCCTATGATTTATTTTATTTGACTAATTTTTATTGAGTTAACATTGATTTATGAATTTTTGAATTGCAAAACACAAACCTGAAAGTTTTTGGACAAGTTTGCTGGTCTCTTAATATAAATTTGTTTAAAATAGTTTCCATCTTCAAGAACTCTAAAAATTTAATGTGCTATTTCTTAATGTTTCTACCGTTGTAAAATCAAGTGACCTAATTTTTATGAGTTTTTATTAAATATTTTAGCAATTTTCTAATTTAGCAACCTTTGTTTTTATTACTATTGAATAGTAAGGATATTTGCATGTAAAATTCTTTTTGCAATATGTTTATGAATTTTGTTCATTTTTTTGAATTTTTATATGAAATGCTACAGATGTTTATGGATTCTTTTTTCTTTTTTTAATTTTCACAGTTTTCCAACATATGATTTGTTAGCCTAAAGAGCTACATATAATGTAATTTTGATGATAACAAACATGTTTCTTAGGTGATTTAATAAATATTGTATTTCACATTTTCACTAATTTTTTAAGGATAATATTTATGCAAGTGAAATCAAGTTGAAGACACTCAACGGATAACGGCAAAATTAAGAATAAAGTTTAGAGCTCAATGGATAAATTATTGTGATAAATTCTTGTAAAGCCGGTATGATTTAATTGATGCATGATTTTACATTTGAAAAGCTCAAGAGATTAATTTTAATAATTATTTTTCGTAAACTAAAAGGTTTTATTTTTATAAGATAGAGTATTTTGTGGATTTGAGTAATTTGGACTTAAATGAAAAGTTTTGCAATTTTTGAATTTAATAAGTATTATTTTGAATTCCAAAGTTGGACTTTTTATAAATATTTGAAATATTTTGGGCCATACTATAATTTATGAATGTTTGAGGATCCGAATGTAACCCAAATATTTAAAATCCAAAATTGGACAGAGAGTGAGCGGCTAACCACCTGAGCCTAGAAGCATGACGCCTAAGGACAATCTTATATTTTCAAATTTTGGACTAAAGTGAAAGATTTTGAGACATTTGAAAACTATAGGTTTTATGCTAAATTTTGAAAAGGATTTTTTTGAAGGTGTGATCGGATTCTTACTCTGTTTGACTGTTAGTAGGCTGAGATTATGTTTAGTGTATGCACGTGTGCTAGATTTTAATCTTCTCCTAAAGAGTCACACTTGCTCGCCGAATTTTTCGATATTTGATCGGCACCATCAATCTTGACCTTTGATATTCTAAGGGAACTCATATTGACTTAATTTGTCATTTGAATGCCAACTTTACCGGATATAAGGTTGATAGAAAAAGTACTAGTGGAACATGTCCCTTTCTAGATCATTTACTTGTCTCTTGGTTTAGTAAGAAACAAAACATGGTTGCAATTTCAACCACCGAGGCAGAATATATTGCCGTAGGTAGTTTTGTGCACAAGCCCTTTAAATGAAACAAGCCTTTAGAGACTATGGTATTAATCTTAATCAAATACTTATCTTATGTGACAATAATAGTGCTATCAATCTATCCAAGAATCTCATTCAACATTTTAGAACCAAGCATATAAAAAATTAGACATCATTTTCTTAGAAATCGTGTTAAAAAATGAGATATTGTGATTAAATTTGTTTCTACTAAAAATTAACTTGCGGGTATCTTTACAAAACCCCTTAGTGAAGAGCAATTTATAAAGATAAGACATGAGCTTGGAATGATGAATGTTGCATCTTGAATTATGATTTGTTGATTAAGTTGATATGTTTGCTCTTGTATGTATTTATCTTTCATGTATTAAATAGATTATTTAAAATTTTTGAATCTCAAAATGATTTAAAATTCATCAATTTTTAAGCAAAAAATAAATAGGTATGTATAATACAAGTCTAAGAGCTTACCAAATTTAAAAAATATTTTCAGAAGCTTAACTAGTATACTATTTCTAATCAACTAGAAAGCCGAATTCAGTCTGACCCTTACTAGACTTAACTGGATAGCTAGTTATGAAATTAAAAAACTGGATTCTTGTTTGCTCTTTGCTAGACTCAACCGGATAGTCGGTTATGAAATTTGGAAAACTGGATTCGCATTCTTTACCTGTTGCACACAACTGGTTAACCAGTTAGGAAAATCTGGTTAGCCGAATTTGCGTGTTTATAACCTATTCATCTTCTCCCTCTTCTTTCGGTAAACCGGATCTTCCTTTCTCTCTAAATCATTTCATCCTGAAATGACCCGTCCCGCACCCCCAGGGTGAGTCTATCTAAACTCGTGTAATCGATTCGATGATAATTATGATATCTAAGAATTCTGTCAAAAGTTCGACAGAATCTCCACTATAAATAAAACATCCCCAAACCTGCAATTTACAAAACAATACTCCCAAAATAATTTAATATCCATCCACCCTCCATAACCAACTTCTCAAGTCAACATACCAAATATCGCCCAAATCATTCTAATATTAAAATACAATGGTTATCCTTAATTACAAAATATAACAAATAAATACAATTCGCAAAATCCCAAATATTAAAATATTAAATCTACGACTCCTAGCACCATCATGTGGCCACAATTTCAAATCTAACTATCGTTGCTAGGTTGATTGATGTACCTGCAAATCTTCTGTTGGGGGGGGGGGGGAATAAAATAAAAACGGGGTGAGTATAAAACTCAGTGAGCTCAGTAAGTAGATAATAGTTTTTGAAAAATAAATTTATTTAAAATGATTTAATCTTTCTCAAATCAATTTCATCAAAATATCATAAGAACTTATATAAACATATTCAATTCCAATCAATCACTGAAATAACTATATTCTATAAATCTATATAAAATCAATGAAATCATAATACTTATAATATCAAATACTGAATACCAGAAACTATGATCAAACAAGTATCTAGGGGAATGATCTCATCATATCCGGATCTCAACAAACGGGCAATTAAAGAACCATCATGCCGCAGAGCTACAACGGATAGACGGAGAAATCTCATCTCATATCTCATGTATCTCAACATCTGTATCTCTGTAATCATCATTCTGCATGCATAAGCCCCAAAAAGGCAAAAACGCCCAAACACACGACCCAAAGCCTCTATGTGTGTTTAGACAGGCCCCAAAGGCCTCTATCTCATCTTATCTGTATCTCTGTATTCATCTTGTATTATCTGTATCTCCGTATGTGGAGGGGAAGGGTATTATCCAATGATTTTTCCAACAACATTTTATACACATGTACATAAACATATAATCACGTCTGAAATCTCATTTTCTTTTTATTCAACATATCTCAAAATCCACTCAATTCTAATATCATGCATTTACTCAAAACCGATAACAAAATCATTGATCAAACTCATTCTTAATAACAATAAATATCAACACATAGATAAAAATAAATTTTCTAGAAAATGATTAAATCGAAGCATCAAATTCTTATTTATCAAAACATACTGCACTGTATCATAAAATCAGCATATACTATGAAAATAGGTTTTGTATATTCCACTCACAGTGACGAAGTCCAGACTCAATATCAACAACGTTTGCGGGTTGATTCTTATTTGCGGATCCTCCTAATCAAGGAAACGACATAATCATTCTCCGTAAATTTAAAATACAACTAATTTTACATAATAATTCTCAAAAAGAATATCTATCAACAATAAACTATTCCTGCATGCACAAAATTATCAAAATACCCCCAACATCATTATTTTACCAAAATTATCCTCAGAATCTTCAATTACTAAATTCTCCTCAATTCAAATCACAAAATTACCACAATGTCAGAAATTACGAAATTACCTTCGGAGCGTAAAATTACTAAAATGTCCTTAACGACTTAAATTACCGAATTACCCTAGAAATCTCAAATTACCTCACTGCCCTAACCTAAAATTACCAAATTATCCAATGATTCCACAAATTACAAATTCGCCCTAAAGCTTTATGAATTTACCAAATTGCCCCTGCTGGTCAACGGTGATCGGACTTCAGTCAACGACGACGGGAAGCTTAGGTCTGATAGTTCAGACCTCAGTGAGTCCAACAGTGTCGGCGGTGACCTCCCACATGCGGCGATGGCGACAGATCGTGCTCCCAAAGCCGCAAGCTTTCCAAGTGGCCGATCGTTGACAATCTGGTCGTTTCAGGTGACAAGGTTGGTCAGAAAATGATGCTGGTGACGTGAGGAGTAGAACCCAACTGGAGGTGTGCCCAAACTCCGGCGAAATCGATGGCGATGGCGATGGCGATGGCTTTTTGGCTGTGAATTTTCGAGCTTCAAACGGCAGCATTCCAATCATTTTTCGGCAACGAGGACGGCTAAGTTATGATGGCCGGCTTCCAAGTTTTAGATCGGTACCAAGCTCGGCCAGTGAGGTGGCCGGAATTGGAAGATCCATCCGGGTCAAGGTCGCGGGTCGGGTCGGATTCACGGGCAAACCGGATCAATCTCTCTCTCTCATTCTCTCTCACATGGCCCTCTTTCTTTCCTTTTTTAGAAACCAGCTTCCCACTTTCCATTTATAGAAACTGGCTTCTTTTTTTTTATTTGCACTTAAGCTTAATACAAATTAAGCTAATACCGGATCCGTGACGAAAATAAAATCCGACTACCCAAGTTTTTAATTGTGCTCAATCTATCTAGATTTAATGTTGTGACAATTTTAAAATTAATATCGAAGAGGAAAAATCGAATCATAGACTTAACTAGGAAAAATCAAAGTGCATATATTACGCATCCTCTCTATTTCTCACTCCAAAATCCATTATCTTCATCCATTTCTACATCAAACCAATGAATGAAAATCATTCCCCATCATTCCTTGTGTCAAAAATCATCCTTCAAATTCATTTCCATCACTTAAATCACTAGATCCCAAATCAAACCTAGTTTTTCAACCAAATTTCCTCTTTCTAAATTACTTCATCTTAAGCCAATTTCCACCCCCGATCGTATTTCACCGAGATGAAAGAAAACCGAATTGAACCTAAATATCCCTTTTTAACCTCATTATAATCCGTTTTATTGCTTTATTTATCATCAAATCACTCTATATTATCATGTCAAGTTCAAGGCTAGTTAGAGGAAAAGGAAAATAATTGGTTTAACAAGCCAAACAGCCATGGCAAGGAGGGGCTCTTCCAATCAGTCCACCTTTAAGTTTACACATTTTCTGGCCAAGCATTTAGTCAAACAATTTCATCATAATTTCATGACCCGTGGGGTACTTCTTATATTTTTTGTTTTAACAAATTAGCTCATAGTCTTAGTATTAGTAATAGAAATTTGTTTTAATTGTTGGAAGAAGTTGGTTGGATTAATACTCGAGTGATTAGGAAGAATGTGTCTCCCGACTTGGTGAAAGCATTTTACTCGAATATGGATACTTTCGCGGAGAAAGAGAATTAAGTAATCACCAATGTTGGAGAAGTTTCAATTGAATTTGATGATTCGGAGTTGAATTCCATCCTAGGAACCTCTAATATTAGCTTAGAAATTTTTTCTCCTATGAAATCTCCCAATATTGATGATTATGTTCATATTGATGCTGTTAAGAAATACGTCGTCGTATTGATCTTTCTGATGATAATTGGAATATCCATTTTCGAACTCAATGTCTTTGTCTTCAAACTTGGATATCACTTTGTTTTATTTAGACCATTGTGTTTTGTAGGTCAAGACATTTAGATGAGGTTTCCCATATGGATGTTGCCTTGATTGATTGCATCCTTAGACGTCGTTCGATCAACTTAGGGTACTCCATTATCCGAACTATGCTTTTTATACATAAGTTGATTACTTGTTCCCTTATGTATGGTCATTTTATCATCCAAATCCTCAAACATTTTGGGGTACCTATCCATGACCCATCGTGGAAGCCTTCTAAGAGCATCGGGGATGAAGCTGTTAGTGCCTTAGGATTTGAGTGATGTAATAGAGTTTGAGTAAAACTTTTCTTATTTCGAGTGATGATCAGCCACTTAATGATGTAGTCCCAATCGTTCAACTTCTTGATTTTTCGCTTCCATTTTAGGGCCAGCGTAGGCGTTGAGACCGTCTAGTGTCTGTCTCTACACCTGCTTTACCTCCTCTAGAGCCTTTTTCCTCTGAAGAGGTTACTCTTTAGCAGCTTATGGGTGAGGTGAGGATCCTCTTTGTACGACAGACCAATTTTCAGCAGCACATTCTTGAGGAGCACCAGTGCCTCTCATAGCAGCATGATCAGCTAATTCATGGACAATGCCTCCTCTTTGAGTACTTTGGCATTCCATATTTGTTTCCACCCTGATCACCACCATCCTCACCATCTTAGTAGTATCTTATGCTTGTATTTGGACACACTAACATTTACTGCTTTATGTTCTTTTATTTTCTTCCATTTTGATAATATGGATGTTTGTTATGATTTTGGATTATGTGTATTTGATATGATTGATTATATTTTTCACTTATGTTTTGGATCATGTAGAACTAATGTGGTTGCCTTGAGATTTTGATAATCGATAGAGGGAGCTTTTTACTCTTTTTGATGTTGAAGGGAGAGATATGATATGTAAAAAAAAAAAACTTATTTATTATGAAACATATTCATTTGCATTTATGCAGGGAGAGTCTTTTTAATCATTTTCAATTTTTTTTATCTTGCATTGATTAAGGGGGAGTTTTTTATAATGTGTTTTGTCATCATCAAAAATTATTAGCCTATATGGCTATAAAATATTGATTTTGATAATAACTAACCACATGTTTTAGATAAAATAAAGAATTACACATTATGCTTTTAATATAAGAAAATGATTTTATGAAATTAGTTATTTTTCAGGATGTGGACTAAAATGAAAAAAGACTAATTTTATTAAGAATTGTTTTGAATTCTGAATTTGGACCTATTTGTAAATATTTAAAACATTTTAGGTCATACTATAATTTCACATATTTGGGCCATATCATAATTGAAGAAAGTTTTGGGAATGACAATAATTATTTAGAAATTCTAAAATTGGACTTTTTTACAAAGTTTTATGACGTTTTGGGCCATAACATAATTTTATAAAGGTTTAGGACAAATTATAATTTTTGAAAACATAATCATTGTAGCAAGCGGCTAACCGGATTAAAGAAAGCAGCAAATTGGTTATGGGTAGAAACTCACTGAAATAAAAACGGCTAACCAGATTCATAAAAGCGGCAAGCCAATTATCACAAGAAAATCAATAACGAATAGTTTTCTTTTTCAACTATAAATTGGCTCAAATCAAACTCATTTAGGATGATGCAACCATTTATATTTTGAGCATTTCTCTGCAAATCTAAAAGCATAAACTCTGTGTATTCATTTCATTTATTCACACATATTAAGCTTTCATTTGTAGTCAACCACATTATATGAGAGAAATTTTTGTAAAATTAAATTGAGAGGTTATAAGTGTTGGGATACACTTGGGTTAAGAGATTGAGGATAATCTCTTATTGTAAAGGTTCATTAATACCTTGGAAGTCAATTGTAAGCTTTTGAATCATTGGAAAGTTTGGATAATGAAATCTTCAAACTTGTTGTGCTTGGAGAAGTGGATGTAGGCGGGGATTGCCGAACCACATAAAAATCCTTGTGTTTTTTTTCTCTTCCTTTACTTTTTTATTTTTGTGATTTATTGAATTTATTATTGTTGATTCCATTAAGGCATTAAATTGAATTATTGTGGTTTGTTCATCTTAAGTTTTAAAACCTCAATTCACCCCCTCTTGGGTTGTATAACTTGTATTTCAGATTGAAGTGTGAAGAACGTACATGTTTTTTACCTTTTTGTTCTTGACAAACCTCCTTTTAATATCTACAAGGAACTCCTTAGCCATATTTATCTTATTAAATATTAAGCCCTTAAATGCTTTAAGAATGGCATCTTTTATAATATATATATATATATATATATATATATATATACAATCAACTCTTAATGCAAGGTTGAGATTTATGATTGCGAGAGAACTATTAAAATGTTCTTTTGCCACAACTTGAAGTTAAAATCATTTAGTATATGAATATAATTGATGTTGCAGTAACATTAGCAGGAGTCATAACTAAACAGTGAAACAAGCAATCAAAACAAGTTTTTATAAATTCAAATAAAAGTAAACCCCAACTCAAGATACTAAACACTCAATTAACATTTTATTTTTAGATAAAATATTAGCTTATAAATGATATCTTGGTACAACAATTAGACACTGATAATAAGAACATGTCAAATAATGAATCTTGCTTTGGGTCAATTTATTGCTCACATGTAAACTAAATAATCATTACGCATTTATTACTGCAGGTGCACATGTAATTTTGTCAAATATAGGCTTTCCTTTAGGCCGATTGATATTCAGTGAAAGTATATATACACAACCATTTATATTCCAAAATAAACTAATTTCCATAAGAGAAGTCACTTTGGCGACTTGTTGCTTTATTTAATTCATCTCAAAATATATGTAAACATACCAATATTTAAATTTAAAATTATACTGAATTACCTTTAAAAATTTTAGGTAAAAATCAAAGTCAACATTACAGTTGGTCGGTCAATGGTTAACTATTAACCGGTTCAGGCTAGATCTGGATGTGTTGACCCGAACTGTATCTTAAACCAGTTCCCAAATCTTTGTTGAAACTTTTTTTTTTAATTCCTTTTTCTTGATGTGGCGGCCATGGCCACCGCTTCTGCTGAATCTGGTAGGCCACCCCTTGCTTGGCCCTAAAGCCGTGTCTCCCTTTTTTTTTTCAAGCCCCGCTTTTCCATATGCAGTGGCATTTGGCCGCGACTTTTCTTTTAACTCGACGCAGCTTGGACAACCTAGGCCGACTATGGTGATGCCAGTAGTGATAACGAGTACCGCTAACCTTGAACTCAAAATTTACGAATAATTTAAAAATTAGATTTCAAAAATTCTTTTTCTTACTTTCTGAATTTTCAAATTTAGTTAATTCTAGAAGGCTTAATCCTTTGGTAAAAACAATCATTTAAATTTTAGGAACATTTGTTTTGCATCACAAAGAATCAATAATAGAATATGTGGAAGCATGCCTAAATCCATAATGTGCAATTATTTTCTGAGGATGTGTGGTTTGCCTTCCAGATCAATACGTTATCCTAAAGAATCCTTTAAAATTTTCTTTATACTCTCTCTGATAATAGAATATTAGAAAATAATCGAATATTACGTGTGACTTGAGAACCATAAACACTTATAAAAATAATTTTCTTGTTATCACTAAGTATTCTTTCTTCAGCCCATTTTAGTAATAGAAATTACCTTTAAGTCTCTACACATTAAATGTCATACCCTATTAGATATATTAAAGCCCAAATTACTGAAAATCTTAATAGATCACTTTTAATTGGGCTGAACCTTATAAGATAGTTTACAATACATAATTATTCACATATAAGTCCAACGTTGGATTAAGGATCAAAATGGTCATCAATGTTTATGAATATGATTGTAATACTTATAAATATGATTGTCATGCAATAAAAGACAAGATTCCTATACTTGGTTGTTACATGTTTTTCTATAGGATAGGAAAATGAAATGTGATCTGTTAATCCTGCCAATTTATATAGTGCGCTTGTAAAAAAGAGACACCTAGCACGCTTCGCCACTTGAAAGCCTTTGAGATCTAAGTCTACTATGAGTCCATTTGGAATTACTTTTGGGAGGTTTAAAAATGATTTCGAAAATTTAAAAGCTAATTTTAGTATTTGGTACAAAAAATTCAAAATCACTGTTGTCAAAATCAACTATTTCTATAGCTAATTTTGAAAGAAGAAAATGAGCAACATTTAGATTTAAATTTTGAGAATCAATTTTATTCTTTAATACAATTTCATACATATCCTTAAAATTATTACCTAAACCCAAAAATATTCTTATTCAAATTGGAAAAAAAATCAATATTTTAATAAATTTTTATTATAATTCATTAATACATATTTGTTAATATCAATTTGTTGGTCGAATTATTATTAAATTTGTTTCACTATATTATAAATTTAATTATCAATTGTTTTAAGATAAAAAATAAAAATAAAATCAATATATTATAAATTTTATTTTTAGTAAAAATTATTATACTACACAATTAAAAAGATTATATGTACATGTTTTTATATATATAAGTAAATTTTATCCTATTATATACATTTTAATCATTTGTTTTCAATAGTAAAATTTACTAAACATCCATAACTGCTTTCAAAACTCATAGTATTTCTGAAAATAAAATTTATCAAATACTTAATTGATTCTATTCTCAACTAGTTATTTTTACAGTATAACTAACAACAATTATTTTAAAAGTTATAGCATTTCCAAACCAACTCTACGTGTAAAGTCAAAATTTGCTAGGTTTGATCTTGTTTGATCTGTACATAACTGGAATCTTGACAACTCCATGTACGTATATTAAACAGCGAGAGTTTTTTTTTATATAATTATTTTATTTTATTTTTACCTAACGTGTGTGAAGATTGAGTCTACCGTGCATGTGAATCTCCTTAATTAGTATTATTCTATCGTCTACCAAGAGACAATTGGAATCTGGACAACTTAATTAACGAAGTCTACTTTTTGAATTGCATTCAAGTCTCCATTATTGGCATTATATATGTGTATAACACTTGATAAATAGGTTTTGCAAAAAGATTAATTTTTTACTCTTAAAATTAATTAACCCATTTACATGTTGAATCATTGATTTCTGATATTAAAAAATAAAATGGAAACACTTGAGGTATTCCAGAATATATCACATAATACTTTCCGTTTGTATTCAAAATTATATGATTGCAGTAATGTACAGGTATAATTTTGATGTACAAGTATGAATTCGGTATAAACATTTTGTAATCTAATTGTCGAGGATGTTGAGAAGGGTGACTCTAGCTTTGATCAAACGCCTAGACAATGATTCGAGTCCTTCTTCAAGATCTTGAATGCTGGACTCCAATTCTTTTAGCTGGTTTTGCAAGCAAAAGATGTTATCAGATTTAATAGCCTTGTGATCAACGAGTGCAGCATCCACCTTCACAAACTCATTAATGTCTTTTTCATCTTCTTCGCATGCTGTTCTTTTGGGGCGGATTAGCTTTGAAACCAGGGAGAAGCCGCCTAGCATTGATCCAGTCCTTGGCCCCGAGATAAGGGACAGTAAGGATTCAAATATAGTGAAGGTGACCTCTTCAATCTCTTTCAACATGCTAACATGTTTCTCACTGATTGGAGATGAGCATTTGTTTTCGATGCCTTTCAAATTCCCCAAGGCCTTATGGATTGTCTTTTTCACCGCCTTCCTGGAAGCTAAGTATTTCTTAATCTCACTTGTAAGCTCAGTTTCATCGCCCTTTCGTCTGCGCAAAACTGATTGAAGTCCTTGTACGGATTCCTTAGATTGCAGCAATGCATTCTGAGCAATGCTGCAAGTATCCAAGATCCTCAAAGATCCATTCAACAGCTCATCAACCAATTTCCTGTTACCGGCTTGCAATAAAGCTTGTTGAATGAGGGGCAATTGAAGGATTTTATCAACCCAATCATGTAAATCTTGAAGGCCGTTTATGTTGTGGCCTATAGTTGAAGCAGCTTGAGAAGACCTTAATCTGCTCAAAGTCTCTTCAACTTCTGAAGTGAATGGGTGTGATTTAGTCGGCAAACTGTTTGATCGAACGTGGAAAGAGGTTGCCATTTTTTCTCTTGCTGTGAATGAGAGAGCCTAGAAGTTGAATTAAGATTTTGCCTTCATTTGATGACCAAATGCACATTATATATATCAGTAGATGAGGGGGACAAGAGGAATCCCATCTTCTTTTAAAATGTCAAATAGCAACTTGCTTTCGATCTTGATCTAAACATTATATCAGCTAATTTTATACATTGTCTCCTCCCACTATCTCCTCAGCTTGTTTTTAAAGCTTCAAAATCACATTATTATCTTCACACCAGCTTCTCAGATATTGTATCAGCGATGTTCATGCAATGTCTCACTACCATCAGGTCTCCAACGAATTATCTAGCTATTTAAAGTTGTACCATGAGTGTTTATGGCACATTTTCATATGGAGACTAATTATTTTGGCCCCCAAATGTTAAGCTAAACAGATTGCATGAATACAGATCAGAACATAAGACAATCTCGCATAATAATTGTATGCCAGACGCGTAGACATTGCCTCGGAGAGAAAGAAGTAGCCGTGCTGGATCAGATATAAAATTGAACAGCAGAGAAAATAAAGTAGCGGCACACCGCAGATCCGTCTAAATTACAATATAAAAATTGGTGATGTGTTGGGAGACATGGCGTGGGGAGACATTGAGAATACAAAATTTCTTTCTGATCTTGGGACTGAAGTCACATCCAGCTCCTAACGACAAAGGATGAGATTCCTTTTGTCTCCCTTAAACTTTGGTTTATATTGAGGAGATGCCGCCAGGAGAAAGAAAAAAAATTATTTAAGTGAATTCAGCATTTAAACTTCTTGTGGATTGAAACAGAGCTGCCTTGGCTAACCATACTTGCCCCAGCAGCTTGCCATTCCTAGTTCATAAATTAGATGCACTACTTTATTAGTTAGCCCAGTTGCCTCTTCCTCGACCAATTTAAACCCAATAACAGCGTAGAAAATGTTTTGATGAGTTGCTGGATGGAACTCTCAGGCTCTTGGATTTATGTGGCACAGCCAAATATGGTCTGCTGCAAACCAAAGAATGTGCACCAGGAAAAACTGAACTTGCACGTGAAGCTAAGAAATACTTAGCCCTCCTAGGAAGGCCGTGAAGAAACTATATATCAATCCACAATGCCTTGGAAATTTTTGAAATGTATGGATGATAAACATGTCCCGTCTCTTTCCAGCCACGACAAAGAGTCTGAAGTTGTTATTAAAATGTTACACGAGGTGGAAGCAAGCATTCTGATGTTCTAAAATCACTGCTGTCCTTTCTCTCTGGGTCAAAGTGATCATCAAAATTGAGCAAGAGGAAGAATAGATATAAAATGACCACAAAAGTTTAAACAAACATGATAACATCACAAAACTTGAAAGAGCTGTGATGTGCATGAAAGATTTTGAAGTTTCAAAATAAAATTTGAGGTGACATAGGATCTTATTCAGCAGCTTATTCTAGTTATATTATTATGATGGACTCAAAATCTCAGATGCTATATGCTTATTAAGGTAATTAAGGTGCTCGCCGTTTACTGCAGCATGTCACTAACAAACTTCATTAACATTTTTCTGATAGTATAGAGTCATATTTGTTGATCTTACATGCACAATGGTTCAAAAAACATGGAATAGTCTACGATATTTTATTGTTTAATCAATACTAAAACTTCAGCTTTGATGATGACTTTAGGCTGGTGATGAAGGAAAGCAGCAATTTTAGAACACTCATAAGAGATTACTTCCAGCTCAAGTAACATTTTAATCACAACCTCAGTTTCTTTGTCCTGCCTAGAAGAAGATGGGAAATGTTTTATTATCCATGCATTTCAAATTTTTCCGACATCATGTGTCCAACTCGTTACCAAATCTTTCCGCAAAATAAAATTAAACAAGATAGATCTGCAGCTTGATACTAATTTATTAATATTCTCTGTCGTTCAACTTTTTTATACGAAAATGAAGCCTCTTATTGATCCCGCTGGCTCTGTCCTTCTCTTCGAGGCAATGACTATGCAACCGGTATATAAATTATCATACATGATTTTTTTATATAATGATCGGTGTTCATGCATTCTTTTTAATGAGCATAATTAACATGATAATATTCAGCATAGCCCTTAATTTTAATTTCATTTATTAGTTCAATTAATAAACTACAAGAACGCATGAGCGTTACTAAATCATGTTCTTTCTACAGGGAACCAAGGTAAACTGGATTGCTTTTTCTTATATTGTCGCAGGGGTAACAATTTTACAGACAATTGTTAACTTACGTGATCAAGATATGGACTAGAGTGTGATTTTGAAGATTTAAAAATAAGCTGACCACCTAGTGGGAGGAGACAATGCATAAAAGATAGCTAATATAATGTTTAGATCAAGATCGAGATCATATTGCTAATTGATAGTTTTAGGAAGATGAAATTTCTCTTGTCCCCCTCATCTGTTGATATATATAATGTGCATATGGTAACCAAATGAAGACAATATTAATTCAACTTGTAGTGTTGAGCAAGAACCAGAAACAAAAGCTACCAATTTAACTGGTTGACTAATACTAACTCATTTGATCACAAAAAATGGAAACAGAAAATGGATTCAAGAACTGAAAGAATTGAAAGGAAAATAGATAAAAGCAACACAAAAGGATAGCGTGGTTCGGTACCAAAGTACCTACATCAACGGCTGAAAAGACCCCATTGCACTTGAAGCTTTTATTGCTTAAATGATTAGAATGGTTTCTCTAGATTACAAAGAACATATCTCATTCACAAAGAAAAATGTAATTCACACTCTAAACCCCTTGAAATCACACACTCAGGTGCCTTTACAACCAGCATGCTCTGCCTTTTTATATGCTTCATGATTCCAGCTGTGATGTGTAACTAATTCAAAAAGTTAGTTGGTCCCACACACGCCAGCTTATCAGGCCACTTCAGCAACTTCAACAGAATATAACTAACCTTCACAAATCTCCACCTTAGTTCTATTATGTTTATCCTTCCCCACATGGTTTCTACATTCCATTTGCTTGACTCACAAGCTAACAATTCCAATCAAGTTCAGTAAGTCTTTGAACTTGACTGTTGGTAAAGACTTTGTTAAAATGTCAGCGGGATTAACTTTAGAAGGAAATTTAATCACATTAATAAGTCCATTGCTTATCTTATCCCTATGTAGTGCATCCTTATGTCAATGTGCTTGGTCTTCTCATGATACTTAGGATTTGTGCTCAACTGTATTGCATTGGAACTACCACAATTGATAGAAACTAATTCTTGTGTAAATCCTAGCTAAGAAACCAACCTTTTCAACTAAATTGCCTCCTTAACAGCTCAACAAGAGCAATGTATTATGCTTCTATAGTTGACAAGGCCACAACTAAATGTAAAGAAGCTTTCCAGCTCATTGCACCTTCACATAAGGTAAACACATAACCTATAATAGACCACTTTTTGTCTAAATCACCTGCAAAATCTAAGTCCACAAAGCCAAACACCTTTGTTGTAGCTCTACTCACTCTGCCATACAATATTCCATATTCTGCAGTCCCTTGGAGATACCTTAGAACTTATTTTACTCCATTCTAGTGCTCTTTGCTTGGATTTCTCATGAATCACAACTTCAATACTGTATGCTAAATCAAGTCTTGAGCAAACCATTACATACATAATACTGCCGAATGCATTGGAATAAAGGATTTTCTTCATATATTCAATATCAGAATCATACACAGGCTCTTGCAATTTACAAAGTCTAAAGTGAGCTGCCAATAGAGTTGATACAAGTTTTAAACCAACCATAACATACCTATTCAGAACCATTTTGACATATGCAACTTGAGAGAGGAATAAGGTCTTTGCATGTCTGTCTTTCACAATCTGCATACCTAGTATCCTTGTTGTAATGTCTATATCCTTCATCTCAAACATAGGATTTAACTCCTTTTTGAGTTTTTATATTTCTTTTCTATGTTTACATGCTACAAGCATGTCATCAAAATAGAGAAGTAAATAGATTCTATCATCACCAACAAGGGTTTTAAAATTGACACAGCTATCATATTGGCTCCTACAGTATCCATGCACAAGCACGAACTCATCAAGCCTGATATACCGTTGCTTGGGTGACTATTTCAGCCCATACAATCTTTTCTTAAGTAAACAGACCATGTCCTTAGTTCCTTCTTCAATGACGCCTTTTGGTTGAGTCATCAATATTTTTTCATCAAGGTTTCCATGCAAAAAGTTGTCTTCACATCCATTTGATCTAATTGTAGATCATAAAATACTGCAATAGCCAACAGAACCCTTATTGAGCTATGTTTGACTATAGGTGAGAAGACTTCCTTTTATGTAAAACCCTTGCCAACAAGTCCAGCTAGGGACTTCTTTTTTGAGCTTGTAGATCTATTTACAACCTATTAGCTTCTTTTTGGAGGGCCTCTTAACTTGGATCCAAGTGTTATTTTTCTTGAGAGAGGTTATTTTTTCTTCCATTGCTATAAGCCAATTGTGTTTATCGTTACTACTCATGGCCTCTTAATAGTTTATTGGTTCTTCCCCATTCATTTTAGTTGCTACAATAAGTGCATAGGAGATTAAATCTGCAATGCCATATCTTTTCATAGTTTTATGACCCTTCTATCCCTATCTCTTGCAAGCTGAAATTCTTTAATTTGATGTCTGATTGACACCTTTGGTGATTTACAATTAATTCTTTCATCTTTACTATTTCTAGTATCATTCACCTCCAACTCATAATTATTTTTCTGAACAAAACTCGAAGCTGTAACAATTATTTCAACTGTATTTTGCAGCATAGATTCTTCATTAAAGACTACATCCCTACTGACCAGAGTCCTTGATGATTTCCACTAATGCACCATCTTGTACCCTTTGAGTCCCTCTGAATATCCCATAAAGTACCCTTTAATGGCTCTTGGATCTAATTTTTCCTGATTTTGAGTGCAAATGCTAAGCAATTAAAAATTTTGAGGTCGCTTAAATCAAAAGGCTTACCAGACCAAACCTTATGAGGAGTGTTAAAGTTTAAGGTTATCGTTACTATTTCTGCCTAGAAATATTTAGACAAGTTAGCATTGAGCAACATACATTTGACTTTTTCAATTAAAGTCTTGTTCATCCTCTCAACAAGTCCATTCTACTGAGGTGTGTCTTTGACAGTTCTATTTCTCACAATGCTATGTTACTTGTTGAAGGTATCAAACTCAAGACCATTATTTGTTCTTATCATTTTCACCTTTCTACTTGTTTGATTTTCCATTAATGGACAACATTCTTTAAAATTTTCTAGGACTTCATTTTTAGGCTTCAAGACATACACCAAAACTTTCCTAGAATTATCTATGAAGGTGACTCAACTAGCCAAAAGTAAAAAAATATTTAACTCCAAAAATAGACATACCTCTCAAGAAGCTATCGACCTGCAAAAGGTAATGATGATAGGTGAGCCGTCAACTCAATAAATAAAACCATTGCCAAAACAATATGCTTATCGGGTACTATACTAAAAATATTAAAAGCCTTCTTTTTGTGAAAATGTGTTATAAATCTTAAATTTCATAAGAAGACATATTACAACAAGATGACATAAATCATACAAATTCATAATATCTTCTTTCTTTCTGAACATGATTTCTACAATCTCTTTATATGAATGTCACGTTTTAATGACCGACAACCTCAACAACAAGTGATTGATAATTTTTGCACAATTTGATTCTTGCTCTATCATTTACATCAAGCTTCTTTTTTGCATATGTATTGAGGCTACGATTGCACAGAAAATACTTGGATTTGGTTAGAGTTAATAGCGCATGGTCGTGGTCAAGATCTAAGCTTCGAATTGTCCACTTTCCATCATCCCCTAAACCAGCTCCCAATCTAGCATTGCAGCTTGTTTTTGCATTAGGTTGGGGCTTTAAAATTTTCACAGATTTACTTCTTGTCTCACCAATTCTCCCACAAGCAAAAGTCACATTTCTAAGAATCCTATAACTATCCTTTCTTGAAACGACCCGCCCCACACCCCCAGGGCGAGTCTATCTAATCACGTAAAATTGGATCGAATAATATAATAATATTTAAGGATTCTACCGAAAATCCGACAACATCTCCCCTATAAATACAACGTTCCCAAAACTACAATTTACAAAACAACACTCCCAATAATATTTAAATAACCATCCAAACTTCAAATCCAACTTCTTCAGTCATCATCTCAAATATCACACAAATCACTCCAATATAAAAACAAATACAATGGTTATCCTTAATACAAAAACATAACCATAAATACAACTCACAAATCCCAAATATCAAAATATTAACTCTACGACTCCTAGCACCATCACGTGGCCACAATTACAAATCTAACTACCGATGCTGGGTCGACTGATATACTTGCAAATCTCCTGTGGGGGGAAAAATAATATGATAAAAGAAAAACGTGGTGAGTATAAAACTCAGTGAGTGGATACTAATTTCTGAAAAATAAATTTTTTAAAAAAGATTTGTTCTTTCTCAAATCAATTTCATCAAAATCTCATAAGAACTTATATAAACGTATTTAATTCAAATAAATCACTGGATTGCCACATTACATAAATCTGCATAAAATCATAATACTTGTCCTATCAAATACTGCATATCAAAAGCTATCATCAAACAAGTACCCAAGGGAATGATCTCATCATATCCGGGCTTCAACGGACAGGCAATGACGTACTATCTGGGTACTGCCACGCCCCGGAGCTACACGGATAGATAGGGAAAATCTCATCTCATACTCATATATCTCATTCTCTGTATCTCTGTAATTATCATACTGCATGCATAAGCCCCCAAAAGGCAAAAGCGCCCGAACACACGGCCCAAAGCCTCTATGTGTGTTCAGACGGGCCCCAAAGGCCTCTATCTCGTCTCATCTGTATCTCTATATTCATCTCATATTATCTGTTTCTCTGTATCTGGAGGGAAGGGTACTGTTTAATGATTTCTCAAATAACATTTAAGACACATGTACATAAACATATAATCTCATCTAAAATCTCATTCTCTTTTTCTTCAACATATATCAAATCCAGTCAATTCTATATCAAGCATTTATTGAAAAACGGTAATATAATCATTATTCAAACTTTTTCTCAGTAATAATAAAATCAACACGTATAAATAAATTCAATTTTCTAAAATCATTAAATCGAAGCATCAAATACTTATTTTTCAAACATACTGCACTGTATCATAAAATCATCGTATATTATGAAAATAAGCTGTGTATATTCCACTCACAGTGACGATGTCCAGACTCGGTATCAACAACGTCCAAGGGTTGATTCTCGTTCGCGGATCCTCTTAATCAAGGAAACGACATAATCATTCTCCGAACAACTAATATTACATAATAATTCTCGAAACGAATATCTATCAACAATAATTATTCCCGCATGTACAAAATTACCAAAATACCCCTACATGCCAAAATTACCAAAATGCCTTCAACATCATTATTTAACCAAAAATATCCGTAGAATCTTCAATTACCAAATTATTCTCAATTCGAATCACGGGAAATAATCACAATCTCTGAAATTGCGAAATTACCCTCGGAGCGTAAAATTACCGAAATGTCCTTAACAACTTAAATTACCGATTTATCCTCGAAATCACAAATTACCTTACTGCCCTAACCTAAAATTACCAAATTGTCCATTGATTTCACAAATTACAAAATCACCCCAAAGTTTCATGAAATTACTGAATTGCCCCTGCCGGTCAACGGTGACCGAACTTCAGTCAACGACGACGGGGAGCTTAGGTCTGATAGTTCCGGCCACGCTGAGTCCAATGGTGGCGGGGGTGACCTCCCACGCGCAGCGGTGGCGGCGGATCGAGCTCTCAAAAACCGCGAGCTTCCAATAGGTAATCGGCGGTAATCCGGCCGATTCAGGTGACGGGGTCGGTCGGAAAATGATGCTGGTGAGCTGAGGAGCAATATCCAAGTGGTGGCGTGCCGAAAATTCGGCAAAATCGACAGCGACGAAAACGGGTTTCGGCCGCGGGTTTTGAGCTTCAACCGCGGCGTTCCAAGCGTTTTCCGGCAACAAGGACGGCAGGGATACGTTGCTCGTCTCTCAAGCTTCAAAACGGTACCAAGCACGGCTGGTGAGGTGGCTGGAATTGGGAGAACCGATCGGGTCAATTCCGCGGGTCCGGGTCGGGTTTTCGGGTCAACCGGGTCAAATTCTCTCTGTCTCTCTCTCTTCTGTCTCTTTCTCTCTCTTTTCAAAAATTTCAAACAGCTCTCCCCGACCAAAATATAAACCCGGCTCTCTTCTCTTCTCTTTTTTTTTAACATAAGCTTAATACAATTTAAGCTTATACCGGACCCATAACAAAAAATAAAATCCGACCACTCGAGCTCTTAATCGAATTCAATTTATCTCGATTCGAAGACAAAAAATTTTATCGTACACTTAATTAAGACAATTAAAGTGCATATGTTACATTTATACTACTTCTCAAAACCGGAAACCCTTTTCTTTTACAGTACTCTTTGAAGTAAATAAACAGATTGGTATCACTATCGAATGACATCCCAATTATTAGCTCATCGTCCTCATCAATTTTTTCCAACTCTTCAATTTCGATGTCCTTTTCCATATTCTTTATTTCTACAAAATTGAAATAATTCACATTGACAAAATGGAAGTAACAAAATGAAAATAATTCAGCACAATCTTACAAAACTAAACTAACTAATGATATAAATTGTGAACACAAATTTAATATATACTTGCTGAATATGCAACATATATTTATTTATTTCATGCTTACTATTAACTTTGTAATACACATGAATGCTTGCTGCATCCTGCTTGAGGCTAGACTTGCAAATCAAACTTATAAAATTCTATGGCTGCCAAACATGCTCCAGATCATGTTTTGTTGCATAATCATCGGTAATTACTAGACAATTAACATAAAATTCTATGGCTGTCGAACGTGCTTCAGATTATATAAATTAACATAATAGCATCTAAGATGTCACAAATTAATAATTAGCACAAAAAAATTCCAGTTTATAAAGCAAACTACCTGCAGAAATTGATTGCTGCAATCAACGATGAGTGAAGTCAGTCACCAAGATGCAACTCAATTCCTCACACAATCAAGAGAAGGATACACTGTGAGAGAGAGTCGATGGATTTCACACCGTGAGGAAGAGTCCACGAGTAGAACAGAAAATGCTTGGGAGAATTAGCCGTTCAGATTTCGAGCTTGAATGAGGACTGGATTTGGTGTGAATGAGAGTGAGAGTGAGAGTGATGGAGAATGCGTGTGTGAGATCTAATGCGTGTGTAGTGTGTTTGTTTGTTCAAACAGTAGCCTTTATATTGAACGCAAAATGCACTGTTTGGTGCTTACTGTGGGCTAAATATCGGTGCTGATATGAAGTTACATAAAAATACGAAATCGGTAATTTTAATCTAATATCATCAAAATTGATTGATGATGAAATAATGTAATGTTGCATGGTGATGGTACGGTGGCAGTAGGATTAATGTAGTCATGTAGACATATTTACTCTGTTCTTGTGGGCATTGCATAGAGAATTGATCAGTTACTTCCTCTGTTTATTTGATCTGCTTAATTTGTAGTGTCTTCATTATTTGTCTATTTTCTCAATATTTCATAAACCTCAAACTTGTCGAATATTTCGGTGCTTATTTTTTAAACTTGTAAGTTTATATTTCCTTCATTGATCCTTGCTCCAAACCTTGATCTTTATCCTATTTCATATTTGAAATCGTAATGGAAATCACACCTAGCCAATAATCAAATGAATTTATAGGTTCGTTTCGCTTGTATTTCATAATAATTTCTTAAAACTTAATCCTTTACTTTGGCCATGTGGATTTGGTAGGGCGTGAATCCTGCTAATGCCGGATTTGTCATTTCTGCAAACGTGCATATTTCAAGTAATTTTTTTTATTGTGGTCTCTGTGAAGATCAAAATGCCTCAAATCACGCGGAATATGTTTCCCATAACACTCCCCTCGCTAATTAATTAACCTTTTAATAAATTCTCGATTGGCCTTATTGTTCCTAAAATATTAATCATGTCGGCCAACGGCAAGATTCTCTGTATTTTGGACTGGGTGCTTCGAATTTTTTAAACTCAACTTGCTCTCCCCACAATTAACAATTTTGAAGTTAAAATAATGGTGCAACTTTTTGACTCCAGAATAACAAGGCATCAGCATCCAAGTTTCATCTTGAATTAGAACGAAGAGATACAGTACCCTTGCATTGCTTCGAATGAGCCTTAACAAACCAAAATTTGTTCCTTTGTAGCAGTTCATTTCAATTTTCCACAGAATTTCAGTTTCATTTTTTATAAATCCTTTGGTTTCTTCAACCTCCAACAAATCGAAAAAAAAAATGTCCATCGTCGGGGAGGCTGTTCTATCTGCTTCCATTGAGTTGCTTGTCAATAAGTTGGCTTCCGAGGGGCTTCGGTTCTTTGCACGCCAAGAGCAGATTCTGGCTGATCTGATGAAGTGGAAGAAGATGCTGATGAAGATTAATGCGGTGCTTGACGATGCTGACGAAAGACAGAGGACTGACCAGTCTGTTAAGCTGTGGCTTGGCGAACTTCAGAATTTGGCTTACGATGTTGAAGATTTTCTGGATGAATTTGAAACTGAGGCTTTGCGGAGGAAGTTGATGCTTGGAGATGGAGAATCAGATGCTGCTAATGATGATCAACCAAGTTCCAGTACAGGCACAAGTATATTTCGGAAGCTCATTCCCACTTGCTGCACCACTTTTACTCCACGTTCGATTAAGTTCGATTACACCATCATGTCCAAAATCAAAGAGATCAACTCCAGATTTCAAGATATTGTTTCGCAGAAAGACCTGCTGGATTTTAAAGAAAATTCGGTAGGCAGGTCCAGAAAAGCCAGACAGAGACGAGAGACCATTTCATTGGTGAATGAAGCCAAGGTATACGGTAGGGAAAACGAAAAGAAGGAGATCGTTGAATTGTTGTTGAGGGATGATTCAACACCTCATGATCTGTTCTCGGTTTTTCCTATTATAGGAATGGGCGGGTTGGGAAAGACCACTCTTGCTCAGCTGGTCTACAATGATGCTCGATTGCAAGACCATTTTGATCTCAAAGCATGGACTTGTGTCTCTGAAGATTTTGATATCACCAGGATAACAAAATCTATCCTAAATTCCATTGGTACGGATCAGAATTTGGATAATCTTGACTTCGATAAGCTTCAAGTGGAGCTAAAGAAGCACTTATCTCAAAAGAAATTTTTGCTTGTTTTAGATGACGTTTGGAATGAGAATTACAATGATTGGATTGATCTGAGCCGTCCATTTGAAGCCGGAGCACCGGGAAGTAAGATTGTTGTCACTACTCGCAATCAAGCGGTCGTAGCAATCATGGGGACTGTTCCAGCTTATCCGTTGAAAGAGTTGTCAGATGAAGACTCTTTGAATGTTTTCACTCAACACTCTTTGGGGACAAGCGATTTCAATATGCATAAGTCTGTTGAGGAAATTGGCAAGAAGATTGTCATAAAATGCAATGGTTTGCCCTTGGCTGCAGAAACACTTGGTCGACTCTAACGTGGAAGATGTCCTTAATTGCAAGATATGGGATTTGCCAGAAGAAAGATGCGATATTTTACCTGCCCTCAAAGTGAGCTACTATTATCTTTCTCCTCGTTTGAAGCAATGCTTTACGTACTGTTCGTTGCTTCCAAAGGATTATGAATTTAAGGAGGAGGAGATAATTTTGTTATGGATTGCCATCGGTTTCTTGGATCAAGAAGATAATGGGAGGGAAAGCGAAGATTTAGGTCACATGTTTTTCAAAGAGCTACATTCAAGGTCACTTATCCAGAAATCAAGCAACGATCCATCACGGTTCGTGATGCATGACCTTGTCAACGACCTTGCCCAGTGGGCTGCTGGGAACATATACCTTAGAATGGAGGATGCACCGGAGGGTAACAAGCAACAAAGGTTTTCCAAATCACTTCGTCATCTATCATACATTCCTGGAGGTCATGATGGCGTTAAAAGGTTCGCGGACTTCGATGATACTGAACATTTGCGAACCTTTTTACCCGTAATGTTGTCAAATTGTTGGGGTGGATACTTGGCTTATAGCATTCTTCAAAGGTTGCTAAAACTTCATCGTTTAAAGGTGTTTTCATTGTGTGGATATCAAATCTCTGAGCTACCAAATTCAGTTGGCGATTTGAGATATCTACGATACCTTAACTTGTCGAGAACTTGTATTGAAATTTTGCCGGATTCAATTAACAAGCTCTACAATTTGCACACACTACTGTTGGAAGACTGCGATCGATTAAAGAAGTTGTGTGCTGACATGGGAAACCACATCAAATTGCATCATCTCAATAATTCAACTACAAATTCACTGGAAGAAATGCCACGAGGAATTGGTAAATTGACTTTTCTCCAAACTCTTTGCAACTTTGCTGTGGGAAAAAACAGCGGTTCTGGGTTACAAGACTTGAAGTTGTTGATGTATCTTCGTGGAACACTTAAAATTTCAAACCTGGAGAACGTAAAACACGTTGGTGATGCGAAGGAAGCTCAGCTGGATAAAAAGAAGAATCTTAAAGTGTTATTGCTTCAATGGACATGCAACACCGATACCGATGGTTCAAGGGAGCTGGGAACTGAAACACGTGTGCTTGACATGCTAAGACCACATCAAAATCTGGAACAATTTTTTATCAGTGGCTATGGTGGTACAAAATTTCCAATTTGGTTAGGCGATTCCTATTTCTCAAACTTAGTGACATTAAAATTTCAAAACTGTCACAAGTGTACTTCCTTGCCGTCAATTGGGCAATTACTCTCTCTAAAGCACCTTGAGGTATGCAGAATGAATAGAGTAAAGTCCTTGGGTTCACAGTTCTATGGCAATGGTTGTCCAAGTCCTCTTCCATGCTTGGAGACTCTTCGTTTCGAAGATATGCAAGAATGGGAAGACTGGATTCCTCATGGATTTGATCAAGAAGTTGAAGTGTTTCCTAACTTACGAGAGCTTCATCTTCTAAGATGTTCTAAATTGCGAGGCACATTACCAGAACGTCTTCCTTTATTGGAGATACTTGTCATGTGAGGAATTGCTAGTTTCAATTAGAAGGCTTCTAGCTCTCTGCAAATTTGAAATTAGTGGATGTAAAAAAGTTATGTGGAGAAGTCCAACTGATCTTGGATCGCAGAACTTAGTAGTTTGCAGAGATATATCAGAGCAAGTATTTCTCCAAGGACCACTAAAGCTATAGCTACCAAAATTGGAAGAATTTGAGATTGCTAATATTGACGAGCTAACGTACATATGGCAGAACGAAACTCGATTACTGCAAGACATTAGCTCCCTCAAAAAACTCAAGATTAAAGGCTGTCCCAATCTTCAATCTTTGGTGGAGGAGGACAAACAAAACCAGCTCGGGTTGTCATGCAGAATAGAATATCTAGAATTGATAAATTGTCAAGGCCTGGTGAAGCTACCACAAACGTCGCTCAGCTTAATTAATTCCTCGAAAGAGATAGGGATTTATAACTGCAGTTCACTTGTTTGCTTTCCAGAGGCTGCTCTACCTTCGCAGTTGAGGATAATTTCAATTCAGTACTGCAATGCATTGAAATCCTTACCCGTCACATGGATGCATGACACCAATACATCTCTTGAGACATTGAAAGTTTATGGGTGCAATTTGTTGACATATATTACTAGTGTCCAGCTACCGGCAAGCCTTAAGCACGTGGAGATCGAAGATTGCAGTAATTTAAGGACTCTGATAGAGGAAGGGGAAATCCACAACGGAAGCAGAAGGGACATCTCTCTTCTTGAGCATTTAAGGATCGTAAATTGTCAATCTCTCATAACTCTTTTTTCAAAAAATGAGTTAACTGACTCGCTTGAGCACCTTGAAGTTGGAATTTGCTCGAAGCTTAAATTTTTGTCATGTAGTGGCAATCTACCTCAGGCTCTCAAGTTCATTTGCGATTTTAGATGTTCAAAGCTGGAGTCAATAGCGGAAAAGTTGGACAACAACACATCTCTTGAAGTATTTAAGATTGGTTGCTGTGATAATCTTAAAATTTTACCGAGGGGTTTGCACAAGCTTCGCCACCTTCAAGAGGTTGGTATATGGAGTTGTGGAAATCTTGTGTCCTTTCACGAAGGAGGATTGCCTTCTGCGAATCTAACTAAGCTCCAGATAACGTGGTGTGATAAACTAGAGGCGTTACCCGAGGGCATGCATAGTCTTCGAGAATTAAACATAGGAGGTCTGGCAAGCATGGTATGCTTCCCAGTTGAGGCAGATGGTGCTATGTTTCCCAGCAACCTTCAGTCACTTGATATTCATGATACGAAGATTTGGAAGTCATTGATGGAGTGGGGGGAAGGGGGATTGAACAGATTCTCCTCTCTACAACGACTGTCAATCGGAGGACTTCATGACGTGGTGTCATTTTCACCACAGGAGTTAGGAACCACGCTTCCTGCCTCTCTAACCCATTTGTGGATTTATGATTTCCAAAACTTGGAATGCCTATCTTCAGTTGGCCAAAACATCACGTCATTGGTGTATCTTTGGCTTTATGCTTGTCCGAAGCTAAAATACTTTTCAGACAAGGGCCTGCCTACCTCACTTTTGCAACTGTATATCAAGGATTGTCCGCTGATAGAAGAAAAATGCAGAAAGGATCAAGGACAGTATTGGCACTTATTAACCCACGTACCTGATGTTCGATTAAATCGTCTTCTGTAGTAAGATCTTGGGTGCAAATGTTATGGCAATCTCAGATGAAATTTCACTCTCTCCGATCTTTACTGTTCTTTTTAAAAAAGACTTTGAAATAGTTAATGCAACAATTTCTGCTCTTAAGAACTACAAGGTGAACAGTTGTTGGATTGGATTCCTGTGAAAAGAATTTATTTGTTGAGGTTGACTGCTAGAATCTATATAATCTTCCTGAAGGTGTTGATGGTGCAAAATTTTCATTGATACTTGAAAATTGCAACATATGCAAGATAACAGTGAAGCTAGCTCATCCTAATAGGAGCATTTTACTTAGTGATGTATGATAAATGTGGGACTCTAATAATGTTTTGGAGACATTAAAAAAATAGAAGGGCTGGCAACAGATGTCTATGCACATGGAACTTATGGACACCCAAAAATGACTCACCATCAACATTGCCACATAATTTAATTTTGTGCTGTGTGTATACAAAGATAAATCAAATTCTTTTCGACATTCTCTAGTGTCTGTGGTTAGAAATGATTTACTTTTCTAATTTATAATTACCAAATGATTAGTGAAGTGATAAAAAGACACTGAAGATTTGTAACATTTTTTAAAGAATAATAAATGAAAGTAAGAAACTGACCGACAGGCACTTACAAATGATACCATTATCTTGATGGGTTGATAAATTAATATTTTTTGCTAGCATAAATAAAAATAAATTTAATCATGAAAAATCATGAAAAATCATATTGCATTTTATTTCTCCAAATTTTAAGATTGGGATTTCACTCTTATTCCAGATGTGTCACTCTAATTCTCGTCAAGTGTGGAAAAGTTTGAAAAATCTTTAAAACCACACGATTTTAAAGTATTATAAAATTAACACTTTAAAACTATAGGATTTTAAAATTTTTTTGAACTTTTTCGTACTTTAAAATTTTAAATTAAAATTATATATATATATAACGAAAAGATGGATTCATTTTGCTGAACACTGATTTTGTCTTTATAGAATCTGGCAAACACTTATTGTTGCTGGCCTCTGTTTTTCTTTTCACTTATATTATTGGAAGAAAGTCGATAAAAGAAAGTTGACGAAAGTGACCACTAGATTTTTTTCTTTTGTTAAAGATTGGAAATCAGAAAAAAAAAATGTTAAGTGCACCTTATTGGCAATTGAATCATGGTCAACATTATTGTCATGTTAAAATTTCATGTTCTAAGTGTATGTATTTTGAAGGAAAAATCTGTATGCTTGCTTTTTTGTCTTGTAATTATTGCCGGCAAATTAAAAGTATTTACTGTGGGGCACATCGAATGAATTAATAGTTTGGTTTCAGTGGAAATGAAAATGAAATATAAGGTAATCTGAGTATTTGGGGGTCATGCTTTTCAATCTTACCAGTTTCTTTCAAAAAAGAAGAAAATGAATTATCTTTAGGACCCATCCTGCCACGTTTCACACATGGAATTGAATTATTGCCCTTGATCTTAAATTAAACTTCTTATCTACAATTAAATTAAACTTCCATCGTTGATCCATTATCTTCCATACATTATTTGTTTTGCTACTTGTCTCGCGGTTACCTCAATCTACATATATGATATTAAACTAGAAACAAGGACACGTTCAACTACTTACTTTTGGTTATATACCGGATTCTGACTGCATTTATGAATTGAAGATTATAGAAACTACTTGTGCAGGAAAATCGTGTTGGTACAAGATGTTTGAGTATCATTTTATATATATTATGTCATTCATTAGGGTCCCTCTACGATCATTTGCATCAACAATGTTTTTATTGCATGCCATTAGATTTAATTAATGGTACTGTAACATCCCACACCCGGGTTTTGACCCATTTTTGACTCCCCATATATAAGAGAAAGAGTGAGGGAAAGAAAGAGAGAGCTGAGAACCGAGAGAGAGAACCCAAACCGTTGACCCGAATCCGACCCAGACCCGCGAGTTTAACCCGGCCATTTCTCCCATTTCCGGCCACCGTTCCGGGTGATCTTGGTACCGTTTCGAAGCTTGAGAGATGAGCAACGTATCCATGCCGTCCTTGCTGCCGGAAATCGATCGGAAAGCCGCCGATCGAAGCTTGGAAGTTCCGCGGAATCGCCGGCTCGATTCGCCGTGATTTCGCCGGTTTCCGGTGAAGCCATCATTCGGGTTTTGTTCCTTACCCTTCCCTCTGTCATTTCCGACCAGCCATGGATGTCGGGGACGTCGTTTTGCCGTTGATCGGCCGTTGATGGATTCACGGCTTTGGGAGCTCGATTTGCCGCCATCGCCGCGCGTGGGAGGACACCACCGCCACCATTGGACTCAGCGTGGCTGGAACTTTCAGTTCTGAGCTTCCCGTCGCCGTCGGTTGAATTCCGGTGACCGTTGACCGGCGAGGGTATTTCGGTAATTTCACTGTCTAAGGGCAATTTTGTAATTTCTGATTTTGTGGGTATTTTAGTAATTGTTGGCATTGAGGATAAGTTGGTAATTTATGATTTTGAGGTTAATTTGGTAATATTGAGATGAGGGTATTTTGGTAATATTGATTCAAGGGCATTTTGGTAATTTTGATATTTGAGGGTAATTTCGTAATTTCAAGAATTATGAGTATTTTGATGATTTATGATTTAAATTGAGATTATGTGAGGTTAAGTATGGAATGTTATTATGTTGAGGAATTTGAGAATATTGGAGTTTATACTTATGGTTTCATTTTATGCTTATGAGAGTATTATTTATTTATTTGTAGGCCGATGATATCGATTTGTGTATTTATTACTCGAGGATACAGGAGGTAAGTAAACTGGATTTCCAAACGAATCACAATAAACAATATATATGTTTGACATGTTTGAAAAATCTATTTTGAGATATGTACGAATATAGATTTATATGTTCTGCCCATGTGTTTATGTGATGTGTTAATATGATATGTTGAAATGTGTTTATGGACATGGGCATGTGTGAATATTTCATTGGCATGAGCACGAAAATGCATTATGTTTTCATGTTTTCTAGAAAATGAGAAAGTTGATTTTAGCAAATGAGATTTAAAAGAAAAGAAAGATTGATTTACAGTTTTAGCTTGGATGCTTGAATTCGTTACTGGCTTAGTGGAGGACTCTCCAGATGTTTATATAGTTATGAGATAAGTGGGCGAGGGACGCATTGCGAAAAGCCCAAAGAGTATGAAAGAGAAAGTTATGAAAGTTAAGGGAGTGTCCTACTAAGCAGTAATCGAATGAAGGTAACTCAAGTAAGTGGTTTAAAAGAGAATGTGAAAGTTTGAGAAAGACAGAATGAGATTTCGATGATTTGTTTTACGATGTTTTTGAATATCATGGCACGTCATTCATTTGATATGTATATGTATGTATGTATTTTGATATATACAAAACTGGTTTACTTACTGAGTTTTGTACTCATTATAGTTTATTGTGATTCAGTTTCTGTAAGCAGGATTCGTGTTGAGCGTTGATAAGGATTTGAATGGTGGAATTAGATAGTTTGGCATGAATTTTAAATTCTTCCGCTGCTTTGTATTTATTTTTAAGGATATGATTTTTATGGATCGTAAAAGGATTATTTATTATTATTTTATGAGATTTAAGTTTCTAGCAGTAAGATTCGCCCTGGGAGTGCGGGGCGGGTCGTTACAAATGGTATCAGAGCATTCCCAACCGGAAATGTGCGGATGGAAGTCACATTCGCCATCGCTTGGGAAAGATGTTACAAGGATACTTAGAATTAAGTCTATGCCAAACCGTTAGGACTTGTGATTTTGTTACGGAGAATGCCATATATTTTTGAGGTATCAGAGTAGCGCAGCGAAAGCGTGATATGATTGATGTTTGATCTTTATACGGATTTATAGATCATAAGCAATTCTTGAGGTTGTTTAGATTCTGTAAGCATGCCTACCAGTGAATTTCGAGGACGAAATTCTTTGAAGGGGGGAAGTTTGTAACACCCCACACCCGGGTTTTGACCCATTTTTGACTCCCCATATATAAGAGAAAGAGAGAGGGAAAGAAAGAGAGAGCTGAGAACCGAGAGAGAGAGAACCCAAACCGTTGACCCGAACCCGACCCAGACCCGCGAGTTTGACCCGGCCATTTCTCCCATTTCCGGCCACCGTTCCGGGTGATCTTGGTACCGTTTCGAAGCTTGAGAGATGAGCAACGTATCCATGCCGTCCTTGCTGCCGGAAATCGATCGGAAAGCCGCCGATCGAAGCTTGGAAGTTCCGCGGAATCGCCGGCTCGATTCGCCGTGATTTCGCCGGTTTCCGGTGAAGCCATCATTCGGGTTTTGTTCCTTACCCTTCCCTCTGTCATTTCCGACCAGCCATGGATGTCGGGGACGTCGTTTTGCCGTTGATCGGCCGTTGATGGATTCACGGCTTTGGGAGCTCGATTTGCCGCCATCGCCGCGCGTGGGAGGACACCACCGCCACCATTGGACTCAGCGTGGCTGGAACTTTCAGTTCTGAGCTTCCCGTCGCCGTCGGTTGAATTCCGGTGACCGTTGACCGGCGAGGGTATTTCGGTAATTTCACTGTCTAAGGGCAATTTTGTAATTTCTGATTTTGTGGGTATTTTAGTAATTGTTGGCATTGAGGATAAGTTGGTAATTTATGATTTTGAGGTTAATTTGGTAATATTGAGATGAGGGTATTTTGGTAATATTGATTCAAGGGCATTTTGGTAATTTTGATATTTGAGGGTAATTTCGTAATTTCAAGAATTATGAGTATTTTGATGATTTATGATTTAAATTGAGATTATGTGAGGTTAAGTATGGAATGTTATTATGTTGAGGAATTTGAGAATATTGGAGTTTATACTTATGGTTTCATTTTATGCTTATGAGAGTATTATTTATTTATTTGTAGGCCGATGATATCGATTTGTGTATTTATTACTCGAGGATACAGGAGGTAAGTAAACTGGATTTCCAAACGAATCACAATAAACAATATATATGTTTGACATGTTTGAAAAATCTATTTTGAGATATGTACGAATATAGATTTATATGTTCTGCCCATGTGTTTATGTGATGTGTTAATATGATATGTTGAAATGTGTTTATGGACATGGGCATGTGTGAATATTTCATTGGCATGAGCACGAAAATGCATTATGTTTTCATGTTTTCTAGAAAATGAGAAAGTTGATTTTAGCAAATGAGATTTAAAAGAAAAGAAAGATTGATTTACAGTTTTAGCTTGGATGCTTGAATTCGTTACTGGCTTAGTGGAGGACTCTCCAGATGTTTATATAGTTATGAGATAAGTGGGCGAGGGACGCATTGCGAGAAGCCCAAAGAGTATGAAAGAGAAAGTTATGAAAGTTAAGGGAGTGTCCTACTAAGCAGTAATCGAATGAAGGTAACTCAAGTAAGTGGTTTAAAAGAGAATGTGAAAGTTTGAGAAAGACAGAATGAGATTTCGATGATTTGTTTTACGATGTTTTTGAATATCATGGCACGTCATTCATTTGATATGTATATGTATGTATGTATTTTGATATATACAAAACTGGTTTACTTACTGAGTTTTGTACTCATTATAGTTTATTGTGATTCAGTTTCTGTAAGCAGGATTCGTGTTGAGCGTTGATAAGGATTTGAATGGTGGAATTAGATAGTTTGGCATGAATTTTAAATTCTTCCGCTGCTTTGTATTTATTTTTAAGGATATGATTTTTATGGATCGTAAAAGGATTATTTATTATTATTTTATGAGATTTAAGTTTCTAGCAGTAAGATTCGCCCTGGGAGTGCGGGGCGGGTCGTTACAAATGGTATCAGAGCATTC
Organism: Citrus glauca; assembly: GCA_029633175.1. Classification (NCBI taxonomy): domain Eukaryota; kingdom Viridiplantae; phylum Streptophyta; class Magnoliopsida; order Sapindales; family Rutaceae; genus Citrus; species Citrus glauca. Next base: position 14,108,210 of record JAQOOD010000005.1, read on the forward strand.
CCAACCGGAAATGTGCGGATGGAAGTCACATTCGCCATCGCTTGGGAAAGATGTTACAAGGATACTTAGAATTAAGTCTATGCCAAACCGTTAGGACTTGTGATTTTGTTACGGAGAATGCCATATATTTTTGAGGTATCAGAGTAGCGCAGCGAAAGCGTGATATGATTGATGTTTGATCTTTATACGGATTTATAGATCATAAGCAATTCTTGAGGTTGTTTAGATTCTGTAAGCATGCCTACCAGTGAATTTCGAGGACGAAATTCTTTGAAGGGGGGAAGTTTGTAACACCCCACACCCGGGTTTTGACCCATTTTTGACTCCCCATATATAAGAGAAAGAGAGAGGGAAAGAAAGAGAGAGCTGAGAACCGAGAGAGAGAGAACCCAAACCGTTGACCCGAACCCGACCCAGACCCGCGAGTTTGACCCGGCCATTTCTCCCATTTCCGGCCACCGTTCCGGGTGATCTTGGTACCGTTTCGAAGCTTGAGAGATGAGCAACGTATCCATGCCGTCCTTGCTGCCGGAAATCGATCGGAAAGCCGCCGATCGAAGCTTGGAAGTTCCGCGGAATCGCCGGCTCGATTCGCCGTGATTTCGCCGGTTTCCGGTGAAGCCATCATTCGGGTTTTGTTCCTTACCCTTCCCTCTGTCATTTCCGACCAGCCATGGATGTCGGGGACGTCGTTTTGCCGTTGATCGGCCGTTGATGGATTCACGGCTTTGGGAGCTCGATTTGCCGCCATCGCCGCGCGTGGGAGGACACCACCGCCACCATTGGACTCAGCGTGGCTGGAACTTTCAGTTCTGAGCTTCCCGTCGCCGTCGGTTGAATTCCGGTGACCGTTGACCGGCGAGGGTATTTCGGTAATTTCACTGTCTAAGGGCAATTTTGTAATTTCTGATTTTGTGGGTATTTTAGTAATTGTTGGCATTGAGGATAAGTTGGTAATTTATGATTTTGAGGTTAATTTGGTAATATTGAGATGAGGGTATTTTGGTAATATTGATTCAAGGGCATTTTGGTAATTTTGATATTTGAGGGTAATTTCGTAATTTCAAGAATTATGAGTATTTTGATGATTTATGATTTAAATTGAGATTATGTGAGGTTAAGTATGGAATGTTATTATGTTGAGGAATTTGAGAATATTGGAGTTTATACTTATGGTTTCATTTTATGCTTATGAGAGTATTATTTATTTATTTGTAGGCCGATGATATCGATTTGTGTATTTATTACTCGAGGATACAGGAGGTAAGTAAACTGGATTTCCAAACGAATCACAATAAACAATATATATGTTTGACATGTTTGAAAAATCTATTTTGAGATATGTACGAATATAGATTTATATGTTCTGCCCATGTGTTTATGTGATGTGTTGATATGATATGTTGAAATGTGTTTATGGACATGGGCATGTGTGAATATTTCATTGGCATGAGCACGAAAATGCATTATGTTTTCATGTTTTCTAGAAAATGAGAAAGTTGATTTTAGCAAATGAGATTTAAAAGAAAAGAAAGATTGATTTACAGTTTTAGCTTGGATGCTTGAATTCGTTACTGGCTTAGTGGAGGACTCTCCAGATGTTTATATAGTTATGAGATAAGTGGGCGAGGGACGCATTGCGAGAAGCCCAAAGAGTATGAAAGAGAAAGTTATGAAAGTTAAGGGAGTGTCCTACTAAGCAGTAATCGAATGAAGGTAACTCAAGTAAGTGGTTTAAAAGAGAATGTGAAAGTTTGAGAAAGACAGAATGAGATTTCGATGATTTGTTTTACGATGTTTTTGAATATCATGGCACGTCATTCATTTGATATGTATATGTATGTATGTATTTTGATATATACAAAACTGGTTTACTTACTGAGTTTTGTACTCATTATAGTTTATTGTGATTCAGTTTCTGTAAGCAGGATTCGTGTTGAGCGTTGATAAGGATTTGAATGGTGGAATTAGATGGTTTGGCATGAATTTTAAATTCTTCCGCTGCTTTGTATTTATTTTTAAGGATATGATTTTTATGGATCGTAAAAGGATTATTTATTATTATTTTATGAGATTTAAGTTTCTAGCAGTAAGATTCGCCCTGGGAGTGCGGGGCGGGTCGTTACAGGTACACAATGTTTGTATTAAAAAAAAAGATAAACAATTTAAAATTTAATCAATGGTATAAAATGTTTGTATTAGAAAAAAGATAAACAATTTAAAAATAATTATAACTTGTTGTTAACTATTTAGGGTACTTTTGTAAAACCCTTAGAGTTCGAAATAATTTTCACTTGAATAAGATGTTTTATTTAAAAAATCACTTTTCAATTCTCCTTTTGTTAGAAAAGCTAATTGGCTAGCAATACAAATAAAAAAAAATAACACAAGATAAAAAATAAAATGAAAGAACAAGATATTATAGAGTGATTTTATTCATTTTAATTGTGTGTACAAAACACAGAGATGAGCTCTCCTTATAGTTACATAATCACTCCATGAAATTAATGGAAACATTATGGATCATAATTCTTTGTGAGATAGTGGGAGCTATAAAGAAGCCAAATGTTAGCAGTGGGAGATAGTAGGGAGACTAAAGATAGTAGGGCGATTAAGAGATATATGTTATGAACATCCACATTTATTTTAATAAATTAATAACACCTTTAAATTTGTAATGTAATAATTTTTTTTAGTGTAAATGTTTCAAAATCTATGACTACTAAGTATAAGATATAATATCTAATAGATTATAAAACACAAATTAAATAAATAAGTTGCAATTATGAAATTTATAAATGGTGTAACACCAAAAAATGACACAACTAAAATTTAAGTTGATGTTATAAATTGCATCAATAAACTCATGGTTGAGATTGTTTATAACTAAAAAAAATACTTCATCACCCGTATTTTAGCAAAATTTAATATTCCTTATTAAAATCTCCATTATTTTGTGTACTATTAAAGACCAATGTATAATTGATTATAAAGTATATATTATACCCATTTAGCAACCTATTCCATGAAATTATTGTTTATGCTACAATTAATATATTAACATGGTAGGGAATGATCCGAGCCTTCTAAAATTTAAGTTTCACAAGGCTATATATTTCCACTTTGTTTCCGAATGTCACTTTGTTAATTTCATAATAGTTAAATCTAACATATATTTCTAATTAGCATTATTTTATTAGTCATGAAAGATTATTTATTGATATCTTTTTCTTGTAATTATAAAATTTTATGTTACTAAGAGTTATTATTCTTATTATGGTAATTAATGGTGACAATAAATAAATTATTACCTCCAATAATATTCACGTGGGAAAGAATGTGAAAAAATTTCTTTATACACTTTTGTATTTTCATTATAAAAATATGATATGAAATATTTTTAACTTAAAAATTTGACACAAAATTGAAGTCAGTAATCCCTTACAATCTAGTGGCTGATATTGAAAGTCAAATAACATTTTATGATGTTACATCATCCACTGTTGAATTGTATAAATTAAAATAACCTAACTCTAGAAGTATATATCCAAGCCATGATGTAGTTAAAAACAACATATATTTTTCAATTATAGTTGTTGAATAAAATATTTCTCATTTGTTGTGACTTATATAGTATCTTTAATAGAACATATATCAAGTAGTTGATCAAAATGCTTTCTATGATCATTATTGTTTAAATATTAATGGTTTGGTAACTATATTCATACCGAAGAAATTATTATAAGACTTATGTGATATCTTAATATGAAGTATTATTGAAATAACATTACTGGTTACTTACATTTATTTCAATGCTATCATACATATTTCTAATGCTAAAGTAAAAAAAAGGGTAAATTGTAAAGTTACAGATAGTACATAATAATTTTAAAATTATTTATATTTTTTTTCACTTTTTTGGTGATGTAAAAATATTTATCAATTGATTATATAAAAATAATTTAAAGTATACCACAACTTGCAAATTACTTGTTACATAATTATTTATCGATTAAAATTAAATTAATGGTTAAGATTCTAATATTTAAATCCAATGGTCTCATAATTAATTGTGGGATTTTTATCCCAATGTAATATAAATTTTCTTTTATCAATTAATTAAAATAAAAAATTATATTTACTTTTAAAAAAAAGACGTTTAGTATCCATTTTGCTTTTTTAAATTCTTTCATTGATCCGTGCTTAATTCATCGACGTCCAGTTACTCAAGCACGAGCATGTGAAGCTAACTAAATTATTGATTGTCGTTACTGTCTTTTGTTTCACTCCTGTGTAATCACATATTTTTAATTGTGTTAACTACTTTATTAAAATATGTATCTTTAAGAAATGGCTTGAATCGCTGTTGGTCCAAAATTTGATTATACCTTATTTCGACAGGACAGGAATATAAGACGACGATATAAATTGTCGTTGTAATTTTAAGAATATGTACTGTACTCGCGGTAATAAAAACGGAGATTAAAATCTTTTTACCATAGCTTGCTTTATGAACTAGAAGACTTCTAAAGGGAAAGTAGAAATGAACCTGAAGCGACGGGAAAGGGAGAAGAGTGTAGCTTTATTCCAAGCTAATTATATTCCTGACATTTAAGATTAACAAAAGGGTTCATTGCTTTGGTTCTTTACAAGTCTTGTTCTCTTTGAACTAATGTAATGCCCAATTAATAATGTCAAGTAATGGCAAGATTCTTGGTTCGGATCTTATTTATATCTGTAGGGGGCCTCTGTTTTTTCTTTTCAACTTCAAGATTCTTGGTTTGGATCTTGGACTAATAAAACTAAGGCCAAAAACTAATAAAACTAAGAAAAAAAGGAAAAAAAAAGAACCGAAATATTTGGCCGGCGTAAGTGAGATGGCAATGAACGGTAGTGAACGGCGTAATGATCATAGAGGAGGACGGATCAACGTTGGGCACAGAGGTAGTGGATGCCGCCGTTATGATGCAATCAACGGCGGATTTTACATGAACAGCCGCTACCGCATGAACACAAAAGTTTGTTTGATTGATTTCGTGATTTTATTTAGACAGCGGGGATGAAAGATATTTCGTTTTTGGTAAGATTTTTGTGATTTTTGTAATACAAATTAAATGGATTTTGGACTTTTTTTATATTAAAATGAAATGATTTTAATTTATAAATTATTGATTTTATACAAATAATATAAAAAATTGATATAAGTGGGTAGTTGAATTATGACATGATAAGTCGTAATTATTAACTTTTAACTTTCAAGTTAAATATAAAATAACAATTATGAATCAATATCTTATTTTTTCATATTTATAAAAATACACAATTTTTTTTATATTTTTTTACACCCATTCACCTCCATTTACATAACATTAAGAGAATTAATGAAATATTTATGAAATGACCATTTTACTTCGAATATAAAATTATTATTTTATATGCCATCACTTTCTAAAATACAAATGTTAAAATTACCCTCACTGTGTTGCCTTTATCACTTCTCCCTTTTCCATCTCTTGCCGCGCCATAAAGAATCACATCTACAGCCTCGCAGCGCTTGCCGGCTACGGCCCCGCATGCTTCAAATCACGACACTTGCTGCAAGAGTCACGTGCCAATGCCCTCTTCCCGCTCCACCTCAAATTTCTCCATTTTTGGCCCTCCCATCTCCTCTCTCTCGTTGCCGCTATAACCACAATTAACTCCACTTACTCCATTGTTAACCAAACGCTTTACTCTTTAAAACACCATTGCCTCCGTTAAGCTGACGAGGAAGTGTCTGCTAGTCACCACAAATTAGCATCTGCGCCGTGCTATTGTTGTACTCTCAATTGTTTTTTGTGATGCTACTCTCTGTTTATTGTTTGCGGCTTCCCAACGTGAAGAAGAAAGAATTGATGACCAAGTTAAGCTAACAAGTGACTGGGGTTTTAGGGTCACGTTTGGCAGCGTGTGAGAGGATAGAGATATGATGATCTGACTTGGTTGGGTGGAAAAAGCATTGTTTTTATTATGCCTTCCCCCTCCCCCCCGCGGTCAAAAGCTGTAAACGATTTGTTGTGCATGTGAAATTATAATTTTATCCTTATGATGTCAGTGAAGTTGTAACAGTACAGTATGCAGTATGCAGACAGAAGAGGGTGGGTGCAAGGAAATGCAGCAAGCGAAATTCAACCAAAAAAAAATTCTGTACTTTAAAAAAAAACACAAAAGAATGGTCAGTGGATAATTGTCAAATGTAAAAATAAGTTAACGAAGGATAATAGAAATCAGTATTAACGGTGGCCATAGGTCGGATTTGGTCCTATCCGAGCTAATAATAGTAAGAGCATCTTCTACAGGCATGGAAATAGGCACAAAGATTCTCGGATCAAACATAATAAATGAAGAAATAAACACAAAAAAAAAAAACATTTGACTCATGACCACTGCAATAATTAATGACAATAGCAAATAGGATGGAATGCTTTGACTTTGCAATGCAAGACCTTTCATTTTTATGACAATGTTAAGGTAAATTCACAAATGCAATTCTCACTTGTATGCCAAAACAGTTCGTCCTTTTGCTGCTAGAACCATCTTAGCATTTTATGAATTAAGGCAGAGTATTACTCTCACACCATTTTAGCAGATACTGGGGAAGGTAAAGTTCGCGCACAATATGCCAGATTAGTATGGGAGCTTCATAATTTGAAGACAGAGTTGCTACTTACCATGAAAGAGCAGTCCACGCTTCCCCTGAAGATAGGTATGTATATGTATATGTATATATTCTCGAACCCAAGTTATTTTATTCATTAATAGTAAGTTCATATTTTAGCTTCATCTTCCTGACATTAAATGTCCTGTTTTTCAGCCATGTTCATGCCTCATGTGCTGGTTTCCTTTGGGAAACAGAGAAAGACCACGATGAATGTGATGCTCCATCATGTCTCTGATTCATCCCGTAGCAGTGGCTTCTACAAATGCTTAACGGTAAAAATCTGGAGAGAGAGGTCTTCAATTGAAATACAACATAGAAAGAGGTAGAGAGAAGGAAACCATGCTGCAAGGTTGCAGTCATTCTGTTGTATTATATATATATAATGTGATGAATAAATGAAATTATTTTTGAATCTCTGGGTTCCATTTTTAGCAAGAAAATCGATCTCAGTTGATGAATCACAAAAAAGAATGGGCTCTAAATTGCTTCAAAATTTAGAAGAAAACAGATGTTATCAGCATTCCAATGCAATAAAAAAAATGAAAACAAATTTGCAACTTTAACGTCTCTAATTCTTTCTTTTCCTTATATCCTCAATACACTTAAAACAAAATAAACATAAATGTACCCGATTTTGGAAGGAAAAAAGAAAAAAAAAATCCAACCTCTTGGGTCGTTTGGGATCAACAGTCCATAACAACTATAGGAACAAGGATCCATAGCTTTCTTGGTCTCAATTGACTCCAAAATCAACATAGATGACGTGGTCCCATCAACGGAATTGCCATACCGGTGACGACGCCTCGCTGCAACACTCATATTTGCATTCCTGTGTTTCGGGTCATCTCCATTGGGTTTGGATCAGATTTAATCCATGTCCATATAGTTGCAAAACAGATTGTCCTCGAGACCCTACGAGCCCCTCGAATAACTGATCTGAAATGTGATTTGAAAGGAGATGTACATCGTCCGAAATTCAGTTCTGCACTCGGATTGCGATCGACGTTTTTAAGGCTCTCGTGTCTGCGGATTCAAGTTCGTATTTGGTGGATCTTGGCTTTCTATTTTGGAGAATTGAGAGAGAGATTTAGACTTTAGGATTGAAGAATACATGTTTTTTCTGTTTTTGATCTTCTTTTTCTCTCCTTCTATGGTGACCTTACTTAAAAAAAAAAAAGGAAGATCATAGAGAAAGGATGTGATTCAGACCTGAAGCTTTCAAGTATCTATGGTGACCTTATTTTGTTGTCTTCCAATACAGAAAGAATTCAAGCTTTCAAGTATTTATACTTGACAACTTAACTTACTGTGGGATTCAGTATCCGTCCAAAAATTCATGCACTCCTTCAAAGCATAATGGCTATGAGATGCAAGGCGAGAAGCCCAGAATGGAAGGGATAGAGGAGAAAAATGAACCGGACAATATGAATGAATAGATGCCAGGTGAAATGAATGTATTATGATTTTGTACAATGAATCTGTTTGCATGGTGACCATGCAACGTGCACAATTCTGTTCAGCCACGAAAACAGATGTTCAAATTGACTGCATTTGACTTTTGTTATTTCTCAAATAAGTGACATTCGCAGAGTCTCTTTCGACCTTTATTGAATAATGTGACAAAATAAATATAATGGAATAAATAATAATTGGAGAAAAAACTAAACAAATAAAAAAAGGAAGACTAAATATACCAATGGAGGGCGAAGAAAATATGGGAGAAGAGTTAACACGCCTTACATATGCAAAATAAAAGAAGAGGAACTACTAAAGTTTGAGTGATTATATATGGCTGTTCATAACGGTCTGGTTTTGTTGCAGATCATTTTGTTACTCTGGACGGTCGAATCAGCATCAGAGCCATTATCGTGTCCAGATTGATGCGGGAATGTCCTGATTGAATACCCTTTCGGAATCGGAGCAGGTTGCTACTTTGATGAGAGCTTTGAAGTAGTCTGTGATAACTCTTCCGGCTCTCCAAAAGCTATTCTTCAAAAAATCACAAAAAACAATGACAACATAGTTTTAGTGAATTTTTAATTTTTACTTGTTACAATTCTAAAAACTAGTTACCACTACCCACAATAGGTAGGGTAGTAAATGAATATTTATTGTAACTTTTTGGACTTCATTGAGCATTTTCTATCAAAACATGGCATAAATGGTCTGTGCCTAAGAGTGATAGTCTCTTTGCCTGAGTATTAGCTCATTGTACCTTTCTTTCTTTAGTTTTATTTTTGTGATAGTACTTGTATGCTATAATTTTGACTCATTTAGTAGTCTCCTTTATGGTTTCTAATTAGGCAAATTAATGATGGTGATTGTATATGTATAGACCAGCAAATGTGATTCCCGTAGACCAATAGGTTACCTAACTGCCTCTACTTTCTAGTGCTCGGCGCATTTAATTTAGTAACAGCTTTTGTTGTCTACTACTTCCCCCGTTTCTCTATCGATATAAAGAGGTTAGAATGTTTACGGTTCGTAATTCAAAGTCAACGATTGGTTACCGTTTGCTGAGGTCATTCTATGAATATGTATGTGTGTGTAAATATAGGCTAGATTTCACTGTGTCTCCCTGCTTGTGTGACAATCTTGAAAATACCGATTAAGGATACAAAAACATTACTTTACTCCTACATTGTCGTGATATCCCTGTTAAAGATAATAGATTAAAGGGCAAAATCGTGTTTCAATAAATATCATAAAAGGCATTAGCTTAGAGGAGTATGACTAACAGCGTAGTTGAATAACATGTCAAATGAAGGCAGCCTTTCAACTACCCCATAAGTTTTTTTTTTTTTAAACTTTTATATATGGTATAATATAATAAGTTATTTGCATTATTTTAAATGAGAAAAATATATAAGTGTTTAAATGTACAAATGTATCATTTTCTCTTGGCGCAAAACATCTTCTTGTTAACAATGTAAAGAGAGAAATTTTGAAACAGAGCATCAAAATACAGGCCATAAACAACAAATTTCTATTCGAAAGACTACCAAACAAGTGACAATTGAAGAGTGCCTACTGGTAACAATAACCTAGAGGTAAGGATTTTTTATTTATTTAGTTATTTACATTAAAATGAGTTTAACAACATTTTTTTAAATGTAGGATAGTATTAAGTAAATAAAAGATTTGTACATATGAAAAATGTGTGCTATTGCTATTATTATTTGAAGAAAAATGGGTTTAAACCCTAGCTCTTAGTAAATTGGGTCTTTTTGTTTTCATTGTACCATTAACAAAATTTATATTATTTCATTTAGACGAGAGTTGTGGACATAAAAGGAAATTTACATTTGTATGATTATTGATATATATTGACCTAAGAGGTTGTTTAGCAAACGTAACTAAGAAACAATGTAATTGATATACACCTTGCATGTTTCGGTGATGGATAGCATAAATATCAATAAAAATACCAACATAGTAATGATATCATAACTTACAATGTTAAAGCACAACAGCATGTACATGCAACTGCTACTGGAAAAAAAAAGTGTTAAAATGAAGTCAATGGTAAGAAAGAAATTAAAAGTTTCAGAGACCAAATTTTTTAGGCTCTCAATTCCATAACCAAAGTCCATAACCTAACCTACCATTTTAGCAGAAGATGATCTTCAAACACAAACCACAACTGAAGTTGATATTGCAGTATAATCTAAAGTTGTAACACAAACAACAACTCAACCTGCAGCAGAACTTAAAGTTGAAACATAAATCATAACCCAACCCACCATTGTAACAGAACCTGAACTTGAAAACAAACCACAACCCAAAGCACCATCTTCAATTCCAGACCACATCCTAATCCTACAAATGAACCCTCATTTGAAGTTGAACTTGATGTTCAAACTACAAAAAAAAGTACTACAGAATTTGAAGGCACTTGTCATCAATAATATACAACCTGGTGTATTCGATCCTTTTGTCACACCTATAAAAGGAGCTACAGATAAAACATTCCTAGATTTTGAAATAGTTATAGCAATACTACCACTGTAGTTTGACCAAACCCTACTCCTGCCACTAATAAAAGCACAACCACATGAGTTTGATAAAACCCTATTACCAATGCCCACATTTATCCATCTTGCAAGTGATGGTGGTCCAAAAAAAGGGTGCTAATAAAGGTGAGACTGACTCTTTACACTTTCCAAAGCATAGTGATCATTTATCTGATTTTCATGTTGCTAATGAATTACACGAGTTTGTAGTAGAAGTTGATGAGGAAGATGTTGACACTATTGATCCATTGTCCCAATTCTTGAAGAGTAATCCATCCCGTAGGTTTAGAAGGTCAATGATTGCATCTTTTGAACTAAAGGTATCAAATGAAGAAGCACATGGTGTTGTGCCTATTGAGAATTTACAATAAGAGGTTATGTAAATCGAACCTTTTAAAGAAAGGGGAAAAATGTTTGCAAGCCACATGTTATTGGCACCCCTTTATATAGGCAAGCTAATAAGTCAAAAGCTACTCATGTCTAAATTAGAGCTTTTAAAAAGATTGTAAATCAAAGGAAGCCTCATCCTATGGATATAAAGGCTGATATGAGGACTACAAAGAAGAAAAGAAAGACCAACTTTGTATATTCTTAGTAACTTATAAGCAAGCCGAAGCCAAGCATGAAGAGTAAATCAACCAAGAATGATGATGGTGCTGGTCCATCAAGACATAAAGAAGAAGATGATGAGTAGCCACTAGCTAAGGAAATGTACTTCCAAATTTAGTCTAAATCAGAATATGACATGTGGGGAGACAAAAGAGTAGATAAGAGTCATTAATAATAGTAAATTTAATAATGAAAAAATTGAAAAAGATAAGAGAAAATAGAGTAAACACGATATTTTTACTTGGATCAGCAAATTATGTCTACATCCACGCCTATAAGTTAACTGAGCTTGAAGATTCGACTATCCAAGCCACTACAACTCAAGGTTTTAAAATGCTTACAATTGACTTCCAATGTGTCAATAAAACATCACAATCTGAGATGATCTCGTACTCCTTTTCCAGAGTGTTTCCCACACTTACATCACTCAAATTTGAAATCGAAATAAAGATTACATATATCTTCCCTTTCACAATGTATGTATTTATAAATGAAAGCTCAATGTGTGATTTGATGAAAAAAGAAACAAGTTTGAACTCAATATATTTTGAATATGTAAAACTAAGCTCAATGATAATTGTTGAATCACTCTTAAATTTGAATTTGATTGAACCTCTATAGTAAGAGAAGCAAACTAGTCGTTATCGACTTTCCAAAGGTAATTAGATTGTCGTTAAGCACAATCAGATTACTGTTTTGACTTGTACAAGTTACTATTATGCTACAATTTAAATAATCAGATCACTATCTTGAAGTTATTGGTTAGCCATTTAATTCCAGAGAGTTCACTGATTTGAGTTGATTGTTGTTTGCAAACAATAGTTTGCCATTTGATTCCAAAAGCTTACTTGTTTAAAGTTGGCTTGTAGTTTATGAATAATGGTTTGTCGTTTTCAGAAAAAATACTTTATAGAATATGTCGACTAGCTGACTTCTCATAAATAGTTAACCGTTAATTTCCAAAAGCTATCAGTACCTCTATCATATGTTATAAGTTTGACGTTTTAAATTTAACAGTTATCTGTTTGTTTCCAGTACATTAATCTTGTCCAAAAAATTACATTGCCTACAAAATCTAATTAATTTAAAAACTCCATCATTCTTAATCTTTTTTGTTATCATCAAAATCAATATGATGGATACATTTATGTCACCATTCCCCTCTTTTGATGCCGACGAACCTTACTTGTATTCATAGTATGAGTGATTTAAAAATACTAGCTCCCCTTATATATAAGCTTCCCCTAAGTATTTTCTAAGTTTTAAAAGGTGCCAATATAACAAGTTATACCCATTCTAACCAATTCAAAAGCATATCACCCCTTTCGTGTGTGCGTGTGCATACAATAATTTGAACAACATAACTTCCCCTAAGTAAAAATCTAATTTTAATAAATTCAAAGTTGAAATAGACTTCATCATCAAAAAGAAAATTTAGTGTTAATGGAAAAGAAATGCAATAAAAAACCAAATTTTTACCCATGTTGTCCGAGTTGAAATTTAACAGAACCTCCCTTTATCAACCAATGTCATCTCAAAAACTTTTTTAGCAACATTACACCCAAATCATCAAATTACGTAAACTAATATATGAGAATCAAATCATCAAAATAATCCCAAATCCATCAAATATCAAATCATTACACCAAACAATTATGTAATTAAAGATCAAACCATCATCATAAAAACTAACATTTAAAGATCAAACCATCATCATAAAAACTAACATTTAAAGATCAAACCATCATCATAAAAACTAACATGCAATCTCAGAAATTAAAATAAAATGTATAAAGTTAGCATAACATGAAATGATAAATGTCTATATCAAAAGTAAAGTAACAAAAAGAGAATAAAACTATTGTTGTGGATGTGGTGGAGATCTAGGAGGTGGAACGTGGAGGATAGAAGAATCTGTTGTTGGCCATCCAGAAGCTACTGCCACTATCCGAGAATGCACTGCTGCTAAAGCTGGAAAGTAGCAAATTGATACTAGGGCTATTGCTACTATTGCTCAGAAAGTGTCCGAACCTTATAATGCAATTGTTGCACAAGATCTTCAAGAGCTGGAAGCTCATTAATATCCATGTCATGTCCCTTCAAGTACTTTGGCTCTTCAACATATGCTATTGCTTGGCGAGGTATTTTAAGTCTAGCTCCTAATCTAAAATCTTGTAACTGATCAACTGAATAGACATCGATGATGAATTTGTCATCCTTAAGGGCCACTAGAGTATAATATTCTTAGTATAACTATTCTTAACCAATTCCCTATTCTTTATATGAAATCCTAATGCAGTAATATCCTCTTCCCCTAACTTCTTGGACTCTTCATAGACCGACTCACCAAAGTGTACTTTGAAATACGATAGGATCCTAATAATGATACTACTATAGGGAAGCAATTTGTTATAACCCTAGGAGTACTCAACATATGTCTCATAATCACATATTTAAGGTTAACATTTAAGGTTAACCAGTCGACGACGAAAGATACAATCTAATAATCCAACACTCAAAGGAGTAACCTCATCAGTATGTCCTTTCTTAAGAGTAATTATGTTATGAAAAATGCTGTGAAGTACTTGAACTTGTAGGGGTAAGAGTTGAGAACGGAAGGGATGGTGGCAAATATCGTCGGACAAATCTTTCTGCTTACAAATGTTTCTAACTATATTAACATGAAGAAAATGGTTGAACATAAGTTATTTCCTAGAAAAACCCTCATTCTCAGTTTCTAAAATCAAATTTAGATCCCCCACATCAAATTCTATCGATATTTTACCTATATTAATATTAATCCCATCTTGTCTAGAGGTAGAGATCTCCACATTTGAAGAAAATGATCTGACAAGATTAAGATATACATTCTCCTCAATGCTCAAAGCATTCTTCTAACCTACTATTTCTAACAATCTCCTAATTCTTCAACCACATACAAAAAGTTCATCAAAACTACATATATCAACGTAGTATAAAGAAATTACCTATTGGGACATAAAACTATAGTCGAATCGTCTAGCCAAGGAAACGGTTGGAAAATGAGTTCTATGAAAATCAGGAATAGGTCTAGGATGTACTGGACTCCTCTTTGCTATTTGCTTTTTCCTTTTTCCCGTTTTTGATGACTCAAAACCGGCTATTTATACTAAATTTGGGAATTTTGGGAAATTTGGTGTTTTGGAAGAAATTGAACTGACTAAAGTGAAGATGCAGGGTATATGAAGTAATACGAGTGCTCAATTTGGCCAAAAATTGGTGGGTTTGTAAAAAAAAAGGGCTGACCCGAGTACACTGGCCTGAAGCCTGGATGGCATGGGTTAGGGTTGGATATGGGCAAAAAAAATAAAAAGACCACATGGATTGGGCCTGGATAAGGGTCGAGGAAAAAAGCTCGAGCTTTAATTTATAAATAAAATTAAATTAAATTTAAGCAAAAAAAGAAAAAGCTCAAAATATTAAATTGATAATTTTTTATATTATTATTTATGATTTATTGCTTTGTATTGCTAATATTTTGTGTATTAGACTATTATTATGTTATGTATTGGATAATTATCTTTAATTTAATATTTTTTCTTGATAAAAATATTATTTTATATTTAATGAAAAAAATCCAAACTTGGCCAGGCTTTTGAAGAGGCTGGGCTTATTATCAATAATATGGGCTTGGGCCTAAGCTTGAAAATGATGATTGTTCGGCTCATAGTTAAGGTTTCAAATTGTGGATTTTTTATTTTGGCGCTCTCAAGTCCTGTTTTGAAGACGAAAAAAAGAAGTCTAGGATTTTTTTTTATGATTGTGCAGGTTCAATTTTGCAAGAAATACTCAAGAAAACAATGAATTTTAGAGAGAGAAAGCACAACCGCCTAAGTCTAGAAAGAGAATATTGGAGGGTTAAAGCAAATGAGGAAGAAAACCTAGGAACAATTGTTCCATTTTCTGAAATTGGCGAACTATGATTTACACATTTATTTTAATTTTTTTGCCAATATTTGATCCATTCCAAGGTCATATCATGAATCCAAAAGACATCCAAGACATTTTTAATGCATAATTCATGAATGCATGTATAAGCATACAAATTTCAAAATCAATCAAATAAATTAACAAAAACGACCATACAAATACAACACATAATCTCAGTATCATATATAGGCATGTTAATAGAAAATTTCATCATCCCAAGTTCATGTTAAATATTGATAAATTGATCCTCACTAAGGGTTTTATAAAGATATTGGCAAGTTATTTTTCAGTTGAGACAAATTCTAACACAATATCCCCTTTTTGAAGATTATCTCACAAGAAATGATGTCTAATCTCTATGTGCTTGGTCCTAGAATGTTGATTAGGATTCCTTGATAAGTTTATAGCACTATTATTGTCACGCATAATGAGTATATGATCAAGATTAATCCTATAGTCTCTAAGGGTTTATTTCCTCTAAATGGCTTGTGCACAATAACTACCAATAGTAATATACTCAGCCTCGGTAGATGAAAGTGCAACCGAATTTTATTTCTTACTAAACCAAGAGACAAGTGAATGGCCTAGAAAGTGACATGTGTCATTAGTTCTTTTTCTATCAACTTTATAACCAGTAAATCAACATTTGAGTAGTGAATAAAATCTATGTAAGTTCTTGTAGGATACCAAAGACTAATATCAATTGTTCCACTCAAATAGCAAAAAATTCTTTTCACATCAAGCAAGTGAGATTCTTTGGGATATGATTGAAATCTTGTATATAAATATACACTAAACATGATATCGGGTATATTAGTAGTAAAGTAAAGTAAAGAACTAATCATACCTTGATACATTTTAACATCAATTGTCTTTATCAAGCTTGATCATTGTGCTCATTAGAGTGCCTTTAGTCTTTAAGTTATCAATGCTAAATCATTTGAGTAGATCTTGCACATATTTGGCTTGATTGATGAAGATTTCTTCCTTGTTTTGTTTGATTTGTAGTATAAGAAAATACTTCAATTCTCTCATCATGCTTATCTCAAATTCTTTGCTCATACAAGATAAAAATTCCTTACACAAAAAGTTATTATTAGAACTAAAGATAATATCATCAACATAAAATTGAACAATGAGTATTTCTTCATCTTTTTGTTTAACAGAGAGAGTATTATCTGCCTTGCTAGCTCAAAAACCATTTTCAAGTAGAAATTTACTAGGCCTATCATGCAATGCTCCAACGGCTTGCTTTAAGTCGTATCAAGCTTTAGACAACTTATAAACACAATTTGGATTTTTTTTCATTTTCAAAATCAGGGCTTTAACATAAACTTTTTTTTATAATATAGTCATTTATGAAAGCAATTTTAACATTCATTCGGTACAAAATAAAATCTCTATAACATGCAAATACTAAGAGCATTCTAGTGGATTTCAATCTAGCTACAGGTGCAAAAGTTTCATTAAAATTGATTCATTCTTCTTAGTTGTATCCTTAAGTTACTAATTTAGGTTTATTCCTTATAACCACACCAGATTCATCCATATTTTTCCTAAATACCTATTCCGTACCTATAACATATTATTATTTTGGTTTAGGAACAAGTTTTCACACATTTTTTCTCCCAAATTGATTTAACTCTTGTTACATTGCCATAATCTAAGATTTATTATTTTCCGATTGCAAAAAGGATTTTAGATCAATTTGAGACATAAATGTAGTATGTTCACATGTATTTCTAAGTGATGATGCAGTAGTCACATCTCATGAAGGATCATCTAGGATTTAAGTCTTTATGGTGAGAAGAGATATACCTCTACTCCTTAGGGAGTGTCTAAGAATTACCTTTATTTTGACCCTGTTAAGTCTGATCTTCTTGTAGACTTTATGATCGTTGTCTTCTGAATCATCTTTTTTCTTGTTTACGGAATTCTCGTTTTGTATTTCATCACCTGCATCATTGACAACATCAACTTTCTCTGTAGAGGAGTGGTTAAACTCATCAAATGTTATATACATAGATTCTTCAACAACCACGGTTCTTTTATTATACACTCTACAAGCTTGGCTTATATTTGAATATTAAAAAAATACCAACATTAGATTTTAGATCAAATTTACCAAAATTATCTTAATTATTCAATATAAAATATTTACATCTAAAAATTTTAAAATAACCAATGTTGGGTTTTTATCTTTCCGATGCTCACAGGGAGTTTTAATAAGGTAAATTCTAATCAGCATACGATTTAAAACATAAAAAGCAGTATTGACGACTTTGGTCGAAAAATATTTTGATAAAGTATTTTTATTCAACATTGTCATAGTCATTTTTTGAATAGACCTATTCGTTTTCTCAATAACTTCGTTTTTTTATGTTCTTAGTGATGAAAATTAATGTTGTATGCCAAAGTTATTGTAAAAATTTTCAAAATCATGATTTTCAAATTCTCCACCATGATCACTTCAAATGCAAGAGATAGTATAACCCTTTTCATTTTAAACTTTTTTTCAAAAGTTTTTAAAAGTATCAAAGACATCATCCTTATTTGCTAAGAACAACCTCCAAGTATATCTAGAGAAAGCATCAACAATCACAAGCGCATAATACTTATCACTTAGACTCGCATAGTTAGAAGTTCCAAATAAATCCATGTGATGAAGTTGAAGTGGTTTTAAAGTGGAAAAATGATTCTTGCATTTTAAAAGTGGTTTTTTTTTTCTAAATTGACAAGCTTTACAAATTCTATCTTTTTTAAAACTAATTTTTGGAAGACCTTTATCTAAATCATTTTAAAAAAATTTTGAAATCAAGTCCATGCTTGCATAACCTAGTCTCATATGCCATAAACAACTATCATAATGTAATCTAGAAAAAATATTTGTCATGTGATGATGCACAATCTATATCAATAACCATAATATTTTCGTTTGAATTATCTACAAAGGATACTTTTCCATCATTTTTATCTCGGTTATTACTATTTGCATCCAAAGCAAATAGTCACTGCCTTCTTTTCGTTTTGATTTTTAAAGTTCTTGATTTTTCTTTGCTCGCTAGATTTCTTGAAGAACTTCCTGAATTTTCTGGCTATCATAGCCATGTCTTCATCTTCAAACTCGCTTTTTTCATCTCTTTCATATTTTTAAGTTTTTGGGGCAATACTTTTATTTTCTTTATCTTCGTCACCTCTTTCAGCTATCAGATTCTCTTTATATGAAATAAGGGAGCCAATTAAATCATCAATAGATAAAATATTTAAACCATTAGCTTCCTCAATGGCAGTCCCTTAGGTTTCTACCTTTTCGGCAAAAACCAAATGTATTTCTTTACCTTTTTTCTATTTAAAAAGGTCTTCCCTAGGACTTCTAGAGTATTTAATATCCATAGATCAAGTGTACGTTGATCAAACATCCTCATTTTGTTCTATTTGGAATAATTCGTATTGCCTAGTATATCTATTGATTTTAAAATCTTTGACTTGATTTGTGTCTTCATAAACAACTTCAAGTTTCTTCTAAATTTCATAAACATTGGAACAACTTAAAACTTTATGGAAGAGGTCTTTTTCTTTTCCAACTCACTACATTCACGTGAAAATTTTGGAATTTCTTCCCATTCTTTATCTTTAGTAGTGGGCATGAATGGAACATCACTAATAATTTTCCATATCTCATAATCTAGAGCTTACAAATTAATTCTCACCTTAGTTTTCCAATATGGATAATCATTCCTATCAGAGAATGGTGTTGGTCTAGTAGTGAACTGACCTTCCTTAAAAATTGAATTGTTTTAGGCTGCCAAGGATCTTTTACTCTAAACAGTAAGTCCTAAATAATAATAATAATAATAATAATAATAATAATAATAATAATAAAAATATAATGAAATTTACAAAAGCTAGAAACTACATCGTTTAGGGAACACACTTGACAAACCTAAAGTAACTTTAAGTGCTTTGCACTCAACTAAGGCTCTATTTGGTACAGTTTATTAAATAAAGCTTATAGGATTAGAGCTTATACCAGCAAAGCTTTTGACAAAATGTTATTAAATGTTTGGTTGTCAATTCGAAAAGCTCTTTTTAAATATTAGACTGTTTAATTCTACAAAACTAAAAGTTGTTGTGTAATTAAATTAAGTTTGTTTCATAACTATATAACTTGTGACAAAATGCATCCAAGCTATCATTTAATAAGAAAAAAATTAGTTCATCTATTTCTTTAATACTAACAATTAGAAACACATCAATATTAAATTCTATAAATGGTGGAAATAATTTATAATGTGTAGGGTTTCATATAATAAGTAAATTAAAGTGGCGGCAATATCATCAAAAAAGAAAATTGAATTCATAGCAATATGTGTTTTATCAAATGACTACAATAATTTTTATTGGGTAGGTTTTGTATATAAATAAGGGTATTATGTAATTGATGAAATGTTCTTATGGTACTTTTGATATTACATATATTTTGAAAAAGCTCTCTAAGCTCTGCTCTTGAAGGCTCAAATTTTGGGCTTTTACTAGTATAGAAAAACTCGCTTATTTAAGCCTAAAAATCTCTACTAGAAAACAATCAAACAATAAAAAAAAGAGTTTTAAAAAGTGCGAAATAAGCACTTATAACTATTAGATAAGCGACAACAAACGAACACTAGAACATATACACCTTGCATTCCTTGCCCTCATTGTCACCACTCATGAGAAACATAAATAAAAACTCTAAAGTTAAGATAAATCTACTGCTTGCTAAAGGAGAGGAAACTATGCCAAAGTTGTTATTCTCTTCTAAGCACTTTGTTCGCTATCACTTTAGATGCACAATATGAAACCCAAAATCATTGAAACCCAATGGGAGAACATCTATGTTTACTCAATTACTAACTAAGCAAAGACCATTTTAGAGCTAAAGCAACTATTCACCGTCGGATTGGAGGAGTTTGTGAGGCAGTGGGGTGGCAGTACAGTGTAGTGGGTGTTGGGTCCATTGCATTTGGGTGGCCCAAAAGCCCAATTTCCAAAGGCTTGCCTGGTCTGCAATTAATACTAAGTTTTAGACTTGGATGAAATTTGCCAATAAAAGTAGGTTTGTATAATATATTATATAAAGGGAATAAAGTAAGTGGTAACTATGATTGTACAGTTGCACAAAAGACAAGAGAGTGAGAAGAGAGAACAATGGCGAGATCTTTGAATTTTTAAACAAGTATTTTAATCTTTGATTGAATGATCAGACGGTGAATTTAACGCCATTTACTCCTAAATTTTAAGAGTAAGTTTCTAACATCGCCGCCTATAATCGTGTTGCTTTATTTTTGTTTTATCCTCTTGTTGGCTATTATTTGAGATACCTACTTGCTAGAGAGATAGATATTAGGCTATCACTGCTAGCCAAGATTATTGAAATTCTTGATGTTTTTAGCCTCTAGTGTTATCGAAAGAAGAATTTATGATGTGGTCCTATTAGTATAGTGGAAGATTATATCCAACTACTGTCCCGTAGTTCCCAATTTAGGTTTTTCATGTATAATTTGTCTCTTATGGTTTATTTATTGCTTTGGATTGTCTTAATTTATTTTCTATCCATTTATTTGTGGTTCACATCCTATTTTAATCACATAAAAAGGGAAAGAGCTTGTTTCCACTTAATTTTTAGTTGCTAGCATGGATTTCTTTCTTAACAGAGTGGCATTAAAGTGTCAGATTGTATTTTTTTTATTACTTGTATGGTTGAGATGGAGGAGTCTGCAGCATGCATGATTAAATTAAAGTCACGGAATTATGGCCTTTAAAAGTCGAGGATGGAAGATTTTCTATACATGAAAGATTTATATGAACTTATTGATGGTGAAAAACTAAAGACATTGATTTAGAAGATAAAAAAATTGGCTTAATTGAGAAGATCATGCGTACTGTTAAGTCATGTATTGATCAAATTGTATATCACCATGTTGTGAAGGAATCTAAAGTTGATTTTTTTTAAAGGAAATTAGAAAGAATATAAAAGCAGTCGATAGCACATAACAAAGCAAATTTGATGAAAACACTTGTTAACTTGAAATATAAAGAGGGTCACGGTATAACTAAACACACTAGTGTGTTTTAGGGCTTGATTGATCAATTGCATACTATGACGATTATTTTCAATGATGAGTTATAAAAATTGTTGTTGCTTACTTTTTTTCCCTAACATTTGAGAGGTATTAGTGCCGCTAGTGAAGAATTCAGCACTGAACATGAAATTAACTTTGTACATAGTTACAAATAGGCTGCAGAGTGAAGAATTTAGAAAAAAGAGTGTTGAAGTAATTCCCTTTCAGTAAGGTACACTTGTTTAAGAAAATTAAGAAAGGTGGGGAAGAAGCAAAAGCCAACGGGTCATACAAAAAGAGAGTGTTGATTTTGGAAAAGAAAATAAATGAACAGAAAGGTTGATGGTTAGAAAAATGACAAAGAGAACACTATAACAATAATTGATGGTGATATGGGTATTGTTTATAATGAGAGCTCAGTAAATCTCACTTGCTATACTAATGATTGGGTGATTAATTCTTATGCTTGGTTTCATGTTACTGTACATTATGATTACTTCACATCTTATATTAATGGTGACTATAGTAATGTTCAGATGCTAAATGAAGGGGCACCTATGATTTTGGGCATAAGAGATATTTGCTTGAAAGCTAATATGGCCTATAAGTTGTTGTTTAAAGATGTTAGGCATGTACCAGTCATTCACTTAATTCGATCTCCACAGACAAGGTATATGATGATAGCTATACTAACAAATTTGGTGAAGGAAAATAAAAACTCACCAATGACTCTCTAGTGTTAGTTAAGGGGAAGAAAGTGAACACTCTCTATGTGATAGAAGTTAAGATCAAGTAAAAAAGATGTAAATATATCTGTAAAAGATACTAACATTGAGATATGGCATAAAAAGCTTAGTCACATTGGTGAAAAAGGGTTAGAAACTCTTGCTAGAAAATGATTTTTACCCAGTCCCTCAGGTATGTCCTTCAAGACCTATGTTCATTATTTAGTTGCAAAGGCAGACAAAGTAGATTTTAAAAGTTTTTTTCCATCTAGAAATTCACAAATACTTGATTTAATTCACACTGATGTTTGCATAATGTAATGTACATCATAGGAGGTGCACTCTATTTTATAACTTTTATTAGTGATTATTCTAGAAAAGTATAGGCTTTTGCTTTGAAATCCAAAGATCAGGTGCTTAATACATTTAAATTCTTTAATGTTTATATTAGGAAAGGGACAGGAAAAAAAATTAAAAAAGTGTATAATGGCGGTGAATATCGAGGACCATTATTTGAACAATATTATAGATCCCATGAAATCAGACTTTAGAAGACTCTACCAAAAGCCCCTCAGAAGAATGATATTACAAAAAGGATGAACAGAACAATAGAAGAAAAAAAATCAGGTGTATGCTTTCTAATACCAAGCTTCTAAAATCATTTTGGATAGAGGCTATGCACATTGCAGTTGATTTGATTAACCTTTCTTCTTCAGCTCTTTTAGATGGTAATCTGAGAGACTTTGGACAAGGAAAGATATTTTTGGTGTTTGATTGTAGAACATGTGTTCACATCCCTAAAGATTGAAGCTTGATGATAAAGGCAAGAAATGCATTCTCTAAATGGACATGAAGAATTTAGGTATAGATGATCTACTGACAAGGAAGCTAATAAGAAGTAAAGATGTTTTATTCCTTAAAGATCAGATAGTTAATGATGAAAAGAAGAGTGATGAGTCTCAGTCATCGCTGGAGATTCCTATTATTCCAACTTTTCATCACTTGTAGCTCATGATAATCACAGAGGAGCTATAGAGGATAATAATAATGGTCCAGCAAAACCAATTGAGCAAGCCTCTCCAGAAACTATATGCCCCACTAGTTGAGCCAGAATTACAGAGATCAATGAGAGAACGATGACCTTCCACTAAATATCCCCACCTAAGTATGTGATGCTTACAGATGGAGGAAAGCCAAAATATTTTGAAGAAGTCATGTCTCACCAACATAAAGGTGAGTGGGTTAAAGCCATGCAAAATGAGATAAAATTCTTGAATGAGAACCACATTTATGATAGTAATGCTTCCTGATGGAAAGACGAAAAAAAAAAAACAAATGCTTTTATAGGTTGA
Organism: Citrus glauca; assembly: GCA_029633175.1. Taxonomy (NCBI): domain Eukaryota; kingdom Viridiplantae; phylum Streptophyta; class Magnoliopsida; order Sapindales; family Rutaceae; genus Citrus; species Citrus glauca. The sequence continues at coordinate 14,131,679 of JAQOOD010000005.1, forward strand.
AAACTGAAAATAACTCACAATAGCAGTACAATTCTAGATTGGTTGTAAAGTTTTCAATTAGAAGAAATGTGTAAATTTTGAAAAAATATTTTCTCTTGTGGTTAAAATGTTTTTTATCCGAGTTGTTCTGGGATTAGTGGCTAGCTTGACTTTTGAGATTGAAGAGCTTGATCTAAAGATAGCTTTTTTGCATGGTGATATAGAGGAGGAAATATATACAGAGCAACTTAAAGGGTTGAGTGTGAAAAGTAAAAAGGAAGCTATATGCAAGTAAAAGAAAAACTTGTATGGGCTAAATTAGGTATCAAGATAGTGGTACAAGAAGTTTGTTTCTTTCATAGAGAAGCATGGTTTTAGCAAAACAATGTGTGATCATTGCATTTTTGTGAAGAATTTTGGTGATAATGATTTCATTATTCTTTTGCTTTATGTGGCTGACATGTTGGTTGTTAGTTACGATGCTATAAGATTGATAATCTTAAGAAAGCGCTTAGCATGTCTTTTACAATAAAGGACTTGGGACCATCAAAGCAGATTCTTGACATGAAGATTTACTGTTATAGAAAAGCTTAGAGGTTTGGTTATCTCAAGACGCATATATTGAAAGAATTCGTGAAAGATTTAACATGAGCAAGGTAAAATTTGTTTGTTCTCCACTTGTGGGCAATTTTAAGCTTAATTCGAAGTATTTTCCTACAAGTGAGAAAGAGAAGCAAGAAATGAGAAGAGTTTCCTATGCTTCAACACTTTGCAATTTGATGTACACCAAGGCTTGTACAAGGCCAAATATTGCTTATGGAGTTAGTGTAATCAATTGATTTCTCTCTAATCCCAATAAAGAACACTGGACAACAATAAAGTGGATTATTATTTATCGTAAAGGCATTTCTCTAAGGCATGTTTTCTGCTTTGGTGGGGACAAAACTTTGCTAAAGTGTACACAAATGAAGATATTACAGGAGATGTTGATTTTACAAAATCTCTATTAAGATATTTTCTCACCTTTTCAAGGGGAGTAGTCTCATGGCCATTCAAGCTTCAGCAATGTGTTGTTTAGTCTACTGTAGAAGTAGAGTATATGTGATCACTGAAGAATTTCCTATAAGAGTTAGGTGTGAAGTAAGACAACTTTATTGTGTATTGCGACAACCATCTTACTAATCATTTGGCATATCATTCAAAATCTAAGCATATTGATGTGAGGTATCATTAGATATGAGATGTGTTTGAGAAGAAACAGTTGCAGATTGAAAAGATTCATACAATGGAGAGTAGATCATATATGATGATAAATTCATTCCCTAAGGAGAAATTGAAAAGCTGTATGTAAAGAGCGGGTTTAGTAGTGCCTCCCACATGATCTAGAAGGGGAGATTTGTTGAGTCTCTCTCATTTGGGAGGCCCAAAAGCCCAATGTCCAAAGCTTGTTTGGTGTGTAATTAATACGAAGTCTTAGACTTGGACGAAATTTACCAATAAAAGTAGGTTTGTATAGTGCATTACAAACCTATTATTGTTAATGACTATTATTGTGGTGCTTGTTTTTTGATTTATTTTGTAGTTAATGCCTGCAAGCTATTTGTTTTAATTTTGTGCAAAAATTAAATGTATGGCTTCTTAAAAGAATTTATTGGACTTTATTTGCTTTCTAGGTGTGATAGCTTTTATTGGTTTTGGCAATAGATGTTGTTTTGTACCTTCTGTAACTCTTTCCTCTTATGTCTATACTTAATCATTTTTTTTTCTTTGGTGATAAGCGGGTACAATTTTTTTACAAGGTACTAACCAAGCACACTCTAAATTCTTTGGTTAAGAGGTAGTAATATGAACTTAGAGCTTAATGTTTTTTTTAGTGCATAATAGATAAGTATTGAATGTCATATGGATGATGTAGTGAAATGCTTTTTAATTTTCTTTATTTTGGAAAATGCATTCTCATTTATTATCAAATAGTTAATTAGTATTTTGAAACTACATGATTAATATATTCCTCACTTTATAATTTTATGGATCAAGAGTTACACCAAGGAGTTAGAATTTGTTGGATGCATGTGGGCTATATGTACATGGGAGCTTGCTATTACATATGACATGTGATTGGTAAATTTGAAGTTAGTCTATAAAATTAATAGTGATTTGGAACTTCAAAAGTTTAAAATATTTGTGGTTTTACTTATTAATATATACTAGTTTGAGCAAATAGAGAATAAAAGAATTTTTAAAATATTGTGTTAAGCTAGAAAGTGATAGAATATTAGAAGGAAAATATAACTAGTAAAGACAAATAGTACTTGGAAAATTTTATGGGTGTTATTTTGTAGCTAAAAATAGAGATGACCAATGGGCCGAACAGCACGGGCACGATATGTGTCCGTACAACATGGCACAACATGAGCATGACTTGGTGGGATATGTGAGACGACACGGAATAGTGCGCATGTGAGCTCGGCCAGGCTTAAAATTTTAGACACGTGGGCCTTAAAAGCATGGCATAATTAGAGGTGGGCTAAACACAGCACATGAAAAGTCCACAATAAGCAAATTTTTTTTTCAAAAAAAAATACTATAGTGATTTATAATTATAATTTATTAAATAAATAATTGATGTCATGATTTTAATAAATAAAATTATAAATATCATGATTTTATAAATATGCATTAATATTATTGTGAACTATGATTTATGACTCTATGTGAGTACACGTTAACAATTAAATTAACCCTTAAGAAAAATATATTATTATTGTTGTTAAGTATTAAAAAAATTCTAATACTATAAAGTCAAATATAGTAATTAATGTTACATTCTCTTCCTATTATTAATTTTTTATCATTGAATATGGACTTGAGTTTTAAATTTTTGATTCTATTAAATTTGAATAAAGGTATAGACAAAAAAAAATACATAGACTAGAAAAAAGTACATCAATAGCTTGACACGCGCTCCTAAAAAATTTAAGAAAAAAAGCTTGTTGCACTTTTTGCTAGGCATGACATAGCACGACCCACGGCACGACACGAGTGGACACGACATGTGTGCCAGGCTGAGCCTAAGAAAAAAAAATTAGGCACGGCACGATAAGGCATGAAATGCATAGTAGGCACGGCACGAGACGACACGACACGGGTACAATCACGTATGGGTCTTGCTTTGATGGGCCGGGTCGACATGGCCCAGTCCATTAGCCATCTCTAGCTAAAACAACACCTATAATTTTTAGGTGTTGTTTCTTCTGTATTTATTTTATATTTTATATTTCTTTTCTGTTATGTACATATTAATTCTTTTTTTTTTTCTATGGTAATTGACAAAGTTTTGCAAGACAACATCTAACCACATTTTTTGGAGTAGTAAACTTCAAGCTTGAAATGGTGGAGTTATGGAAATTTTGATGTAAAAACTCATTTGCATTTTGTTATAGGTAAATGACTTACAAAGCTTATCTGTAAAGATAGCTTTTGTATTTGAGACATTAAAGTGAAATGAATAAGAAATTGCAATTCAACCATAGGCTTAAAATTGTTCTTAAATTGCAGACTATTATATATTATTTTTACTTTTTTGTACTCAACAACAAAAAGATGACTGTTATTACATAAAAACCGTCATAAAAAATATACATTTATTAACGGTTATTGCTAAAAATTGTCAAAAATGAAAAATTGTAATAAATGACTATCATTAAAGGCACCCTTTTATGACCTTCTTTTATATAAAAAAAAAAGGTCATTAAAACATATGTAGATAATACAAATAATGATTGTTTAGTAAAATTATCATCATAAAGACAAATGATGGTTAATGAACTTTCATGAAACGTATACCCCTTTAATGTCATTGTCTAAGATGACAGTTTTAAAATAGTTACCTAATGTGGTTTAAAAACGTCATTGTTGACCAAATTTGTAAGATTATACTGTTAACATTAGAGATGGTGCTCTCGTTTAGGTTTGCTGCACCGATAGGGAAACCTTCAATGACAAAATCTAGTGGAAGTAAGATTGTCTATAACAAAATAATAACAAGAGGTTACCTATATTTCAACAAGATAAAACCATCTAAATCACCAATAAGGATTTGTATATAGAACAACAAGATTCTGAATATCACAATTACTTATGATGTTGTAAAAGTGATAAAGAAATTGTCCATCTTAATTAAATTATCATCTTCTCTAATACTAGTTGAAGACTCCAGCATAGTTGCTGGTGAGACCATTTTCATTACAAATCGGCAATGTCAATCCAAAAAGAAAAGGATTTCCACCATAGCTATTCTCGTTGAAGGTTGCAAATTATTCAGTCCACTCTAGGATAGTTGCTTGATAAGTTATTAAGTGCAATAGTTAAACAACCAATGTATTTAACTCTGTAAGTTGACAAGGGATTCTATTCAATTTGTTATACATATGCTTCAAGTCTGAAAACGCTGATGGGATTGATCTTGTCAAGTTGTTGTGTGATAGATTCAAAGTTTGAATCGTGGTTAAAATTCTAGTTTGAGGAGGAATATGCCCTATTAGCTTATTACAAGAAGATCGAGTCATAATAAGTATCAAACCATTCTTCCTTGATAAGTGTAAGAATAATTTTGTCCTGAATTCAAAAATTTGAAGGAATATTTTTTTCTGTGTATTGTTGTGCAAATTTTATTGAACTCGCAAGCGCACGAATCTGTTGTACTATAGATCAATGGTGACGAGTGTCGATCCCACGAGGAGGTGGATTTTAATTATTTATAAAATTAATTCTGTAAATGGGTGGTTGGATTGATGAAAATGATTTTGATTATCCTAAACTTGGAATTGAAATACGAGAATAAATTCTAAAATTGAAATTTAAATGGCAAGAACAAATTGAAGATAAATCTATTGAGATGACGTACCTGGGTATCTGGATCCGTATCAACATGCATAATGGGCTAAATATTCCTTATTAATACCAATTAAATCATGAGGGGGGAATCTACACCTCATAAACCACGCTCTAATAAATATGGTGCTAAGGGCTTAACGTGCCAAATAATAATAATCTTATACTAGGGCGCCGGTGAAACCAGGGCAGTACTAGACAAGATTTGTATTATTTGTCGATGAGAAGTCAAAACATCCACAAAAACTAGAGGGGAAGAGAAAGTAAATTTACCAAATTAACCCCATGACACATGTTGAGACTTCACCTTCAACCCAAGCTTGAAAGAAAATTAGCCACTCATAGTTGAATTAGGGGCAAAATGAAAATTTATTAAAATACGTAGAAAATACAAGATAGAGAGAGAATTACAGAAAATGAATTCCAAAAATGGATTCAGAGGTGCCAAATTAAGGGGGGAAGGCCCCCTTTTTATAGATACATCGAGTAAATCATGGCCATCGGATTAAAAACAGTTTGGACGCTCAGGATTTCGCCACGTCATCAGTCAACAGTAAAGTCAACAGCCACTATTTTGCACAGTACCGTAAACAGTAATGTAGACGGTACCCGTACATGTAAATAGTACTGTATATGTGAACAGTACCATTTTTCTTTTTATGCTCCTCCTTAGGTTTTCGACCGTTCTGAGTTCAAAAATGATGTCCGTTTTGCCATCTGATCTCTCGTTTATTGTGAAATAACTATAATGCTCCTAAAATACATAAAATACTTAATTAAAATAAAACACACATAATTAAATTACAAGAAACTTAAATACATAAAAGTAAGGGTTGTTAGTAATACTTGATATATAAAATAACAATTTTCTCCTTTATAAATAAGTACTTTCTAACACTCAACATGTATATATGAGTGTCTTGCATGACAAAAGATGTTTCAGCCTAGAACTATTGTTGTAACTTTCATGAAGTTTGGTGTTATCGAAGCAAAGAGGAATATGACTAAAAATATTATTATTAGAAAGATCTAACAATTGTAGTTGATTGAACCCAAACAATTGAATTGACACTTTACCTTTACAATAATTGTGAGCTAAGATAAGGTGGCATAATTAGGTCAACCCAATCTAGAATGCTCCCATTTAAGTGGTTATAGCTAAAATCTTAATTAAATAATATATCCTCTTTTAGTTGTTCATGTAAGATATTTTTTTGACAAGTAAACTTGTTTGATAGCGAGAGGATGGAAACAAAATAGTAAACTCCTAGATATGTGATTAGTATTAAAAATTATCTAATTATCAAGCGATAATAATATTATTTTGTGCATTTTGTGCTTATGTTATAATTTATATTTGTGCTTATACAATATATTAGGAATTATTAATTATATTTTAAATATATCTATTTCTGTGTATTTATTAGGTAAAATATTAATTTAACGTAATTTGAGGCTCCAAACAGATAAATGGAGGTCAAATTTGGATTCCGGAGGTCCGAAAACCTTATGATCAACCAAGATCGGTTTAAAATTGGGTTTGTGTAAAAAGTGTTGACTTTTTATATTAACCGAGAACTGATTGGATGATAAAATAAGCTTATAATAGATATGAGTGCATGGGATAGCTAGCAATTTTGACTAAATCTCAACCATTCATGATTCAATGGCCATGATTGTGCCACGTGGCAATGGTTGGTGAAACAAGTTGTAGGATCCAAATCTTTGTATTTGGGTCGACCCAATTCTTCCATTAACCCGCCAAATCTCAACCGTTCTTTGGCCAAATCGGATGAGTCAAACGAAGCCACGTGTGATGTTGACTTTTGAAGTTTGACCAGCCGTTGGATCTGGATCTAAAGGTTGTGAGGAGCACATGCATGAAGCTTATGATGGACTGCAACACTGGATTATGAATTCATTTTTCTATAAATAGAGCCTCATTTTATGTTTTTAATCAGCTTTCTACAACTTTGTTCTTCTCAAATTCTCTTAATCTCCTTTTAATCTTGATTTCCAGGTGTGATTTTAATATTTTGTATAATTATTTTTATAAATAAAATTAGTTTTATTTCTAATTTTAGTTGTTTTTATTACTTTTAATTATAAGCAATTCAATTTTACTACTTCTTTTTATTTTAATTATGCTTAACTAAATAATTTTAGTTAGGGGAAAGTGAATTAAATTATGCTTAATTATGCTTAACTATATAAATATGATTTAAGCAAATTCTTTTTTAATTTTATAAATTAAATTATTTTCTATTTAATTTTATACATATTTTATATTTTGAAATTTTGATTTATTGTAGACAAACAAATGAATTTGGTACAATAAATACTTAATCCATCATAAAATTAAAGGGAAAATAATAATAATTTATGTGATAATCTTTTGGGCAATAAATCTAAAAAAAAGGTAAAAAGAATTTATTAAGTTTTATTTATTTCTAAGAGTGGATCCATAACCCTAACTAGCTCAATTTCATAGTTTCATTTAAATTAAGTTGTTTATATTGAAGTTTTAATTTCAATTTTTAGATAAAATAAAATAAACAAATTAATTCTTTTGTCTGTGGATCGACCTCAGACTCACCGAGTTATAATGCAACAAGACACTCTTGGGAGTTAAAAATTACTTTTAAGTTGTGTTGATATGTATCTATCTGAAATGTCCAAAATCTAAAGAGAATTAAGTTGACGAAACTTTACTGGACTAGGACCTTCAAAATGATTCTCAGGCTTTATAATATATTGTAACTCTGGGAGATTACCCAACCATCATGGAAGTTTATCCGAGAGATTGTTATCCTTAAGATAGAATCCTTTTATTGAGGAACATTTAGACAATCTTTGTGGGATCTCTTCTACGAAGTGATTACCCGCCAATTGTAGTCATCTCAAGTTTTTCAATCGAAATTTCTTGAGAACATTTGACCTTCTAGGCTGGTATTTGATAATGCAAGAAACTTCAAGTTGGGGCAACCCATAGCTAAGTGCTCAGGGATTTCACCAGTCAATTGATTGCTGGATAAATTTAGACTTATGAGGAAGTTCATGTAACCAAATAACGAAGGAATGCTACTATCCAAAGCATTCATGGAAATGTTGAAATAAAATAAACTTGGTAAAACATCTCCAATTTCTACGAGAATTTGGCTTGAACTTGTTGTTGGAGACATCCAACTGTCTTAACCACTTATGTGAATGAATTGGCCATCAGAAAAGACCTACAAGAGTATCATTGACAAGAAAAAGTGCTTCTAATTTTTTGTTGTTTTCTACCAATAACTTGGAAATTCTCCACTCAAGGTAACATGTGATATATCAACAAAATTTGAACCATGTTAATCGTAAAGGAATTTAGGGAATGACTTAGTTATTTCTGCATTTATTTCATTCTTTTCAACACTGAAAATCTTGAGTCTAAAGTTATTGAAAAGTCGTTCAAGGGCATTTGGGATTCAGAAGTGATTGTTTGAAAGTAGCATCATTCCAATGGATGTCAAATAAAGTAAGGGAGATGAGGAAATGCTTCGAGTAAATTGAATGTAAGAAACATCTAATATTTTGAGAGATGTCATACTTTCTGAGCACCAACGCAAGGTACCTCTTAAATCATTGAAACCAATGCACAACTCTTGCAAATGCACCAGCAAATAGAAGGCTGAAAATTTGTAATTAATCTGTTAGTACAATATAAAATTTAATAAATACATTGTATTCATTTACAAGTGATTAGTTTGTGTAATTATATACTTACTCGAAAATTAACATTATAGATTCAGAAGGAAGGGTGGGAGCGTCTCATTAACCTTGATCAAGAATCCTGCTGTCAGTGCTAAGACTACATTTTGACAGTGGTAAGTACTTAAGCAATACTTAAGAGAAGCCATTGATTCGCCGATGATCTGAAGAAAGCTGGTGTTGAGTGCAATGCAGGTGTTCCACGTTCAAATATTCGAAACTCATGAAATTAAGAAAACCTAGCAGAGACATTAAACAACAAATAAATAAAAATGTTGAACATGTAGGAAAACATTCAGTTCACAATCAACACCTTTTTTAGACAAAGTTTTTTGGTTGAATGCTTTGTAGAAGGCATATGGAGAGAGGAATTGTCTAAGAAATTTATTAATATGTACAAATGTTGCTTGAAAATTAATTTATAATTTGTTTTATTAGCTTTTAATGCCTTGAGAAGTAGTCACTGTGAATGCACAGAGATGGGAAGATCCCATTGACTGTAGTAACTTGCTTCTAGCTCTAATTTTCACGCTCGATAGATCAAGGCTCTTCAACTTCCTCAAACCTTTGTAAGCTATTTAATAATAGTTATTAGGAAAATATTTAGGATCAAAATTTATTGTCTACGTTTAGAGCTAAACCAAACATATAATGACTTCGGGAGTCAATTAGTGTCTTATGCTTTGAGGAAAAAGGAGAATTATTTTTCAACAACTTTAAAGACTAAAGAAATGGAATCAATTCTCTATTACTTTCTGTTTTAGAAGTAATACCAATTTTTTTAATTGCTTTTTCAGCCTTCCCTAATCAAGTGAATTAAATTAATATAATTGAATAATATTTTAATTGTTTACCTTGAAGAGCCACAAAATTGTCTATTTCATTATAGCTCATGTCCAGCTCTTCTAAGTTGCTCAAGGAATCAAATTCTTCAAAAATGCCAAGACTTAAGACTTAAAACAAGGTTAATTAGTTAATAAATTTAAAGAAAGTAAACCTTCATGAGAATTACGTCTAAACCAAACTAAATGGAATTTAATTATTTAATTAATGGAGTAAACAAAAGTGTGTTTATTGGAGTTGCCAATTAGTATCTGAATCCTTAAGACTAATCAAAATATTAAATTATGTTCCAGATCCACAAGTCCAGCTAGCATATAACATGAGAAAGCAGGCTTAAGCTTACACTACGAAAAAAAATACTCATACATTACATGATTATTGTATCCTGCAAATAACTTGGTAATTAACATATGCAGCCCACTCATCAAGAAGTTACGAAAGATCATTAATAGTGTACTCATCATATCCAACATCAAATCCAATTACTGACAACTTAGTATGTATTACTAACTTCAAAACTAAAACAATAATCTGTAACCAATCACTTGAAATTTTCTAGAAATTACAAAAGGCAATAACATCGTAATAAACAATACTAACACACTTAATCGTAATTACCAAAGATCCTAACACTACAAGAAAAATGATTTTTACTGATACTTAGTTCGTGACACTTTATTAAAAAGTATTAGTATTTACATATATATGGACAATTTTCCGTATTTAGATTACAAGTATGGCAAATTACTAATATGACAGTGTTTGTAATTAGACATAAGAGATCCCTGACACTAAGATATCAATAACAAGATGAAAATCATTCTAATCTTGTTCCAAATAGAAGTTGAATCCAAGACCTATAAAAGTCAATCTTTTAAGTTAACAGAAAAACCATAATATAATCTAAAAAATTATGTATATAGAAAATTAAAAAAATCAAATTCAATAAATCCCTAAATCTAATCTAAGTCAACATCATCTTCTAAACTCTCTTTCTGAGTCTCAGCAACCATGGTCTCTCTCTCCACACATCGTCACTCAATTAGGTTGTCATCAGCTAATGTGTCATGACGGTCAGCCCGTGTGCAGTCAGCTAGTGTGTTGTAGGGGTGGGCATTTTCAGGTTAGGATCGGGTTCGGATCAACCCGATCGGGTTTCGGGTTGGTCGGGTTGGGAAAAAATCGATCCGAACTCCATCCGAACTTATAACCCGATCTGATCCGATCCGAATTAAATTCGGATCGGGTTAAAAAATCGGGTTGAGTTCGGATCAGATCAGATGCGGGTTAATTCGGGTTTGGATTAATTTCGGGTTATTCGAATGAATTCGGGTTAATGCGGGTCGGGTGTAATCGGATCGGATTCGGGTTAATGTGGGTTCGGGTTAAAGTCGGGTTATTCGGGTTGGGTTAAATTTTTTTTTTCTTGTTTCTGGAAATTGGATTTTCGATTTCCAATTTCTCATTCTCCGTCTGAGTCCTTCAATTTCAGTTTGATCATTTTGGCTTATGTTGTCAGTTGAATATACAATCCTGGAATATGTATGAATTGATTATTAAAATTTTGGCTTATGTAGTTATGTATGCATTGTTTTTGTTTTTATCACATTTCCATTTTCTCTTCATTTTGCAGCAAAGATGTTAGGTTCGTTCGAGGAGAAACAAAAAAGAAAAGAAAGATTACCACCACCTTAACAAATTTAGACTAAGCCAAGCCCATACTGCCTCCAAGAGTTGCAATAATAGAAATTAGAGAAATGAAACGCAATTGTTTCAGTTTCAGCATTGTTTCAGTTTCAGAAAGCATCAGCAGTCAACACACACACAAAATTGGCCAGTTAGGGAGCTGTACTACAATACAACTGCAACACAAATTGTACAGGCTGATTCCAAGACAAATAAAGAAATATGACACAAAAATAAAAACAATTGCAATATCATCATCCAAAATGTCTCAACAATCATGTAGGAAAAAATAACAATCATTCTAGAATTTATATAGAACCAAAGCAAAGAAAAAGATTAATATTTTTATAAAATTAAAAGACCCAAAATAATATCACGCTAAAATTTATCTTGTCCTCATTCATTCATCCATTCATTTCAACCAACAAAAAAAGAAAACTACCATAGAATTAAATTCAAATGATTAAAAATTAAAAATTAACACATAGCATAAAATTAAAATTAACACAAAGTTTAAATTTAATAGTCTCCATCTAAAGTGCAATGTCCAATTCTCAAATCTTAACATTAATCTTCAGAACACAAAATTAAACATAATTAAAATAGTTTCCATTTTCCAAAACACAAATGACAAAGTTCCAAAATTCAAAACACAACAAAGTTTAAATGTAGATCTAGATCAACTTCCTCCACGGCTCCACCGTTCCTCGCAAGCACTTTGACAACTTTTAACTTCAATTTCTTCTACTCCAAGTTGAGAAGAATTGAAGCATATATCCCCTAGGGAAAATTGAAAAAATAAATAAATAATAGATAATCGTTTAACTACTTTCTTTAAGCTGCATTACTTTCTTTAAGCTGCATTACAAATAAAGGGACATTAAACACAAACACATATGCCCAATTCATGTGTACTTGATTAAATATAAGAAAAAAAATTAAATCAATTGTGGCTTATTTCATGGCATTCATCATCAAGTAAATTTAATAATAATCCTAATTCCTAAGTAATACCATTCTAACAATTTCAATATGTCTAAAATAAATGAAACAATTATAATACTACAATTTGAATTAAAACTATAACAACTATTGTCTATTATTATAGTGTAAATTACAACCTAAACATATAATATGAAATTATAAATAAAAATATATATTAAGAATTACCTTTCAAATATCCATAACACCCATATCAGTGCTCACTGTTTCCACCGTTGAAGCTTGTGATCTTACAAACTCTTTAAAATGTCAAAAAAAAAAGAAATTAGTAAATAACTTAAGTACATGTAGATGCTATTTATAAAGTTATAATACATCTTAACTTTATAAAGTATGAGAGAAATATTACCTTCTTGTAGCTCCATATGGAATATTTGCTCTTTAATATCTTTCTGAAGGTTGTAGACAGGATTAGCGAAAGTTTAGCTTGTAACCAATTTTCGGTACATATCAATGCCTCAACCATTCAAGGGTCAAAGAACTCCGATATTCGTCAATGACGCGACGCCCTATGCTAAAGGCAGATTCAGATGCCACTGTGGAAACAGGAACAGCAAGGACATCCCTTGCAATTTTCTCTAATATCGGATACTTCAATCCATTAACCTTCCACCAAAGCAAAACATTGAGCTTAAGATTGCTTGGATCTTCAACTGGGTCACTCAAATAACGTTCCACCTCAGATACTACTCTCTTGCCCTCATTCTGAACAAACACTTTCTGAGCATACCCAAAGAAAGGGCGAGAAACTCGGAAAATGTCATCACCATCACCACTAGGACCCTCCGACAAACTAACCTCAGTTGTAAAATAAGGAGAATAACTTGTGCCACCATAGCTGCCGCTAGGAACACTCTCACTACACATCGATGGTGTGGAACCAGAGCACATTGCACTATATGCATCATAAAGCTCATTCAACAAATCTTTCACTGCTTTGGTCATTTCTTCAACTCTCCAACCATCATTGGCAAAAATGATATCAAAAATATGTTTGGCAAAATCCATTTTAGCTCGTGGATCAAGAATAGAGGCAACAATTAACATTTTACGTATTTTCCCTGAAGACTCCCAATATTTATCAAATTTCTCCCTCATTTGATAAGCCATAACCACCACCCAAGGATCTTTACTTCCCTCTAATGCAGTCAATGAGCTCTCAATTAAGCCAATGGTATCATAACAAAGATTGGAAGTCACACTCAAAGAAGCAGAAAATAACAAAGTGGCATCATAAAATACCTTCAAAAACTTCACAATTCGCCCTGCACTCTCCCAATCCTCAGGTCCAGGCGGGCCCACCCTCTTAATGCTATTTTCTTTCTCCATAAAGTATGCCTCATACGGTTTATCCACCTCTGCCATTCTATCAAATGCTGCTTGAAACTTCAACGCAGTCATCAACATTAAATAGGTGGAATTCCAGCTAGTAGGACAATCCAAAACAACCATTCCATTTGGACATTTCACTTGTTGAGCAGACTATTTAAATGCCTGTAGCCTTGTGGTGGAGGATCTCACATACTTCACAGCATTCCGGATGGCGGCAACGCTAGCATGCAATTCATTCAACCCCGAAACAACAATTAAGTTCAAAATATGTGCACAACAACGCACATGCATGTACTGACCCGCCAATACAATTGCATCATCATTCCTCTATGCAAGCAATTGCGTAGTCACATAATTAACAGCAACATCATTTGTACTGGCATTATCAACAGTTATTGCAAACAACCTCTCTATCCCCCAATCTTGTAAACAAGCTACAATCTTTTTACCGATAGATTTCCCTCTATGATCTTCAATCACATTGAAACTAATAATCCTTCTGTTCAAACACCAATCACTATCAATAAAATGAGTTGTGATCACCATGTAACTATTTTGAATAAAAGTCCATAAATCAGTGGTAAGAGACACTCGCTGTTTGTTATTGCAAATCAAACTCTTCAACATTGTCTTTTCTTCCAAAAATAAATCCATAACATCCCTACCAACAGTTCTCCGAGATGGCATAACAAACTGTGGAATGGCTACACTACAGAAATGCTTGAACCCTTTGTTATCCACAAAACTAAGTGGCAACTCACCCATAATGATCATTTTGGTGACTGCCCTTCTACAAGCGTCTTGACTCCACCCTTTAGCCAAAACTATATTACTTGCATTTCCTTCCCCACCTTCAGTTGTCAAGTTTTGTTGACTCCCCTCTTGTTGTTCCCGGAATGTCTTGTATGCAAGGCAAGTTAATATATGATTTTTCATATTTGTCATCCCATCACGCCTTAAATGACACTGATATTGTCTACCACAATAGTTGCACTTGCATTTGTTTGGATTGTCCTCAAGCAAAGTAAAATGATTCCACGTCGCAGATCTTTTCTTCATCGCTGGTCTTTTCCGCTTTGCCTTTTGAGTTCCTTCCATTTGAACACTTTGATTGTCATCATCAGTTCGATCTTGAATGGCCAGACATCTAAACATAGAAATAAATAACTATTAATCATTAATTCATAAATTAAAACACAAAAGAATATCAAAAAATCTACTTAATAGTTAGTATTACAAATTTATTCAAATTATTGTTAATTTAATTTTATGAAACTTTTTGAAATCGATATTTCCAATTTTCCACCATAATATTTATATATGATCAAGAATTCAAGATGCATATTCCATAAAAGAAAACCAAGAAATTAATGTAATTATTTAATTTAAAATATTTAATTATCCATTGGCCAAAATAATAAAATATTTTAATTACATATCCGTATCTTAAATTCTTAATTCTTATTATGCCCACATTATATGTACTTAACCACTTAATATTTACTTATTATTTAATGGTTATCATGCAATTAATTAAATTGATTAAGTATTTGTTGAAATTGAAACTTAAAAGTTAAAACTACTGCAATTAAATTGGTTAATTTTTTGTTGAAATTAAAACTATTGTACAAGCTACAATCACACATATCATATGACATATATAATTATAATTTATATTGTAACATAATATTTATTTTTAATTTTTAATCTAACATTACTATTCATACAAAAAAATCAATTATTAATTAATAATAGAAAAGTAATGCCGGATTATTTTCATTTTATTGATAAAATTTAACAATATATAATTAACATACAAAGTTACAAACTTACAATTAACAATTCTCATATAACATATAAAAAATAACAATTATAATTAATCATTATTCATTAATGCATATATAATTAATCAATTAAATATATATTAGATATATACCATCTTAAACAACTTCAAATTTCAAAAGCCGGATTTGCTTTTGTTCCTTCGGTTCGGGCTTCAAGCCTTCAACTTCACAGCTTCATAGCCTTCACTTCAAGTTCCAATCCAAAACAGAGGCTCAGAGAGACAGAGACGGAGACAGAGAGCGTGAAGACTGAAGAGAGACAAGAGACCTTTTCAGTTTTGAGGATAGAGGCTGGAGCCTGGAGCCGTGACCCGTGACGGTAGATCGGAGATTTGGAGGCAGCTTGCTGGCGCTTGGTTGCAGCAGATTTGTAGATCGAGTCACGATCTTCGCGAATTAGCTTCGGCTTCGGTTGGGGTCGTTCTCGGAAGTGGTTGCTGGCTTCGTGTGGTGCCCAGTTGAAGCTAGATCCGTGAAGGCGTGAACTGTGCGTGGGTGTTTGCTGCGTGTGGTGAGTGAAGAAGGCCGTGAGTATTTGCGTGAGGCGTGAGTGAGTGTGGCTGTGTGGGACTGTGGGTTGGCTGCTGCCTGCTTCTGCGTGTGCTTGACGCCTGATGACTTGAGTGAGTGCTGGTTTGAGCTTTGAGGTTTCAGTGATTTGTGTGTGACACAGTGATAGTGAAGGTTTGTGTTTGTGAATTGTGATAGTGAATTAGTGATTGTGTGTGACGTGAGAGAGGGTTTGTGAGTTGTGATTGTGTGTGAAATGTGAATTGTTTTGTAACTTTTCTTGCGGTGAAATTACTGTAAATCCGTCTGTATTCTGTATTTATGTTTCTGTATTTTGAGTGTGAGACTCAGAGACTGACTTGTTTTGTGGTTAACTGGTTATTGTTTGTGAATTTCTGTAAATCCGTCTTTAACTCTGTAATTTGTATCATGTTTCTGTTTTTGTGTTATCAGTTATGTGTGATTGTGAGTCTGTGTGATACTGTAGTCTGTAACTTTAACTTGAAAATTGAAATTCTCGAAACAAAAACAAAATGCTGAAATTCTGAAATTGTCTCAAACCTGATCCGATCATAATTCGATCGGGTTGAGACAATTTCACCCGATCGGGTTTCGTTGCCCACCCGATCCGATCCGAACCCGAAATTTTTCGGATTGGGTCGGGTCCGGTCGGATTGTTTGCCCACCCCTAGTGTGTTGCCTCTCTTTAACTAGTCTTTCGTGAAACATCCACACTGCATACCGTCTTCATCGATTTGTGCTTTGCCTCATCGTGTTTTTGCCATGTCATGGCGGTTCTCACTCATCAGCTTCAGTTAGTCTCACATCCTTACGGTCATCACTCGTCAGCTAGTGGTCGTCGTCACATACACGGTCGTCTACTGCTATTATTTTTAAATTTCAATTTTTATTCTTAATCAAGGTGTAATATTAGAAAAAATATTTTAATTTATTTGATTTTTGTATTAATGTATTCGATTGAAATCAGCTACCTAGTTAAAAATTTTCTAAATTTTTTCATTTGTGTGTTTGATATTATTCTTCTTTAAGAACCACACATTTTAATAGTTGATTTCATTTAGTCCCATGTTCTTTTTGGTTGCTTTATCTGGTTGAGAAGAGCTGAAGGCTTATGAAATCTTAATTTGTTTTAAATTTTTTGGGAATATAGATTAAGAATAGTATGGAAATATGTTTTGCCTTCTTCTTGGATGGCTTGGCTTGGCTTGGTAACTGGAGAGAATGGAAGGTTGGTTTATATCATATTAATTACTTCACATGTGTATATAATAAAAGTTAATATTTTTAGGAATGGGTATTCATGTCATTTTTTAGGAACATTTACTAGTTCAAATGGGTACTTGTAATATACTAGCCTTGATGGGAACTGGCGATATTTCATGGTCAATGGGGATGGTTGGCCCTGATTGTTCCTTTTATTATAATAAGTGGTATCAGAGCTAATGGTTCCCACCTGGAGTATATGGTACTATTCACATATATGAGGGAGCCCACGATTCATATTTACAAGGAATAGTGGTAATTTGTGCATGTCTAGGAAAGTTCTGCCAAAAAAGCATAGCACCTAAGGAGTTTAGGTTTTAATTGGGACTGGTGTGACCCCTTTAGTCTTTCTCGGGCACTGTCTTGGTGCATTTTTCATGAGACAAACACAAAATAGGCTAGTTTTCTCAAGTTTGAATAGTTGGTGAAATGGTAAAGAATACGAATGAGACATCTACCTTAACTATCTCGGAAGTTGTTTGTACAGGTAATAGATCAATGGAGTATTCTCGAAGGGGAGACTTGTCACCTCTTTATGTAGCATTGGTTGTCGGAAGCTAAAAGATTGAGCATGAAAAAATTAATGGGAACAACTTTAGTATGTAGAGCACAAAGTTATGGACTTCATAATTCAAACTGATCTTGAGTTGGTTATGAAAGATAAAAGACACGAGTATGATGAAGTCATGTTGGGATCATGTGAATGAGAAGGGTTTTTATCAGATTATGTTTTGCTTGTTCAAAAAAGTCAAATACATGGCTTAAAATGATAAGCGGACAATTATTTTGTGGTGTAATTTAGATGAAAAATATTTTTGAGATGCTAGAAAATTACATTCACGCTATAGGCCAATGTATGGCTTCCAAATAAAGCCTAGGGTGTATTGCATATGTATGTATCAAGATTATTTGAAAAATCTGGAAGAAGAGATCATGGATGAAGTCAAGGATAAAATTATTCTGCAATCACTTCTAGAAGAATATAGCCATCTGATTATAGAAGAGCATGATTGTCTTCAAAGATGTAGGCACGACATTGACCATTTGGAGTTTTAGAAAAATATTTTAAATGAGCATTGTCTGAAGCTTTAATGAGCAAGGGATGGATAGTGAAGAAAAATGGGTGAAGCATAGTGGAAAATTTCTTGAACTAAATCGAGAAGCAAAATAACCCAAGGTGAGTCCAACTTTATTATCATATAAAGGGGTCATTGGAGGAAAGATTGTCTAAAGGCTTAGAAAAAATATGGGAAGAAACCAGTAAAACATAGCAAATGTTGATGAGACACTAACTATTCATTGAGTATTACGCTTATGGCGGCGTACCTGGTTAGAAAATTGGAATAAGTTGGATAAGTTTTTGGTAAGAAATATCTAATTTCCATAGATGCTTTGGAAGCTAAGGCTAGAGGTTTACCATCGAAGATAGCACAATGAAGTTCATATATGGGGCTAAAGTAATCTAGTGTCGTAATTTTATTAGTATAAAGGAAGTACAAGTGATGATGTGAATATTTTGGCACATAGTGATATTACCGAGTTATAGCATGTATGACTGGGAATATGCATAGGAGAAGTCTTGGCAAAATGAGATAAGGCATGGACTTTGAAAGGTGCCAGAACCTGGAAAAATTGAGTTTTGTAACATTGTTTAGTAGGTAAGAAACCAAAGGTCAAGCTTGGCATGATTAATTATGAAACTCGTGAGATCCTTGAATACCAACAGTAATATATGGAAATCAACCAAGGCTATATCAATTGGGGTAGCCATTATTAAGTTTCAAAGAGTAAACCCTTGGTGAATCCCACATCGGCAAAGCAAGGGAGAGATGCTGGGTTTATAAGGATGATTCACACTTTAATTGGCAACACACATTTTGGGGTGTATGGAAGCCCTAGAAACAAAGCTGTATTGATCTTGTTAAGGCTCAAAGTAGATAATTCTTATCAGATCCGGGTTGGGACATGATAGATGGTATCAGAGCAGCTCTGCGTGTCCTCTTGAGCGATGATGTAGCAAACCTTAGACAAGACGCTGAGTCCCTAACAGGGTGTGTGTAACACCCTAGGCGAATCCCACATCGGCAAAACTTGTGAGAGATGCTGGGTTTATAAGGAGTGATCCGCACCTTAATTTGGCAAGACGCGTTTTGGGGTGTTTGGGCCAGAAACAAAACTATTTGGGAGTTGTTAAGGCGCAAAACGGACAATATCTAGTCATGTCTGGGTTGGGTCATGACACAAAAAAAGTTCTTTGTAAGGGAGTGCAGAGAGAGTTCTCTGTGAGAGAGTTTAGAGAAAAAGAGCATTTGTAAGTGATCTCTTAGAAAGTTTGGGAGAGCATTTCCTTGGGTGCTAAGTTGAGTTTTGTACTATTTGTAGAAATGTGAAAAAATGTATATTTTAGGGAAAATTTTTTCTTTTAGAGTGTGTGAGAGTATTGGATGCATTTGGGTATTCGGGAAGTGAGGTTTTGTTACTCAAATTTATACTCTATCAATTATTACTAAAATAATTATTCCTTCTTGCCTCTATGGATGTAAGCATTATTGTCGAACCATAATAAGCTCTTGTGTCCTGTATTTTTCAGTAAATATTTAGTTCGTATTGATTCCTCATTTCTATACAAGCGGTATTAGACCACAACAAATATCACTTCTGCAGCATAAGTGGTATTAGCATGATACAAATGGTATCAGAGTACAACAACTGGTATCATGTTATGTGTGTAATAATACAAATTCTAATTAAATTATGTTTCTAAATTGCCTAAAAACACTAAATGATTAGTAAAAAAATTAAATTTTGTTTCTTGTACGAATTGATTGTTAAATATTTTATATATACTGATGTACATAAGAAAACAATTGAAATTTTACCATCTTCTAAATTTCTCTTTAAAGTGCTTAAGACAGAAGTGAAACCAAACACCCCTCTCATCACGTAGCCACATTTTAAAAAATGTGGTACCCAACAAAATCAAACTGTAGTTTAATTATGGTGCTTGATCACAAAGTAACCCAATTAATCAAAATCCAACTGTGAAGGAGCTTGAATTCAGAATTTTTTTTAGTCTCAAAGCACTTCAACCATAAAAACATGATGAAAACTGTGGTCGTAGGTACATTATCACCCTATTTATGTTTGAGGAAATGATGTGCCGTATTCCTAAACTCACTTGCACAATCTTCATCTTCATCTTGAAGTTTGGAAAAGTATTACCACCCAAGAAAACAATGATTTTCTAACGTTTAACTTAAGTCCACTTTGTTCCCTAATAAATCAAACCTTTAAACCATACATCTATGCAAAAATGAGTCACATTATGCTACAAATAAATTTCGTCACCTAAGTCAATTAGGTAATCAGCAAAACGATTTCTGTGCATCACACGGAGGGTACATGGAAGTAGTTTCCATTCTTTCCAAGCAATGTTAAAAGAAAGGGTGGCAAACCAAATTAATGAATTAGATCAAAATTCTATTGATTCGAATTCGATTCGTTTATTAAGTGAATTGAAATCTCAAGATTCGGATTCAATTCTTTTATCAAATGAATATTCAGTTCGATTCATTTAATAAAATTAATAAATGAATCTAATTGAATCTAGATTCGTTTATTATTCATTTATCTTATTACGAATCGATAACGAATCGAATCAAATCAGGATTCATTTACAACTCGTTTAGAAAATATAATTAATAAAAAAAATTTAAGCAAAATAAAACATAAAAAAACCACAAATTTAATATCCGACAACAAAATACAAATAACTCAAACCATACTATAGGATTAAATATACAGTCATCCAAATTACAATAGTAACCTTCAAATTTATTGTTTATTTCAAATAAATTTAAGGACAAGAAAGTAATGTAATTAAATGAATAATAAATAAATTTAAAATGAATCGAACTGTATTTGATTCGTTTAAGATCCCTTTATTAAACAAATCATAAACGAAAAATAAGGAATCATTACCTTCAAACTCGGGATTTGATTCATTTAATTAGCAAATCGAATCAAACCCACGCATTTATTAAAAAAATCAATTTTGTTAAACCCAAACCTATTTAATTCGCATCAAATCGAATTGAATAAACGAATCCTAACCCATATTGTCACCCCTAGTTAAAAAGCACTGATCATAACATAATACAAAGAATAAAGTCATTATAAAATTATTTTCTATATGCTTTTTGTTCAAATTCCTTGATATCAAGCCAAAACTCAATCCACCGATTATGATATGCTCGATTCTACATATATATGATTTCTAAAACTTTTGTTATATGCTTTCACAATAAAAGTTTCATATTCTCGAGAAACCAAAAACATGCTAAATGTTATTGTATATTTAATTTTACTTCCAATTCCAGCAGTCGAATAATTTTATTGGTGATAGGAGTGTAGAGAAAGCATGGATCATTCATTTTTTAATATGCTCTTTGGCCAAAAAGTATCCAAAACTTTTTCTGTAGGGTTCAATAGTGCATTCAAGTTTGTGAAGTGTGTTGTAGAGATGACATGAATTATGTGAATGATTGATCTCCATCATCCATGGCAATTAATTAGCATATTTAAAGCCACTAGTCTTTGCCTGCCACCTATTCTTGCACATTACTAGAAAATTTTATATGATCAATGTAATGAAGATGAATCGTCATTAAACATATGAAATCATATGGGATATTGGATCAATATGAACTACTATTACTCGATGATAAGTTTCTTTCAAAATTAATCATATTCTTCTTCGCAACACTCACCATTACTAATTTTTATTTACAAGAGAAAGTTTAAATACCTTAGGCAAACCTGAATGGTATGTGAGAATCATAATAAAATACGTTAATATATATAATGAAATTATATGTAAATTTCAATGATCAAATCACATGGGAATAAGATTATCCACAACAAAATAGTAGCAAGAAGTTATCCCCATTTCAACGAGATTAAACCATGTGCGTCGCCAATAAGGATTCACATATAAAACACCCATGATTCCCAAAATCAAAATTACGTAGGATATTGTAAAAGTGATATAGAAACTATCCATGTCAATTAAATAATCATCTTTTCCTCTACTAGTTGAAGTTTTTGGCTTCGTAGCTACTAATGCCTTTTCATTGCAACTCTTGGGCAATGGTAATCCACGAAGAAAAGGATTCCCCTCATAGCTACTCTCATTGAAGGTTGCAAATTGTGCAGTCCACTCTGGGATCTTGCCTGATAAGTTACTGTGTGCCACATTAAAAACTGCCAATGTATTTAACTTTACAAGTTAATGAGGAATTTTCCCATCCAATTTGTTGTAGGAAAGATCCAAACTTTCGATATGCTTTAGGTTTGAAAATGTTGATGGGATTGATCCTTTCAATTTGTTGTATGATAGATTCAATGACTGAATCCTGGTCAAATTTCCAATTTGAGGAGGAATCTAACTGATTAACTTGTTATATGAAAGATCAAGTCCGGACAAGTAGCTAATTACTCTTCCTTGGTATGTGTAGGCAATGTTATTTGTTGTGAATTTGAAGGTTTCTTGGATTTTCTTTTCTTTGTAAAACGCAAACCCTTCATCAACAAAAGATGTTTTCGATGACTCAGGACTAGAAGTATCAATGTAACTTTCATGAAGTGTAACATTATCTAAGCAAGGAGGAATATGACCAGAAAGAATATTATTAGAAAGATCTATCAATTGCAATTTGTTCAATTGGCACAGTTGAATTGGCACTTAACCTTCAAAATTATTGTGAGCTAAGATAAGCTAGCTAATTTGAGAAAGCCCATTAATCCAATCTGGAATGATACCATCCAAGTGATTATAGTTGAGATCTAATGTCACTAAGAAAGAGCAATTAAACATTGTACCTTCTTTTAGCTGTCCATTTAACATGTTTTTTTCATAAGTGAACTCTTTCGATAGAGAGAGGATTGAAGCATGATGGTAAACTCCCAGATATATTGTTGTCCGAAATGTCTAAAATCTGAAGAGAATCAAGTTGACAAAACTCCATTGGAATAGGACCTTCAAGGTGGTTCTCTAGCAATATAATATGTTGTAACATTGAGAGATTACCCAACTAACGTGGAATCTTACCCGAGAGATTGTTATCACTAAGATACAATCCTTCCAGTGAAGAGCATTTAGACAAACTTTCCAGGATCTCTCCTCTGAAGTGATTGCCATCCAATTGTAACCTTCTAAGTTTGTTAAGTTAAAATTTCTGGGGAATGTATGACCTTCTAGACTATTGTTTGATAACAAAAGATACTTCAAGTCAATGCAACCCATGGCTAAGTGCTCAGGGATTTCACTAGTCAATTGATTGTTGGATAAATCTAGACTTATGAGGAAGTTCATATTGCCAAATGAAGTGGGAATGCTACCGTCAAACGCATTCATCGAAATGTTGAAATACTCTAAACTTGGTAGAAAATCTCCAATTTTTACTGGAATGTAGCCTTGCAAGTTGTTGTTGGAGACATCCAATAACATTAAACTCTTGTGACAATGAATTGGCAATAGAAAAAGTCCTGCAAGAGAATTATTGAGAAGAAAAAGTGATTCTAATTTTGTGTTGTTTTCTAACAACCAATTTGGAAACTCTCCATTCAAGTTTAAGTGTAAGAGGCGAACAAACTGTAGGTCATGTTGATGGTAAAGAAATTTGGGGAATGGGCCACCATATCCATAACTGGACAATGACAAAATAGTTAATTGGAAGTTTGGGGTCAAAGAACGTGACTTAGTTATTTCTCCAATTATTTGGTTATTTTCAGCAAAGAAAATCTTGAGTCTTGAGTGATTGAAAAATGAGTCAAATGAAATTGGGACTCGGAAGTGATTGTTTGAAAGTATTAGCTCTTTAATCAATATCAAATAAAGGAGGGGGGATGAGGAGATTCTTCCATGAATTTGATTGGAAGAAACATCTAATACTTGGAGGCATGTCATATTTGCCAAGCACCATGGCAAGCTACCTTCTAACCATTATCATCACTGTATAGCTCTTGTAGATGCACCAATGGACGGAGGCCTGAAAATTTATTAATTCATCCTTTAGTACATGAAAATTAATAAATGGATAATATTTTTATAATTGGTTTGTTTGTGTAATTAGATATATATTTAATGGTGAATTAATGTTAGGGAGATTGTCAATTCCTCCCCCCTCCCCCAACAGTAATCAACATATATCGTTTTTTCTCATGTTGTTTTTATAATGATAAAAAATCTCCCTGATAGCATAAGTTTAAAATATTACCCTTATTTTCAACTACTCTTTTATTTAAATTTATTATAAATTAAATAAATTACATAAATAGAAACTAAATAAAAAAATTAAGAATTAAAAACAAGAAATATATGTTTTGATATGAGCAAAAAAATTAATAATAAAAATTTTTCTTGTGCTTATTTATTTTGTGAAAATTTTCATATAATAAATATATAAGAAAATTATTATAAAATGATAAAAATTATTATAAGAAAACTTAAATGACAAATAAAAATTTATTATAAGATAAATAATAAAATATTTTGCCTATACTTTTTACATTTAATTTTAAAATATTACAAAATGTTTATTAGAAGAAAATATTCACAAAATAAATAATTACAAGCAAAAATTTTATTATTAATTTTTTTGCTCATATCAAAACGTATATTTCTTGTTTTTAATTCTCAATTTTTTATTTAGTTTCTATTCATGTAATTTATTTAATTTATAATAAATGTAAATAAAAGAGTAGTTGAAAATAAAGGTAATATTGTAAATTTATGCTATTAGGGGAGTTTTTGACCATTATAAAAACAACAGGGGGTAAATGATATATGTTGATTACTGTAAGGGAAATTGACAATTCCCCTTAATGTTATAGATTGTGAGGAGAGAAAGAGAGTCTCATTAACCTTGATTAAGTATCCTGCTGTTAGCGTTAAGAATAGAATACGATAGTGATAAATGCTTAAGAGAAGCCATCGATTCGCCGATGATTTGAAGGAAGCCGGCATTGAGTGCATTGCACGCGCCACCCATGTCCAAGCGTTCTAAACTCTTGAAATTAAGAAAACCTAATAAAAACATTAGATAATGACAAATGTTGTACATTCTTCACATAATCAAAGCGAGATTGGATAATCAGTACAATTTTTTACCTTGATCGTCGAGGACCCCATTGACTTCACAAGACACCATTGACAAATTCTTTAACGAAGTGAATGATGCAATGGTTTTCAGAAGGTTTATATCGAGAGGAATGGCCCAAGTTTAAAAATTCCAAGTTGGTGAAATTGTGCAGCTCTATTTGAGAAGGAAGGAACAATAAATTTATTAGTTTTTTCAAGATAGAATTTACTATAAAATTAATTAATTAATTGTTTGTGTATATATATATATATTGTCACTGTAAAATTGTTAGCTTCAAGGAAAAGAGTCTTGAGGGATGGGAATGATCCCATTGACTGCAACAACTTGCTTCCATCTCTAATTCCAACTCCCGATAGATCAAACCTTTTCAACTTACTCAAACCTCTGTAATCTGTTTAATAGGATTGAAGAAAAATAAAAATTCATTGTCTAAATTTAATTATTGGGAGCTTGGGAGTCAATCTGTACTTTATGCTTTAAGAAAAGAGCAACATCATTTTTCAACTGCTTATAAAGATTGAGGGACTGGAATTAAATTCCTATTACTTTCTGTTTTCTGAAATAAGTACGCACAGATTCTCAGTTTCTTTCCTTTCTTTTTATTTTGTCCCTATTTAGCTTTCCCTAATTAAATGAATTAAATTAAGGCATTTGATTTTAATTGTTTACCTCGAGGAACCACAAAATTGTTGATTCCTTTATTGTTGCTCAGGTACAACTCTTCTAAGTTGCTCAACGAATCAAATTCTGCATATATACCAACACTTATGACTTGAAACTGAGTTAATTGAAACGACTCGCCCCGCAACCACGGGGCGAGTTTGTCTAAGCTCGTAAAATCAGATCGATAAATATAATAATAACTAAAGATTCTGCCAAAAATTCGGCAGAATCTCCCCTATAAATACAACATTCCCAAACCTACAATTTACAAAACAACACTCCCAATAATATCTCAATATTCATCCAACCTTCAAAACCAACTTCTCAAATCAACATCTCAAATATCACCCAAATCACTCCAATATAAAAACAAATACAATGGTTATCCTTAATTACAAAATATAACAATACAACTTACAATATCCCAAATAACAAAATATTAAATCTACGACTCCTAGCACCATCGCGTGGCCACAATTACAAATCTAACTACCGATACTGGGTCGATCGATCTACCTGCAATTCTCTTGTGGGGGGAAATAATATGATAAATACGTGATGAGTATAAAACTCAGTGAGTGGATACTAGTTTCCGAAAAATAAATTTATTCAAAATGATTTACTCATTCTCAAAACGAATTCATCAAACTATCATAAGAACTTATATAAACATATTTAATTCAAATCAGTCACTGAAATACCACATTACATAAATCTGCATAAAATCATAATACTTGTCATATCAAATACTTCATATCAAAAGCTATCATCAAACAAGTACCCAAGGGAATGATCACATCATATCCAGACCTCAACGGACAGGCAATGGCGTACTATCTGGGTACCGCCACGCCTCGGAGCTACACGGATAGACAGGAAAAATCTCATCTCATACTCATATATCTCATTATCTGTATCTTTGTAATTATCATACTGCATGCATAAGCCCCCAAAAGGCAAAAGCGCCCAAACACACGGCTCAAAGCCTCTATGTGTGTTCAGACGAGCCCCAAAGGCCTCTATCTCATCTCATCTGTATCTCTGTATTCATCTCATATTATCTGTTTCTCTGTATCTGAAGGGAAGGGTACTGTTTAATGATTTCTCAAATAACATTTTATGCACATGTACGTAAACATATAATCACATCTGAAATCTCATTTTCTTTTTCTTCAACATATCTCAAATCCACTCAATTCTAATATCATGCATTTACTTAAATGCGACAATAAATCATTATTCAAACTCATTTAATAACTATGAATCTCAACACATAGATAAATCTCAATTTTCTAGAAGATCTTTAAATCAAAGCATCAATACTTATTTTTCAAACAAACTGCACTGTATCATAAAATTGGCATATACTTATAAAAATAAGTTTTGTATATTCCACTTATAGTGACGATGTCCAAACTCGGTATCAACAATTTCTGCGGGTTGATTTTCGTTCGCGGATCCTCCTAATCAAGGAAACGACATAATCATTCTCCGTACAACTAATATTACATAATAATTCTCGAAACGGATATCTATCAACAATAACTATTCCCGCATGTACAAAATTACCAAAATACCCCTACGTGCCAAAATTACCGAAATACCCCCAACATCATTATTATACCAACATATCCGTAGAATCTTCAATTACCAAATTGTTCTCAATTCGGATCACAGTAATAATCAAAATGCTAGAAATTACGAAATTACCCTCGAAGCGTAAAATTACCGAATTATCCTCAAAATCTCAAATTACCTTACTGCCTTAACCTCAAATTACCAAATTATCCATTGATTTCACAAATTACCAAATCACCCCCAAAGTTTTTATAAAATTACTGAATTGCCCCTGCCGGTCAACGGTGACCGGACTTCAGTCAACAACGACTGGGAGCTTACGTCTGATTGTTCCGACCGTCGTGAGTCCAATGGTGGTGGCCGTGACCTCCCATGCGCGGCGATGGCTTCGGATCAAGCTTCCCAAAGCCGTGACTTTCCAAGAGCTAATTGGCGGCAATTCGGCCGCTTCAGGTGACAGGGTCGGTCGGAAAATGATGCTGGTGAGCTGAGGAACAAGATCCAGGTGGTGGCGTGCCAAAAATCCAGCAAAATCGATGGCGATGAAAACGTGTTTTGGCCGAGGGTTTTGAGCTTCAACCGGCAGAGTTCCAGGCATTTTCTGGCGACGAGGGTGGTTGGGATACGACGGCCGGCTTCCAAGCTTCAGATTGGTACCAAGCACGGCCAGTGAGGTGGCCGAAATTATGAGAACCGATCAGGTCAACTTCACGGGTCCGGGTCGGATTTCTGGGTCAACGGGTCAAACGGGTCAAACTCTCTCTCTCTCTCTCTCTTATGTCTTCTCTCTCTCTTCATTACCAACAATACCCCCCTGCCCAGCAAATATAGAACCCGTTTTTCTTTTTTTTTTTAAAACTTAATACAAATTAAGCTTATATCGGATCCGTAACGAAACTAAAATCCGACCACTCGAGCTCTTAATCGCGCTCAATTTATCTCGATTCGAAGACGAAAAATTAAATCATACACTTAATGAAGAAAATCAAAGTGCATATGTTACAATTTTCCCCCCTTATAAAAATTTCGTCCTCGAAATTTACGTACCAGGTAAGAAAATATAGGGATATTGGGCTTGCATCAAGTCTTCG
Source organism: Citrus glauca (assembly GCA_029633175.1). Taxonomy (NCBI): domain Eukaryota; kingdom Viridiplantae; phylum Streptophyta; class Magnoliopsida; order Sapindales; family Rutaceae; genus Citrus; species Citrus glauca. Next base: position 14,160,293 of record JAQOOD010000005.1, read on the forward strand.
CGTTCCCAAGTAGCCTCTTCCTTTGCATGATTCTTCCACAACACTTTTACTAGTAGAATATTTTTGAACGCAAGACTTGATGCCTTTGTTCTAGTATTTCCACGAGCTCTTCTTCATAAGTGAAGTCTTCTTTCAGCTCAATTGGTTGTCTCGATAACACATGACTAGGATCATACATGTACTTTCGGAGCATTAAGACATGAAACACATCGTGGATTTTGGATAACTCAGGTGGTAGAGCTAATCGGTATACCAACGGACCAATACGTTCCACGATCTCATAAGGTCTAATGTAACGTGGACTTAGCTTCCTGCGCTTCCCAAATCGAAGTACCCCTTTCCAACGAGATATCCGTAGGAATACTTTATCACCCACTTCAAATTCAAGTTCCCGCCTACGCTTATCTACATAGTTCTTTTGTCTGCTTGTCCAGAACTTCGAAGTAAATCGGGAATCTCTATCTGAAACAATAGACACCGGTGTTCCATGAAGTCGGACTATTTCAGCCACAAAAATATTTCCTAACTTGTCCATCGAAAAGGTGGTCTTGAATGGCAAAAAGTGAGCAGATTTTGTAAGTCGATCAACAACTATCCAAACACTATCATGACCACTCTGCGTACATGGAAGTCCCACTACAAAATCCATGGTGACATGCTCCCATTTCCACTCAGAGATAAGAAGCGGCTGAGAAAACCCTGCATGTATCTGATGTTCAGCTTTAATCTGCTGACAAACTAAACACCGAGATATAAATTCAATTATCTCTCTCTTCATACCTTGCCACCAATAATGATCTCTCAAGGTACGGTACATCTTCATACTACCAGGATGTATTGCATAAGCTGAACAATGAGCGTCTTCCATGATCTTCTTTTTCAACTCCTTAACGTCGGGTACGCAATGTCGATTACTCATAACTAAAACTCCATCATCTCTCACCGTAAAATCAGTTCGTAAGACTCTTTGCACATCCTCTTTCAACTTTAGTAACTGCAAATCCTGATCTTGTATCTGATGAACCTTGTCAATCAAAGTTGGCCTAACTCGAAAGTTAGCTATCAAAGCTCCACGATTATCAGTATTCAACTCGAGTCCTAAAGATCTTAACTCAATTAACAAAGGCAAATATTTCACTCGCAAGTGAACGATCGAGCTGGAAGACTTTCTACTTAGTGCATCCTCTACCACATTGCTTTGCCCGGATGATAATCGATAGTGCAATTGTAGTCCTTAATCAGTTCGATCTATCTCCTCTGTCTCAAATTCAACTCCTTTAAACAAGTACTTCAAGCTCTTATGATCAATGAAAATCTGGCATTTTTGCTCCGTATAAATAATGCCTCCATATCTTGAGTTCAAAAACCACTGCTGCTAATTCTAAATCATAAGTCGGGTAGTTTTGTTCATGCTTTTTAAGTTGCCTAGAAGCATAAGCCACTACCTTCCCATGTTGCATTAGCACACAACCCAATCCTTACCGGGATGCATCACTATATACCACAAACCCCTCATTACCCGATGGAAGTGTAAGAATTGGTGCTGAAGTAAGCCGTGCCTTGAGTTTTTGAAAGCTCTTTTCGTAGTCATCATCCCACTGGAACTTAGCATTCTTTCTGGTTAACCGTGTCAGAGGAGTAGTAATCTTGGAAAATCCCTCTACAAATCAATGATAATAGCCAGCTAATCTAAGGAAACTTCGAACTTCGATCACATTTGTAGGCCGTTCCCAATTTACAACCGCTTCGACCTTTTGAGGATCAACATAAATTCCTTCAAATGATATCACAAGGCCTAGAAATGCTACTTTATCCAACCAGAACTCACATTTGTTAAACTTGGCATACAATTGCTTTTGCCTTAAAGTCTGCAGAACAGTCCGCAAGTGCTCCTCATGTTCCTCCCGACTTTGAGAATACACTAAAATGTCATCAATAAACACAATCACAAATCGATCCAGATAAGGGCGAAATACTCAATTAATAAGATCTATGAAAGCTGCTGGGGCATTAGTCAACCCAAATGGCATCACCAAGAACTCATAATGTCCATAACGAGTTCTGAATGCTATCTTAGGAACATCGGCCTCTTTAATTCTAAGCTGATGATATCCCGAGCGTAAATCAATCTTGGAAAACACCTTGGCTCCCTGAAGTTGATCAAACAAGTCATCAATACGCGGAAGTGGATATTTATCAACAATAACTATTCCCACATGTACAAAATTACCAAAATACCCCTACATGCCAAAATTACCAGAATACCCCCAACATCATTATTATACCAACATATCCGTAGAATCTTCAATTACCAAATTGTTCTTAATTCAGATCACGGGAATAATCAAAATGCTAGAAATTACGAAATTACCCTCGAAGCATAAAATTACTGAAATGTCCTTAACAACTTAAATTACTGAATTATCCTCGAAATCTCAAATTACCTTACTGCCCTAACCTTAATTTACCAAATTATCCATTGATTTCATAAATTACAAAATCACCCCTAAGTTTTATAAAATTACCGAATTGCCCCTACCGGTCAACGGTGACCGAACTTCAGTCAACGACAACTGGGAGCTTAGGTCTGATAGTTCTGACCGTCGTGAGTCCAATGGTAGTGGCCGTGACCTCCCACGCGCGGCGATGGTTCCGGATCAAGCTTCCCAAAATCGTGACTTTCCAAGAGCTAATCGGCGGCAATCCGGCCGATTCAGGTGACGGGGTCGGTCGGAAAATGATGCTGGTGAGCTGAGGAACAAGATCCAAGTGGTGGCGTGCCAAAAATCTGGCGAAATCAACGGCGACGAAAACGGGTTTTGGCCGCGGATTTCGAGTTTCAACCGGCGGCGTTCCAGGCATTTTTCGGTGACTAGGGCGATCGGGTCAATTTCGCGGGTCCGGGTCGGGTTTCTGAGTCAACAGGTCAAATGGGTCAAACTCTCTCTCTCTCTCTCTCTCTTATGTCTTCTCTCTCTCTTCATTACCAACAATACCCCCCTTCCTAGCAAATATAGAACCCGTTTTTCTTTTTTTTTTCAAGCTTAATACAAATTAAGTTTATACCGGATCCGTAATGAAACTAAAATCCAACCACTCGAGCTCTTAATCGCGCTCAATTTATCTTGATTCGAAGACAAAAAATTAAATTATACACTTAATGAAGAAAATTGAAGTACATATGTTACATTAATAACTTTGAAGAAATTAAAGCATGAGAATTTAATTTTGCCTAAACCAAATGGCATTTAATAATTAATTGATAGAGTAAACAAAAGTTTTTTTTATTAAAAGCCAGTTGAAATCTGATTCCTTCAGATTAACCAAAACATTAATTTCTGTTGAAGATCCACAAATAGCTAGTAGAAAAAATGAGAAGCATGCTCAATTAGGTTTAATTACCTTGAACATCAAAAGTTCCTTCGAATCCCATACCACTTAGATATAATTCAGAAAGGGTAGTTAAAGAAGATAAGATACGGTTGAGGTTGTTATGACTTAAATCGAGAGACTGCAACTTACTCAAACCTACAAAATAATAAATCAAATGGCAAAGAATCTAACTTGTAAGTATTCATTTACATAATACTATAAGTTACCTCAACCACATAGGTACACCAAACAAGCCAAGTCCAGTTTACCTGATACAACTCTATGCTTGTTTGTTGCAATTCTGTGGTTGATGTAGCTTACATCATTATGTAAAGGATCTCTTGCCTCATATTTTTCAGCTTTTGTATCTTTTTGAGACCAAACCCATTTGTCAATCTTCTTCCAGCTAATTTGCAGCTCTTCTAAATTTTTCAAAGAATCTACTTGTGCAAAGAGTACAAATTGATTCGATGTTTCAAACCTCACAATAAAATAAGATAGATTTTATCACTTTTAAATGAAAAAATGATAAATTTGTTATAGGGTGTTTGGTACTTTGGTTTCCAATTAGAATATCCTTTTTTCAAGTCAAGACATGCGAAAGTACAAGATGATATTACGAGAAATATTGAAGATTGTATTCGTAAAATTTCTAAGAATTATTTTTTAATATTAATAAAAATTGAGGTTGAATTAGGTAAAAGTTAAAGAGTTGGGAGAAAAGGTGAAGCTTAATTAATTAATTACGTACCTTTAAGTTCAATGCTTCATTCCAATTTATTATGAGACAAAGATAACGATGTTAATGATGAAAGACGAGCCAGAGATGATGAGATGCTATTCTTAAACAAGTTCATACGTAAATCAAGAAATTTTAGGTTGCTCAATCTTGATAGCATCTCTAGACCTGCAAGTAAAATCAAACAATGAACTTATTGTATCACGAAATCATAAATAACAGTCAGTAGGCGAAGTAAAATCTCAACATTATTTTGAAGGAAATCCCTGACCTTTATCCAAAACATATCATATGGACTGGTGTAATCTCAAAACAAAACATTAAATTTTTGACTTAAAATCCCTTAATTATTTCTACTAATGGTTATTGAAGTTAGGACGGAGAAACCAAATTAATAAAATAAAATAAAATAAAGGATGACCTTCATTCTTAAAACAACCAGCAATACTGTTATTAATAAAAATAAGTTACTCGAGTTGTTGAAAGGGAGTAAACAAAGAAGCATTCAGATATCCTTCTCCCAGATCCTCATTTCTAGTATCAGAAAGGTCTAATCCTATCACTCGGCCTGTGGTGTTGCTGCACTCAACGCTTTCCCACTGACAGCAATCTCCTTGCTCATCTTCCCAATTTTGAAGTCTAGAAGGAGAACTAAAGAAATGTCCAAGCCTCAAAAGAGCAAATCTCTCATGCTCCAAGCATACCTCACTCCACCCCACTTCAAATGTTAATAATACTGACAAAACTACATTATCACCATTTTTGAAGCACTGCCCATTCTATATCTGAAAAATTGACTACGGGACTAAAATCTCTGCATGCATTAATTTGCGACCAATATCAATATCAATAAGAGGGCTCTACACTATTTACAACAAACACATTTAACACAATACACCCATGCTTTAGATTTTAGTTGACGGTCTTCCCCAAGCCTCTTACGCAATTTTTTTTCTTTCTTTCTTTCCACATTTGTCACTTTGCTAGAATGCTTTTACAATTCAGCTTTATTTTCAGTTCATCAGTTACTCAAATTCTTGGCCGGTGCGGCGGTATGCTATAATAATAGTACATATTAAAACAACAAAAAGAAAAGTACACCTGCAGTCCTAGATCACTATGGTAATAAAATAGAATTCTAGGCCGGTACTTTATTTTATTTTTTTATTTTTACGGAATTCTTGGCCGATATGTTGTAATAATAATTATAAAAAAATTATAATAAAGAGCCCATTCCAATACCACGTCAATTCTACAGTAAAAGTAAGAAAAATTGAATTAATGATAAAGTGGTCCTAAATTTTAATTCAATAAATAATTTACTGCAAAAATTTGTTTTGATGTGGTTGAGATAGGCTTCATTATTGAGAGTACAAGTCATTTTTTTTTAAAAAAAAAAAGGAGAAAAAGAAAAATACACAAAGAATCCTCGACCGCTGTGTTAATAAAATAGAACTCTTGGCCGGCATGCTATAGTAATGGTTATATTAAGAAAAGAAAAAGAAATGTACATCTAGAGTCGTAGACCCCATATGGTGATCCAAAACATTTTAAAATAGTCATATACATCAATTTTTTAGTAGGCAAAGCGTAAATTTTGTAATGTTGTACCTCTTAAAGTAGTTACTATTAGTTGTCAATATAGGACATCATTTTAGAATTATAAAATTTTATTATCTTAAGATTTTCTATATAATTAGAGTCGGTATGTGTCTTAATATTCTATTATAATCATGATTTATTTTTTTCTTTTTGAATAGTAAGTTTTTTATTTTCTAAATAAAGAGATCTTATTATTATTTTTAAAACTTCATCTTCAATTATTCAATAAAACCTCTCTTATATCAGATAATTATTTTTAATTTTTTTAATTTTAACTATATTAAAATTTTATTTTAAAAAATGAATGAAAGCTCAAGTTCACCCTAAGCCCAGCCTAGCCCAAGACCGACAGGCCTAACCCAAGCCTAGCATGCTTAGGTTTAGATTGATTACCAATAACATGGACTTGGGCATGGGCTTAAGAAAACTTAGCCCAAGCCACAATTTGTCACGGTAACACAATGTGTATTATATATATATATATATATGGCAGTTTTCTAGTAAAAAATTTTAAAATGCAGAAAAGTCAAGAAAAGTTTTAAAACCACACAGTTTTAAAGACTTACAGTTTTAAACCTTTAAAATCATGTGGTTTTTTAGGTTTCTCTCACTTTTCCGTACTTTAAAATTTCTAACTGTAACATTTCTCTCTCTCTCTATATATATATTTTACACATTGTGTTACGGTGGCATACAATAAGTCTTACCATGTGAAGATTATCAAAATTTGATAAATTTTAATATTCTATTTATTGAATTGTTGAAGTCTCTGTTATTGGCATTAATCTAACTGTTCCACCCCCTTTCTAAGACCTCAATCATGTGCCAATACCTATGAATATTTTATATTAAATTTCTACTTTTTAAAGATTTAAACCATTTAGTAATTGAATCATTAACTCATGATGAGGTAAAAGGAAAAAAATGATGATATCCTTGAGGTGAGGAAAAATATCACCAACTAATTTGTTTTTCTATTGCGCATGGAGTATTACAAGTATAAAATAATTTGCCTTCTTCGCATTTGCATCTGTTTAACATGCCAAGTGGGGTGAGGAGACATGGGGAATCTTAGTCTTCTAATAAATCGACAATTGTAACATGATTTTGATCTGGATCAAACTTCAAAGTATGATCAGCAATTTTTATGCAATTTCTCCCTCCTGCCAGCTTTCCAATTCACTAATGTAATAAAATAATAATGATAATGATCAATGAGCAACAAAATTATGAAAATGCAAGAGTGGAGTTGACATGCAAGAAAAGAATTGACATAATTCGCAGATACATTCTATGATTGCTTTGCAGATACCAGGCAAGATCTGCGAATTAATTTCATCAATGCTTTTAAATATGATTGTCATGCAACTATACTTGGCTTTTAAATATGATCTGCGAATTTTTTTTAATCATGTTTCCAAAATATTGTGATTGCTCTCTTCTTCCTTATCTCTCTATATTTACACAATATCTTCCAAAATATATTATGTTTACATAATTATCTTCATGTGGAAATTTTAGAAGATATTGTGCACGGAACAGTCCCCGTGAACAGATGCATGCATGTCCACGCTTTGCTATTATCTTTGCATCGTTGTATTTTAATTCTATAAATGCCAACAACTAAAAATGATGTTCAAGACTTACACGATTGTAGAGAAATATACAAGATATATGTTATAATTTAAAGGATTTAAATTTTACAAAAACTTTACTCGGTAGAAATTAATTCATTGAAATGGTTCTTAAAAACATAATACAATCCAATTTAACATTTCTAGCTTGCCTCGGGGACTTACTAAATGGGTTAAATACTATAAGATCATAAGTCTTCCATGGAGATGCCGCCGCCACGTTACAGATGGTTATTTTTCTATCATAGCAGTATTATTGTTACTTTTGCGAATTCATCCTGCAGTTGTGCGTGCAGACACTTCTAGCTTGTACCTACGTATGTGTTTATAAGAAGTTATTTGGAGTGATATGTATGGAATTACCGAACCGAACTGTTTTATTTGATTATGGACTTTAGTCATTCATTACTTCGTAACTAAAGAACAATAAAACAAAAGCACTTGAACGCAATGAGCTCCGAGATTATCGGACATGGAAAAAAACCCTACTTTCGGTGACAATTTTCCTCCGCCATTTAGGGAGAATAGAACAACAAAAAAGGCACGGTTTCGGGATGAGGAATTCGCTGGTGATCATCACATGCCAGTTTCATACAAAGAGACTCTGGTAACCACTTCGCAAGCAAGGGAGAATGATTGTGGAAGTGAAGCGACATAGTGGGAGTTTGAGGAAAGAGACTTGATTGAAAGCAATGAGGGACCTATACCATCAATATATTTCTCCGCCAGAGTCCATGAGAAGTTAAGTGTGTTAACATAAATATGTTAATAATATTGATTTTGATAATAACAAACTTTAAATGATTTTTGATAAATTTATTAGAGTTATTTCTTAACAAATGTAAGTCATAAAAACTATTCCTTTCATACTTATAAAAGATGGATTTTAAATTGGAAAAAGACTCTTTGCAAAAATTGGTTTAAAATATGTTTCTGGCCGAAAACGGTGAACCATTTATTCATAAATGGTTAACCGATTACGACCAGAGAGCAAAGGTTTACCTAAGCTCTAACCGATTAGTGAAAAACGGAAATGGATAGCTTACTGGACACTAACGGTGAACCGTTTATTTATAAACAGCTAACCGATAATGTCCAGAGAGTCATCTCATGCAAGTCCTTAGCCATTTACTTAAACGGATAACCGTTGCTCTTTTTGCAGGTTACTGGACACTAACGGTGAGCCGTTTATTTATAAACGGCTAACCGATAACATCCAGAGAGTCATCTTATGCAAAGCCTTAGCCGGTTACCTGAAACGGATAACCGGTATTCATTTTCAGGTCACTGGACGTTAACGGCGAAAGGGTAACCTAAAAACGGCAAACCGTTTATTTGAATTCTGGCTTAACGGTAACTTTGTTCAGCACAAACGGTTAACCGTTAACCACTAACGGTGAACCATTTTTGGGCAGACAGCAAATAACGGCTAGTTTTTCAACTCTACTTATAAATAAGCTCATTCAAATTCAAATGAGACTGATCACAACACAACCATTGAGCATATACACGAGTTTGCAATCTTCAAAGAGCTTTAAACATATTCTTACTCCATCAATTCACACTTTGAGCAATTGACTTGTAATCTTATACATAGTGTGAGAGGGAAACGTTTTGTAATATTTCATTCTGAGGGATTGTGAGTGTTGGGTTACACTTGTGTTAAGAGATTGGGGATAATCTCTTGTTGTAAAGGTTATTGACACCTTAAAAGTCAAGTGTAAGAAATTGAAGCCTTGAAGGCTTGATTAGTGGAATCCTCAAGCCCGGAAAGCTTGGAGGCGTGGACGTAGGCGGGTTGGCCGAACCACGTAAACATCATTGTGTTTGATTCTCTTTTCCCTTATCTTTTTACTTCGTGATCAATTTATTTATAATTGTTTTTAATTTTATTTTTAGATTTGCTTAATAATTTAATTTTAGTGTGATTTGTTATAAAAACCCAATTCACCCCCTCTTGGGTTGCCTAGATAGTATTTCAAAGTGAACCATCGAAGAATTCTGTCGTAGTGATGCTCCTTGGCCGAACAATTGGCTATAGAACGCTCTGCACCAGATTGACTACAATATGGAGAACAAGTATGAGCTTTTCAGTGATTGACCTGGAGAACAACAACTTCTTGATTCGCTTTCGATCAAGTAATGATGCCGTGGATGTACTAACTAAGGGACCGTGGCTTATTATGGGGCACTATCTCACTGTACAGCCATGGACACCCAATTTCGACTGCACCAAAATGGCTTATGATCTAGTCACCGTATGGATTCGTCTACCTAGCCTTGCTGTACACCTTTATGATCGGAAAATCCTACAAAAGCTCGGACAGCTGGTGGGAACGGTGATCAAAATAGATGCAAACACAGCTTCTTCTACACGGGGACGGTTTGCTCAAGTTGCAGTGGCAATCTCTTTGGATAAGCCATTAGTGTCTCAATTTGTATTGGATGGAAAGATACAAAAGGTGAAGTATGAAGGTTACCGGTGATATGCCTTACATGTGGAAGGCATGGACATAACAGTAACAGTTGCAAGGAAACTAATGCAGCAAAGGAAACTGAAAATACCCCCAGCCTCCTCGGTACCAGCAGAAAGATAATGGCCTTCATGAGCATGCAGGGCAAAATACAAACATGGTGGAACCATTTGGCCCTTGGATGATTGCTACGAGAAAGGGCCAACGAAATTACAAAGGCATGGAGAACAACAATGAGGAAAATCGGAATCGAGAGCCTTTTGGGGTTAACACCTCAAGATTTCACGTGCTGGCACAGGCCTTAGATGAGCGTGAGGACCATGCACATGCAGTGGCTAAAGATATCCCCTCCATTTCACGTCAACCTCCCATGCTAAATGTGAACCCTACCTTTACCTCTCATCAAGAAACCATGACAAAGACAGGAATAAGGCAGAAGCCTCGAAGCAAGGCTGGTTTGACAACAATACAAGGAAGAAACCTGGATAATCCAATGAAAATAATGCAGAACCCCTTCCAGCCGAGTATTTTTACCACAAGCGAAAGAGATGCAGCTTACACACCCCATCCAAACCGCAATTTTAACCCTCTTGTCACCCCCCAACTTGAACCTACTTTTCAACAAGCATCCAACCTTGCCACCACCTTGGACCCAATGAAGCATACGGTGGTCTTTTGTCCATCTCAAACACCCCCTTCGGAGGCAGGAAGAGATACGGCCAGAGAGTAGAGACCTCGGCAGGGACCAGACCCCCAACATAATTCTGACCCTCCGGATGATCGAAATGACGCTTGTGCTAGCACAGCTGTGGATAGTCATGCAAATATTGAACAACCTATGTGTGGAACAGAGGAGGCTGGAATGTCAGAGGAGGAAGAATCGATGATTGGAGAAATGCCTATGGCGTTGATGGCTGATCTTAATGGGCTGTAAAGCTCAAGATTTTGGTATGTTTCTGGAACTTTTTATGACAGTTAACATCATGTATTGGAATGTCCAAGAGGCGGTGTCGAGTACTTTTCGCCATTCTTTTAAGACTATTTCTAAAAATTATAAGCCCTCGTTGGTGGTGTTGATGGAACCTCGTATTAGCAGGAAGAAAGCAGATGATTTCATTAAGAAAAATGGGTTTGAGAATTCACATCGTGTAAAGGCTGAAGGCTTCTCCGGAGGTATTTGGCTGCTCTGGCAAAGTGTTATAGAGGTGGAGGTTTTGGTGAACCACAAGCAATTTATTCACTTTAAGATAAGTAGAAACAAAGTATTTTTGTCTTGGGTGACAGCTGTTTATGCAAAGCCCGAACCCGATGCTGAGGAGACATTTATGGACTCAAATGAAAAAACTAGCTCTCTCAATCCAAGGGCCTTAGCTGATTGATGGGGATTTCAATTCTATATTGTACGCTTTTGAAAAACAGGGAGGAGCTGCAGGTTGGACAGGAGTGCGTGGGATATTTTGGAAGTGGTTTGACGACCACCAAAAATATGATTTAAAATTTAAAGGCCCTTTATTTACATGGAATCGTGGTTTACTTCTCAAAAGGTTGGACAGAGCTTTATGCAATAATGAGTGGCTATTAAAATTTACAGATAACTCAGTCCTGCATCTTCCGAAAGTTGCTATTAAAATTCAAAACCGATATTTTGGCTTCTTGGTTAACTAATGATTAGTTCAATAATTTTGTTAAGCAGACATGGAATCCTTAAGCCTCTTATAGGGATGCAGCTTCTACCTTCGTCAAGGAGGTCCAAGTTTGGAATCGTGAGGTTTTCGAAAATATATTTCAACGAAAACGTAACTTAACGGCTCAGATTAATGGGATTCAAGCAGCGTTGGAGAAATATAATTCAAGGGGGTTAATGCGTCTAGAGGCTCGGTTGCGGAAAGACTTGGAATTTGTGATGGGGCAGGAAGAGATTCTTTGGTGGCAAAAATCGAAAAAGGACTGGATTGTGGATGGGGACAGAAATACTAGGTTTTTTCATCAGAAAACCATTGTCTGCAGGAGGCGGAATAAAATCGAAGTTATTCAGGATGATTCGGGGAACTGGTTATATAATGCGGAAGAAATCAGAAAGCATGCAGTGGGTATTTTTCCACCTTATTTAAGAGTGAGGCCACAAGTAATCAAGCATACCTTGTTCCGAATTATTTCCCAAATTTGGAAGCCAGTGATATCGATTGTGTTGACAACCCAATCTTGGAAGCAGAAATCAAGGCCCCAGGTACGGATGACTTACATGCTATTTTTTATCAGTCTCAATGGGCAGTGGTTGGGCCTTCCTTCTGTAAGTTGATTACTGACGTGTTTAACTCTGGTAAGATTCCAAAAGAAGTCAATACTACTCTCCTAGTATTGATCCCTAAAGTGGAGCACCCTACTAGTTTAAAAATGTTTAGACCTATAAGCTTATGCACAGTCGTGTATAAAACTATTATCACGATTATCATTAACCGTCTGCAAGCTGTGTTGCCTGAAATTATAGGACCCCAGCAAACGAGTTTTGTTCCTGGTCGGCACATCATAGATAATATTGTGGTCGCTCAAGAGGTGATTCACTCTATGTGACGGAAGACGGGCAAGCGAGGATTTATGGCTATCAAGGTGGATTTAGAGAAGGCATATGATCAATTAAATTGGTCTTTTATTTTTGACACGCTTCAACTAGCTGACATTCCAATTCACTTAGCTAAGCTCATCATGGAGTGTGTTACTACAACTACAATGAGTATTCTGTGGAACGGAGAGGTCACAGAGGAGTTCTCGCTGAAAAGAGGAATTCGACAGGGGGATCCCCTGTCCCCATATATTTTTGTGCTATGTATTGAGCGCTTGAGTCATGGTATTTCCCAAGCGGTGAGGGAAGCGAAATGGAAACCAATCCGCTTATCTAAACGTGGAATGCCTTTAACTCACTTATTTTTTTGCTAATGATTTACTCTTATTTGCAGAAGCTTCACTAGACCAAGCCTACACCATTGAGGCGGTGTTGGAGAATTATTGCCGCAATTCTAAAGTAAAGGTTAATAGATTGAAAACGAAGATCTTTTTCTCTAAGAATGTGCCAAATAGAGATGCTCAACTCATTGGTGACGCCTTGGGATATTCGGCTACTAAGGATTTGGGCTGTTACCTTGGCATGCCACTAATTCATTCACGGGTAAATAAAGCTACCTATCAGTCCATCTTGGACAAAGTGGACATGCGGCTTACGGGATGGAATGCGGCCCATTTATCCTTTGCTGGAAGAGTGACGTTGGCCCAATTGGTGGTGCAAGCAATGCCCGTTTATGCAATGCAAACGACTTTACTCCCCCCCAGTGCGGCTGAAAATTGACACGGCCTGTCGAAGGTTTATTTGGGATGGGAATTCAAAGAAGCACAAACTGAGTATGATCAGCTGGGACAGAATTTTCATGCATAAAAATCATGGAGGTCTGGGTTTAAAAGACTTTTGGAGATGAACCATGCGCTGCTGATGAAGCTTTCTTGGGAAGTAGTTTCGAAGTCAAAAAAATTATGGGTTCAGGTGGTGTGTTCTAAGTATGGCCTGGATCTTGACAATTTGCCGCTCTCTCTCCCAGATAAACCAAGGTCTTGTATTTGGATGGCCATCAGAAAAACATGGGAGGATACCATGAATGGAGCCCACTGGTCAGTTTGCGATGGTGTGAAAACTCGGTTTTGGCTTGATTGTTGGGTAACAAAGAAAGAACCCTTGGTGTTTCTTGCTCTTCAGCCGATACCACAGGCAATTATCAATGCATCCGTAAGTGAGTTTGTAAGTGAGCTTGGCGGATGGCAATGGCAAAGGTTTAGACACTTATTATCTAACTATATCCTTATGCAGATTGCATCAGTGCTGCCTCCCGCGGCTCAGCGAGGTACAGATAGAGTTTACTGGAGCTTTGACCCAAGAGGAGTGTTTACTGTACGTTCTGCATATGAATCCATATGCCACTAGAATCCTGCAGCCAAAGATGAAATTTGGAGCTTAACATAGACGTGGAAAGGACCCCAATTTATCCGCCTCTTTCTTTGGCAGACAATGCATGGCAAGTTGAAAACTCATAGTGAACTAGCTCAACGGCACATTCCTGTAGCCATGGCATGTGAAAGGTGTGGAGCCTCAGTCGAAGACATCTTGCATGCATTGAGAGATGTATTTGCATCAAAAGATGGATGGGGCTTATTCCAGAAGGTATTTATCACTCTTTCTTCAGCGCTAATTTACGGGAATGGGTTCAAGCCAACGTCCGAGTCCTACATCCCTTGGGAGTGTATATTTGGGGTAGTAGTCTGGAGGTTATGGTACTGGAGAAACCATTACATGGCTGAAGGAAAACTGGTGGATAGCCTAATAATCAGTATGGATATTATGGCCTGAGCAAGTGAAATTCATAGAGTGAACAACTCCCCCATGAGTCAACAACCGAGGAGGAAAGAGATTCTCATAGGCTGGCTGCCTCCTCCATGGCCTTGGTGTAAATTAAATACGGATGGTTCCATTTGAAACTCAAGGGATGCTGGGGCTGGTGGTGTTATTTGGGACTCTGTAGGCCACTGAGTTTCGGGTTTCTGTATGAATATTGGGGAGTGCTCGGTGGTTATGGCTGAATTATGGGGTTTATATCAAGGGCTGAAGTTGGCGTGAAATGTTGGGATAAAATGACTGCTGGTGGAAGTGGACAGCTTATGTATTTCACAGATGATATCTAAACAGGTGGTCGTGCCAAACGTTTTCTATGCTCTAGTCAATGCTGTGCTGAACCTTCTAAGCAGGAACTGGCAAGTTTCTCTCACACACATCTTTCGCGAAGCAAATTCAGCTGCAGATTTCATAGCTAATATGGCTCACACAACACCTCATGGAATACATTTATTTAATAGCCGTGGGTATTTATTCAATTATTTTGCAAGACATGTATGGGTTGCTAAACCCCGTATTATTCCAATTTAGCTCGTTTTATTGAGCCCTATTTAATAAAAAAGGACAATAAAACAAGGAAAAATAGAAGATTATGTTAGAGCGCTTTTGGTACCAATTTTCTTCGTACATTTTTTAGCATTATAACCGTCGAGTTCGACCTGCTTTTATTTTAACGGTTATAATCTCCCTAATTAAATAAAAATTTATACACTACAAGAAAAATAGTTTTCAGTGACACTTGTCTTATGATATTTTGTCAAAAAATACTAATACATTAAGCCATTTTCTGTGTTCCCTTTTAAGTACAAAGAGGACACCATTAAGACACATTTTTCATTTTATATGTACCAAAAAATATCTCTCTCTCTCTCTCTCTCTCTCTCTCTCTCTCTCTCTCTATATATATATATATATATATATATATATAAACAAGTACATAGAAACCCTCAGTCAACATAACCCAAAATTTCTCGAACATAAGGGTTTTGTTTATTTAATTATACCTCATTTGTCCCTAAGTACCAAATTTATTTCCCATTACATAGATATGCTCCAAGAAGGAGAGAAAAATCAAAAATACCCATAAAAATGATTTATTTGCTAATGATTTATGAGTTTGTAATAGTACGTTTTATTTTATTGCTTGCACACACACATACACACACTATTGCATAAAATGTAGTGATACAAGACCAAAATATTCAATATAAGTTTTAGGTGATTGAAAAATGATTTCAAGAAAAAGTCGAGTACAAAGTCAAATAGTTGAGGAAGAAGTCAGGTAAAGGAGTTGACTAAGTCGAGT
Source organism: Citrus glauca (assembly GCA_029633175.1). Classification (NCBI taxonomy): domain Eukaryota; kingdom Viridiplantae; phylum Streptophyta; class Magnoliopsida; order Sapindales; family Rutaceae; genus Citrus; species Citrus glauca. The sequence goes on from JAQOOD010000005.1 coordinate 14,175,852, forward strand.
ATCTAGTCAAGAGATAAGTCAAGCAAGTTGAGGCATAAGTTGCATATGAAGTTGAGAAATATGTCGAGTAAAAGTAAACCTAGTAACAAAGTATAAGTTAGGAAATTAGTCTAGCGGCATACAATAATTCGGGTAATAGCAGAGCAAGTTGAGTAGAAGTCAAGTAGTCGAGTATTAATTTATATTTTGAACACATCAAGTAGAAGTGGAGTAAATTTTTGAGAAAGTCAAGTTCATAATATTAAATTCAACTGATATTAAATTTAGTTGACAACAATTATTAAGAGGAAATTAGTCTAGTAGCCTTTTGAACTAATCTAGTATTAATCATTTTAAGTTGTTTGAACAAGTCAAGTGTCTTTTGATTATGTCGAGTAAGAGTCGAGTAAGTCACTTGAATAAGTCAAGTATTAAATCAAGTAATTCTTTTTGAACAAGTCGAGGGCTAATTATTTTCACTTGTTTGTACAAGTCAAGTAAGTCTTTTAATCTCGTACAATAAATGTCAAGTGAGTAAGTCATTTGGGCAAGTACAGTTATTCTATTAAATAAGTTGATTAGGAAGTCAATAAGTCTTACAATGCAATTTTTATTCCACTTCTTAATAATGTTTTTCAAAATTTTTTTAGTGATAGTCGTGCTTTCACTTGTCAATGGCAACCGTACATGTTTATGTCATTTTTAATGATGAGTGGACTCAAGAAAATGATGAATACATGTTCCTCTTAATAATTTTTGTCAACTAAATTTAATATCAATGGAATTTAATATTATGAACATGAACATCAATTTTATCTTTGTCTACCTCAGAAGCCACTGAGGTAGGAGCATCATGTAGTGGTGGCTATAATTCTTTTCAATTTAATTATAGTTTGCAAACATGATTAGTGAGGTTATCTTTGCTTACATTAGAAAGTACTACAGACTCCTTGAACTTCGTCATTCTATATAAGTCCTTTGTCATGTTGCCAAGCTTTGCTTCTGACACAACAAAATTTTGCACTTTCTTCTCAATCTTGCTTAATCTATCATCAAATTTCTAAAATATTGGAGCAACATGATCACCTATAGAGATATGACAAGGCAGAGTGATCTATGAACATGTTTTATGATATATTATTAAGTTACATCAATAAATCAAAACATAAAATTATTTTTAAGAAATCAACTAACTTGTAGCTTTGCTTATTTTTTTGAAGAATAGCTTAGTCCTCTGAAAAGCAGACGCATTAGGTAGCAGAGAATAAAAGCGTGTAGAGGGCACACATAATGGTATTTGCGAAACATCATTAGTAATGGCTATATGCCTATCATCCACAACAACATCAACTTTGTTCTATATATTAACATTTGAACTTGCCGAATTTGGTTTGTTGTCAGGGTCATCCCACTGACAACTTAGGTTGTGCCAAACTTTCGCTTCTACTCCATTTCCAAAATCAACAAGCATTGCATGTAAGATTGTGCAATCTTGTTACTTCTATCACTTTATACGACATGCAATGTTGCTGCTATTATAAGCTATATAATATAGATGTCAATAAAGTTACACCAAAATGATATTGATGCTTTCAACTAAATAGCTTTTATTAATGCTTCAAACCAAATAATCGTGAAATACTTATGGTATCTTCTACTTTCAAGACTTTATTCATTACATCAACCATAATCTTATTCTTACAAAATCATTTAAGAATCCTGTGAACCTTGAAATTACCCTATTGAGTTGCAAATTTTATTTTGAATTCAGCAACGGCCTCATATGTCCATATTTGTAATTTTCTAATACGATAACAATATCACACTAAATTTATTTATTTATCATATAAAAATTAAAAAAACATCTTCACCTAAAAGCCAAATGGGAAACCCTAGAAGCTATATTTCTCTTCTGCATTTAGATCTAACGAACCATTAGTTTGCTTTTCCTTTTAATTATGTTCTTCAAGCTCAACATTGTTGACTCGAATGACAAGTGACCATAAAGATAGCTATTGAACTCCTTAAAATTGTCCAATAAATGAATATGGAGGTTGTCAATTTTATTTTTGCACTCTTTTCCCAGCAATACAGACTCCAAAAAATATAGCATGGCAAACTTTACCATTAAGGTATCATCACCAGATTGGCTTGTCAAAAAAACTCATGTAATTGACAACCTCTATGTAAACTCATGATTACCCCCATGAACATATCACATACGCTATCATTATTATCTTTCTTATGTAGTAAAAGATTATGTTTTTTTGTGACAATCTAGTCCCGTAATCAAGGAAAACTCTAACATAGAAATTGTACACTCTTTTTTCCTATTTTGAAGTACATTGCCTTATCAGTTGATCATACATACTATAATAATAATGTGTGAACATTCTACCAAAGAATTTTAAGGATGCACAAAATGAATAAACTATGTTTCCCTAAGCATTTTATATTGTTGTTCTATGAGGCATTTTTTAAGAAGTAAAAGCACCTTTAATGATGACATATTAGATACTTTCACTGAAACCACCTTCTAATAATCCTGATATGAATTATTATTAGATGCTATGATCATTTTATGTGCTTTTCAAGTCTTGAAAGTATTGAGTACTTGATTTTTAGACTTTAGCACATAAACCCAGAGTTTCCCTGATAAATCATCAATCAATGAGAGAAAGTGCCTAACACCTCCACATGAGTTAATTGGAGTGGGTCCTCATAAGTCTTAGTGGACGTAATCAAAGATACCCTTAATTCGATGTGTAGTAGTACCAAATTCCACCTTGTAGCATTGCCTAATGTACATTGTTCACAAAACTCTTGTTGTATAATTCTAGTAACATCCAAAACCCTATGCCTACTCAACTTCTTTAGACGTTTTTCACTAATATCACTAAGCCTTAAGTATCAAAGCCTAGTCCTATTAATCCTAACCCTGAGCAGTAACCCTAACATGCGTAGATGCACTACCCATCACAGATTCGGATTATAGGTTGCCTAAAAAGAAGCGAGAGGCGAATATGGTAGAAAACATCACTCAACATGTTACAGACATAAACCTCTCTACAGTGGTTTCAGAAGTGAGTCTGGTTGGCTCTAATCCAAGATAATGTGGATTGATACGGGAGCAACCAAACATGTTTGCTCGGACAAAGGGTTGTTCACTTCACTTGAAGTAGTTAGTAATGGAGAGAAACTATTCATGGGGAATTCGGCTATGTCTGAGATTGAGGGTCAAGGGAAGGTAATTTTGAAGATGACGTCTGGGAAAGAACTAACTCTGAACGATGTGCTTTATGTACCAGAAATTCGGAAGAACTTGGTGTCTCAATCATTACTAAACAAACATGGTTTTCGAATGATGTTTGAGTCAGATAGGGTAGTTTTGTCAAAAAAAATGGGATGTATGTGGAAAAGGGTTATGTTAATGATGAGCTATTTAAGCTTAATGTAATGACTCTGAAACCAACAATTAATAATAAAGCCAGTTCGTCTGCTTATTTGCTTGAGTCTACTAATCTTTGGCATGGTAGATTAGAACATATTAATTTTAATTCTTTGTGAAAATTAATTAACATGAAGCATATTCTCAATTTCCAAATTAATTTGAAACATAAGTGTGAAACTTGTATTAAGGAAAAACTAACTAGGTCATCTTTCCAAATAATTAAAAGAAACATCGAACCAATTGATTTAATACATAGTGATATTCGTGATTTTAAATCCATTCAAACAAGAGGTGGTAATAAATATTTTATTACCTTTATAGATGTTTGCACAAAATATTGCTATGTATATTTATTGAAAAGCAAAGATGAAGCTTTAGAAAAGTTTATTCTCTACAAAAATGAAGTTGAGAATCAACTTAATAGAAAAATCAAAGAATTAAGGAGTGACCGTGGTGGTGAGTATGTTGTTCCATTTATGTCACTATGCGAGTAAAGTGGAATCATACATCAAGTTACAGCTCCATATTCACCTTAATATAATAGGATTGCAAAATGAAAGAATCAAACTTTAAAGTAAATGATGAATGCAATGTTGATAAGTTCTGGGTTACCCCAGAATATATGGGGAGAAGCTGTTTTGTCAGCTAATAATTTGTTAAATAAGATACCCCGAAAGCAAGAAGATAAAACCCCGTATAAGCTATATAAAGGTAGAGCACCTTCATATAAATTCTTACGAGTATGGGGGTGTCTTGCTAAAGTAGTGGTTCCTTTAAATAAAAAAGTGAAAATAGGACCAAAACTGTTGGCTGTATTTTCATTGGTTATGCACAAAACAGTGTGCTTATCGATTTTTGATGCATGAGTACAAAGTTCCGGATGTCCATAAAAATACGATAATAGAATCAAGAAATGCATGTTTCTTAAACATGTGTTTCCTTGCAATTCTAGAGTGGAATTGAGAGAATTGCGACAATTTCATAAAACAACAATTGAAAATGAAGAAAATGATGAAGAGGTCAGACGTACCAAAACAGTTAGAATAGAAAAGTCTTTTGATCCAAACTTTCTGACATAAATATTTGCTAGAAAGTGAACCTCAAAGCTTCAAATAGGCTGTAACTTCAGCTGAAGGCGCTTTATGAAAAAAAGCCATTAACAGTGAAGTTGAATTAATTTTATAAAATCATACTTGGGAGCTACTACATCTTCCTCTAGGATGTAAACCTTTGAAGTATAAGTGGATTTTCAAAAAAAAAATGAAAGTTGATGGATCAATCGATAAGTACAAGGCTAGGCTTGTAATTAAAGGTTATAAGTAACGAGAAGGCCTTGATTACTTTGATACTTATTCTCCTGTTACGAGAATAAATTCCATTCGGATGATAATAGCAGTTGCAGTTTTGCGCAATCTCGAGATACATCAAATGGATGTAAAGATGGCTTTTCTAAATGGAGATTTAGATGAAGAAATCTACATGGAGCAATATGAAGGTTTAATAGCTCCAGGACAAGAAAAGAAAGTTTGTAAATTGGTTAAGTCATTAGATGGCTTGAAACAAGCATCGAAACAATTGCATGAGAAATTTGATCATACGATGATCACAAGTGGCTTTAAGATCAATGAGTGTGACAAATGTGTTTATGTTAAAAGAATAGAAAATGGCTATATCATTTTATGTTTATATGTTGATGACATGCTCCTTGTTGGGAGCGATGATGACATGATTAAATCTACCAAGAATATGTTGAAGTCTAAGTTCGACATGAAAGACATGGGTCTTGCAGATGTCATTTTGGGAATTAAAATCTCAAAGGCTTCTAATGGATTTATTCTAAGTCAAACTCATTATGTAAATAAAATTATTGGAAAATTTAATAAAGATGATAATACTATGTCTAAAACTCCATTAGATACTAGCATCCATCTATCGAAAAAAAAAGGAGAGGGTATTTCTCAAGTAGAATATGCTAGAATAATAGGTAGTCTGATGTATTTAACAAATTGTACCAGACCAGATCTAACCCATACAATAAGCAAACTTAGTATATATACGAGTAATCCAGGAATTGATCACTGGAAAGCTATCGTAAGAGTACTTAGGTATCTTCGATACACTCGTAATCATGAACTGCACTATACTAGGTATCCAGAAGCATTAGAAGGATTTAGTGATGCTAATTGGATATCAAATGTAAAAGATTTAAAATCTACTAGCGGCTATGTGTTTATACTAGCAGGTGCAGTTGTATCATGGAGATCTTCTAAACAGATAGTAATTGCCAGATTGACAATGGAATATGAATTCATTTTATTAGATTAATGTGGTGAAGAAGCAGAATGGCTATGCAAATTTTTAGAAGGTATTCCAAAGTGGCCAAAGCCTGTGCTTACAATTTATATACATTGCGATGGTCAATCAACTATCGGTAGGGCATAAAGCAATATGTATAATGGTAAGCCTAGACACATACATAGTAGACATAATATCATCAGACAACTTATTTCTATTGGAGTTATTTCTATTGACTATGTGAGGTCAAAGGATAATATTGCGGATCCGCTAACTAAATGGTTAAATAAAGAACTAGTAGAAAAATCATTGAAGGGAATGGGATTAAAACTCATAGATTGATTAGTCAATAATGAAAGAAAACCCAACCTAGTAGACTGGAGATCCCAAGATCTAGGTTCAATTAGACAACCTATTTGTTAAAGACTAAAGATGGATCACTGTGGGGGTCATTCTCTTGAGATGATTACCTCATTGACCATTCCTATGATGAAATAGTGATGCCCGTGAGGAATAAGGTTGAGCTAGGTTATTAATGATTCTTATGCGTTGAAATTCGAATGGAGTAATGCAGGTTACGCTTAATTAAGATATCACCTATGTGAGAGAGAAGTGGGGCCGCTTCAAAGGGAGCTATAAAGGGTTCAGCTCTTAGAAACTCTTGCAGAACCAGGCAGATGTTCAAGGCCAAAACAAACATAATCATGAGAACTCAAGAGTGTTAGGAGAAATACCTATGTGTAGTATATGATCGTTTACACTAACAACCGCATAGTTCAAAGACATCGCGTCTACTGATTAGCCAGTAAAGTAATTATAATATTACAAGGGAACATTCAAAAGATAACATCTACCTATCCTGTGCTAGGTATCTATCCAATAAACTCGATCATTAAGGTCAAAAATGGTTTTGATGTAAAAAATATAGCGGTTTTTTGTTTTACTGCCAATTTTCATTTATGTGGGGGATTGTTGAAAAAATAGCATGTATATATGCTATTTGAGGGCACATTTTGAGTGGGTCCCACTTAACGAAAGTAGAAAATCTTGTGAGGTTCGGATTCTACTCCGTTAATACTTCAAAAGTATAATCTTATTTTCTTAAAATGGGGCTTGGGTGAATGAGAAATTGTCTCTCAAAATTCACCCTTGAAGTTGGAACTTGAAAGGAAATAAGGCTTATCCCACATAGGAAAAATAAGCCTAGGGATTAGTGTTTAGATCTTAACACTTAACCATACATGAGTAAGAATTATAAGGATAGAGGCTCTCTCCACACGCGCGTGTGCAAGGGGGGTGAAAATCCAAGACCGATTTAATTGCGTGAGCGAATGTTAGCCCAAAATCATCCAAGTTTGCATGGCACGTTTTTAATTTCCTTTTGAATTTTTTGTTGTAACAGTTTCGCATATTGAATTGAAAGAATTTGTAACAGCTTCATAACAATAATTTTTTAGCTGTTATGCACATTTTTTAACTCAATTTTCAAATCAATTCAGTGAATTGAATTGGCTGTCATAACTATTTATTTGCATATATTGAATTCAAAAATTCAATTCAAATCAACTGTTACATCCTCTGTTCTAACTATTTATTTGCTGCTGTTGTGGTTTGCCGGAATTTCCTGTTTGTGCTTGACACGAAATTCGTTCCTGTTGTATCCTGGCAAACAGATACCAACAGACTTTAAGCACTCCAAGAGGTGGTAAATCTGTTTTAAAAAAAATATCATGTGCAGGCCTCAGATTTATTTTTCTATTTTGGTTTCCTTACTCTTTTGTTCTTCATTTGTTGTTTCCGATTGCTGGTTTATATTGTTGTTTAAATTAGCTACTGTTTAAATTGTTATCTCACTGTGTTATTTGTTCTTACAAAATGTTGGTCCCTTTAGTTTGAATTCGTATACATCAAAGGGCTTAGGATATAAAATTTTAAAAGAATAATGTAATTATGAGCAAATAATTAAATTAACCTTTCAAAGATTGGCAACGAAAGTTGTAGCAAGCATCATTGTATAGGCAACAAGGTTCATTCCATCATTTGCAGTTAGTTTGTAGAAAATATTCGACCCAGCATATGCAATTTGAACCACCACCAACACTATTATTGGCTTTAAACCATCCAAAATATCACAAATTTGATTCATGGTTATACAAATTTTGCAGCTACTTCTTTAATATAACACAAACACACACACACCCACACAAAAACTGCTCAGTGCTTTTTCGTGTGTTATTTTAATAAGTTTAGTGCAGCATGGCTGAGGCAATAGACAAATTTTATTTTGGCTAACCACTAAAGAAATGAAAATGAGGAAAAAAAATGAGATTTTGTTTGTTATGTCTTTTAATGCATCATTTAATTATTTATTAGATATTTGTTTGTGATAGGCTTCTATCAAAGCTAAAAACAATGCAAGGTTCTCTCGGAATTTGATTCTCACTACTAAAAAAATGGTCTTTACTGATTTTAGAATATTTTCATAAATTACTTTTACCGATATTTGTTAATTGTGTCAGTAATCAGAGAGTCAGAAAAATAGTGACATTTGTAAATGGTGTCAGTGATTACTATTACTATAGTATCACTAAAATAATAATACCGTGGTATCAAAATATTACAATACTGTATTAGTATTTGTGATTGCTGTTAGTATCACTACTTTATTTATTATTTACAAAACAATTATAGCAAACGACATGTTGCCCATTGATTTGTTGATAGAATTAAAAGGATGTGAGAAATAAGAACAAAAATCAATTTATATATCAAAACCTTTCATGACATTTAAATATTATCAATACATATTACACAATCCAATACTTCAATACACAAGACGTCTTATTACAAGACATCTTATTCTTATAATTGAATAATGTTAACTGCTATTATCCAATCAAATTCCTTCTACTCGTAGCTTAATTTAAGGGTTAAATTTACCAAATCTAAAAGCTAAATTTAGAATGATTATTATTTTTCATTCCATGAACATGAATACTGCGATCACGCATTATCACAGACAACTTCTTCATTCACTGATAGCTTCTTCATTCGATGAATTTGATGGATTAGGGATATAAGTTGAAGAAGAAACACTTTAAACATATTAATCATATCTGTAAACAAATAAAAGAAAAAGGAAAAGAAATTGGTTGCCAAATTCCAACAGTTGCAAAATAAATTAACAAGTAATGCAGAGACAAACTTTAATAGAAATAAACATATTTTGCTCGAAAACAAAAAAAAATCATAAGCTATGAACAGATCAACTCAATTATCTTAAAGGAAAATTAGAGAATAAGAATGTTCTAACTCATTTGATTAGAAATAGTTAAGAATTTATTTAACTATAGATATAAATTAAAAAAAAAGAGGTGATGATGAATTCATTCTCTTATATATGTATATGAATAAGAGAGTGAGATAGCAAATTATAGCATTCAAGTTTTTAGTATAACATCTAGTTTCAAGAAAGTGTGTTTATTTCTCATTATATTAAAAACAATGATTTTCCAGCTAAAAAAAAATCATAATAAAATTTAATATCTAATACAACATAATGCAATCAATGTCAACTCATTCCAAATTACTGTACTAGAATAATAAAACATTTCAGCCATTGTATTGATGGAGCTACTAATCCAAAATATTCACAATAAATATAGAGTTCAAGGCAATTAAGAGATGTACCTCTTAAAGCTATGCATATTCTCTATCTTTCTAAGGCAATCTTTAATTCATATAGTTCCACCCCTTTTGAATTAACAAACCAAGACTTTACCAACAAAAGTAGAGGGCACAATAATTTTTTTTTCCTTCTTTTTAAGTATTGATGTTGATAAATGACTAGTTGAATTTGATCAAACGAGCAAGTACTTCTTTGATCTTTGAAAAAAAAAAGCTTTTGATTATTCCAACAAACACCATAGTCCATAATCACCCTAAAAAAAAAATGTAGAGCTTGATATTATTAGTCTCAGTCTCTTTAATTATTTTACTTTTTGAGTACATTCAAAAGTAGAGGCCTAATTTGAATTTCTTTTACTGAACAGATAACCCCATAATTAACCACATGGTGTTCCTAATCAGTTTTGGTCATCAAAGTGATATGAACACAACTATTAATGTAATTTACTATAAATTCGTTTGCATATTCAATTGTCCACATATGTAAGTATGTTAATGATATTTGTTAACAAGACAAGATTATTAAATAACCAAAGTGAATGACAATATATTATTACTTATTTCTATTTTTCCTTCATATATATTAATAAAATATGTCATTAAGAAAAGAAAATAAACTATCAATGAAATTCCAGCACTTGCTTAACAATGAAATTTGTAACATAAACAATCATACAGGTAATAAGAACTGACCTTATAAAAAAGTTTGCAGCTTGTTGAGTCACCCGAATGGCGTCCTCTGTGTGTGGAATTGCTTTTGGCCCCCATTCAAAAGCATTTTTCTGCAGCATATTTGGTCAGTCTTTTCCTCTAAACAGAATTAGTTGCATTACTAAGAAATTTGTTTAAGAAATACTTGACTTGGAGAAACAGGATGAATACAAAAAAATATTTTCTCATAGAGCACACAAAAACAGAGCTTGACCAGAAAGATGTAACACATGACATGAATACCAAAAACCAATTGTAGCTTGGCCTGAGATCAAATCATCTTGAGATAAATAAATAGTGTTGCCAGACAGTTTGTCTACAATACCACACGCATCTAGAGTTTAGCACACAAATGTCGCTCAAAAGGTTTGATTAACCAGATCAGTCTGCCATATTAAGCTTATCAATTTTGTAAATGGGGTGCAGCTAAAATCACTATTAAGAACATTGAAGTTAATACCTCTGGATGCCATTGAAAGGCGGTCAGAGGATAGTTATAAGCTTGCACTGTCCAGACATAGACCTTATAATGATTAATAACAGAAGTTAGAATTGGTAACACTGGATAAATTGCCATTAAAATATCAAGCATTCAGGCATTTATCATGAGTCTGTGTTTATATATAAAATAAATTCAATAAAGGAATACTTACTTTTGTACCTTATTATATTCATCCAGGCTTGTTGTCAAGATGTTACAAAACTTAGCTAGCTCTGGTTTGCTTGCATTCTTTCAGGTGAAATTCCATACTGTTGTAATGGAATACACATAAAATTTCAGATCAACCAAATTATTTACTCAATCATCCATAATAATTTAACAAATCTAAACATTTTTAAAGTCCATTGTCTCCCAAAATTGAAGTGCACTGATCTAAGGAATCAATTGTACAAGAAGTCCATAAAAATGGAATTCTTCCATGAATCAAAGAGGCTCACGACAAAGCAGGATTTCCAAAAAAGCTCGCTTATTAAACCCAACACTTTCATTGAGCTAGATATTCGTGAGTGACTAGCATTATTACAGAAGATAAAGGAAATTAAAACAAAGAATTGAATCTAACAATAAAAAGATGGTTGTTTTAGAACATAAAGCTTAACACATTTTTAAGAAATTGAATCTAGGTACACAAATGCAAAGCCAGTTAACCGTACGTGAAGCACAATTTTCTTGCATGGTAGTTTTCAATAACCAGGCAATCCGTACTCAACTTCTTAAGAGCTCCGGGGAAATCTGCAAAACGCGCACGAGTATCACGTTGCGAAATCATGTCATTCTAGAAGCTTAATACCAAGAAGAAAATAAAACAATCTGGATTAAGCTGCAAAAAATGTTAAAAGACGGCATGGAATCTTTTTTTTACTCATGACAAGACTATCCAGAAACTTTTGGATCTTGTGTACAGCTTCATTATCAATATTGATTCAAAGTGTTTGAAAATCAAAAAATGGTAAGCATGCTGAGAAAGTTAGATGTGAAGAGGCTCCTAGCATCATTAATTGTAACAACATAAAAATCAATTAAAGAGCAGTGAAAACTATGTACCGTTGGAACAATGTTGCTTCAATATTAATGTTTTTGACGAATTGGCAGGTAGATGCTTGATTTGATCCATCAAATATTTCCAGAATGTTTATGTCCTATTGTTGAGGAGGAGAAAAAAGTAAAAATAAAAATAATGAACAGCAAAAGCAATCAGCAATGCCGAAAAGAGTACCATCATATTATAATCGTTGTAAGCAGTAAAAGACATTTTTCTTACACAAGACACAAACTAAAAGCATACAGTAAAGCCATAAGAAGCACACACGTAATATGCATAAAAATCCAAACTGAAATTGAAAAGCAGGATATCAATCAAGAGATGAACAAAACATGTTTCAAGCCTAAAATAAGCACAAGTTAATCAGACACAAAATTGGAAAGCTACGCTAACCAACCAGAAAATCAAAACGGGTGAAGGGTGAAAAATTACCTCGCTAACGATCATTGATAAAAGTTTAAAGCCTAAGCAAATGGCATATATGGATGAGCAAAATGTGGAGATCTAAAGCAGGTCTTGTGAGCTTGTGGTATAGCGGCATGGTGGATGTTTTGCATAATGTAGATAGTTAGGGTTTCGTATGGTATGGGTCTTAGAATTTGAGCAGTGGTGTTAGGATTTCTTATGGCATGGAACCTTGAATTTTAGGGCTTGAAGAAGAGAATTTTTAGAGGTATGAAGAAGAAGAAGGATATCGCCAGACAGATGAGACGGCTGGCCATGGATTTAAGAGTTAGTGAATTTTATGTTTATGTTGATTTAGGGTTTTTTGTTTTTCGTTTTATATTGTTGTTTTCTATATTAATTTAATTTGATAATTTCAACATGTTCAACATAAACTAATTGATGAATTTAGCTTGGTGGGTTGTTGGTTGAACATAAAACACTTTAGTTTTGGGTCGTAGGTTCAAGTTGCAACTAATACAAAAATAATTTTTTTTTGTTGTTTTTGATATCTTAGTGTCAACGATATTTAATATATAATCTACAAACACCATAGAATCAGTAATTAGTAATACTTGTTTGTTAAATACAAAAAATAACCCAAATATATGTAATTATTGATATTTTTTAGAAAAATGTCACAAGACAAGTATCAATAAAAGCTATTTTTCGAATATCATAGTTCTCATTCTTCCACAGTGCTTTTTCTCTTAAAAAGTATAGGAATGAAAGCTTATTGAAACCCTCGTGGTTTTCCCCATCACTCACTAGTTGGGTGCTCTTTTCCTTTATCCTTTATGTATCACCTTCAATTGCGGGGGCTAGCAGGTTGGTGAGGAGAATTTTTTCTAGAACCGCAGTCACTAATGGATACTGAGGAATTATTACGCAAGTGTCAAGCGAATGTCTCTAAAGAAGAGAAGGCAGATGTAGTCACATTTATGGGGCGGATGAAGATAAAGGGTGAAGAAGTAGCTGCGCACTGCTTAGTGGGCAAAGTACTCACCTCCAGAAGTCTAAATAAGGAGGGCTTGAAAGTTGCTCTGCAACTGGCTTGGTGAACTGTCAAAGAGATTAAAGTCGAAAGCATGGGGGATAACATTTTCCTATTCAAGTTTGTAGCGGAAGAAACAAAGAAAATGGTGCTCATAGGAGGGCCGTGGCATTTCGACCGAGCCTTGATAGTCTTAACCGAACCAACAGGGATTGGTGACATCAAAACTCAATCATTTACACATACCACATTCTGGGTTCAGATACATAATATACCAATTATGTGTATGAACAAGGAGGCCATTCAAAAGCTGGGAGAAAAGATTGGAACAGTAACGGAAGTAGAGATTGACAAAGCTGGGGAATGTATTGGGCAGTATGCGCAAGTGAGGATCTCCATTGACATTTTACAGCCTCTAAAAAAGCTTGTGTTCTTACAACAAGAGGATGGCAAAATTCCAATGCCAATCTTGTATGAAAAGCTTCTGGACTTTTGCTTTTGTTGTGCGCATATTGGCCATCAATACAAAGACTGCCTGAGATACAAAGGGTAGTAAAAGGACTTGCCTTATAGGGGCTGGATGAGAGCTGTTACCCAAGCTGACAGACTAAAGCAAACCCGAAGTCGAGAGAACAGCCATCGAGAACAATTTAATCACCAAGCAAATGTGCAAGCAACAACCAGAACAAACGCCCACAACCCGGTTAACCGAGATGGGTCAGCATTAAACCAAACGGTTCGGGCACAAACTAGAGCAGACCTAGAGGATGCAAGGAACACACTACCTCCTGACATTGCACATTTAATGTTGAGCCCTCCCGAGACGCAAAACCAGCAAGTGGGGAGCCAGAGCATGGGTTGTGCAATTGACGAGGTGCAGCCTAGGGTGGTAAGTAATGATAAACAACCTAGCTATGAAAGTACACAAGAGGGAGAAAAAATATTGAAGGCAAGTGAAAATCCTATGGTTAAAGCAAGAGTGGACCTTTTAAAAGATAAAAGGAAGCAGGTTGCCGAGAAGGCCAGGTCAGATAGGGAAGCATTGGTTAGTGGGCCAACCAAGTCTCACAAGAGGCCCAAAACTAGGGAATGGAAGCTTAAAGCAAGCATTCCCATAGCAAAAGGAGAGCAGGCTAAGGGGTTATCCGGTGCAAAACGACATGGCAGTAATGACCTGCAGCTCAGGCCACACCACAAAAAACAACGCATGCACAGCCCACTGCACCTCCCAGGATTCACAATTAATTTAGAATGTTCCAACCCCACTTCCTCCGTTAGACTAACAAGACAACTACAGTGAACAGAGGAACCATCAGCTGTAGGGGAAAATGTGGCAAACATGGATACAGAAGTATCGGCGGGTGCTGAATTTCAGGCCCGCCGACAACCATGAAAATACTAAGCTGGAACGTTCGAGGTATGGGGAAGCCTTGAACGCGCCTAGTACTCAAAAACTTCTCTACCTGCACCGGCCCCAAATTCTTTTTTGTTGTGAAACCAAGATGGTGGCTGGTTAGGTTGAATCTTGTCAAAGAGAATTTAATTTCGAGAACTGTTTTGTGGTCGATAGAAAGGGTATGGGGGGCAGTCTAGCCTTGTTTTGGAGCTCAGAAGTTAATGTCAGCATTTCTTCCTGCAGCCCGCACCATATAGATGCAATTGTCAGCAGTGCCAGTAGGTTGAGATGGAGATGCACAGGGATTTACGGACACCCCGAGTCCAGTCAAAAGCATAACACTTGGACTCTCATGAAAAGCTGTGCAAAGCTGCAATTTTCAGGATATGGGTAGCAAGGGATATCCCTATACGTGGTCCAACAAATGATACGGACCTCAATTTATTGAAGAAAGGTTGGACCGAATTTTGTGTAGCAAGGATTGGGGGATTAAATTCCAAGACTCTGTAGCCACGAACCTAGCGAACTGGACTTCGAATCACAACCCAATCATTTTCGAATTCCATGAACGAAGTAAGAATTCGAGAATTGTGAGCAAGTCTTTCCCCCGAGATCATTATGAAGATATGTGGAGCTCCTATGACGGGTGCAAGAGAATTGTCCAGGAAGAGTGGGATCGGTATGGAAGCCGAGCTTGGGAATCCCTTGTTCAACAGTTTCAGAGAGTCATCAAAGCTTCCTTGGCGCAGCTAAAAATCTGGAGCAAAGCCGAATTTTAGGGCAGGCAAAGAAAGCAAGACCAGCTGCTGTAGCGTCTTCAGGATGCTAAGAAAGGGCTTTCAAAGCTGCAAGATGGCCGGGAAATTAGGCAGCTGGAGAGTCATATTAATTCTATGCTCATTGACGAAGAGATCTACTGGAAGCAACGATCGAGGGCTGACTGGCTTCGTGAAGGAGATAAGAATACGAAGTTTTTTCACGCCAAAGCTTCTGCTCGCAAAAGGAAGAACAAGGTGTGGGGGATTGAAAATATTCACGGCACTTGGCTGACGGAAAGGGATGAAATCGAGGAGGAATTTTGCAGCCACTTCCAAGATATTTCTCTACTACCAGCCCGACTCCAATCCAAATCCAAGCAGCCCTCCAAGGAATGACTCCTCAAGTAACTCCGGAGATGAATGCTCAGCTGGAGGAGCTGTTTACTACTGAAGATGTTGAGGAAGCCCTGGCCAGCATGTGTCCCTCCAAAGCTCCTGGACCTGATGGTCTTCCTGCGGCTTTTTTCCAAAAGCATTGGCAATCTGTCAATCAAGGAGTGATTTCCACATGTCTCAATGTTCTTAATGAGTAAAGTAACCCATCTACCCTCAACCACACTTAAATTGCTTTGATTTCAAAGACCACACGTCTTAGGAAAGTGAGTGATTATAGACCTATTATCTTTTGTAATGTTATCTTTAGAGTTATAGCTAAGGCCATTGCCAATAGAATGAAGCTGATCCTTTCCCAAATTATCTCCCCAATGCAAAGCGCATTCATCCCCAATAGGCTCATTATCGACAATGTCATTATTGGGTATGAATGCCTTCATAAAATAAGGCATAGCAAGGGGAAAAAGAATGGCCTGGTGGCTCTAAAATTGGACATTAGCAGGGTCTATGACAGAGTTGAACGGTCTTTTTTGGAAAAAACTATGTTAAAGTTGGGGTTTTCTAGACTTTGGGTAGCTTTGATTATGCGGTGTGTTTCTTCCGTATTAATAGGGTGCCAAGAGGAATGATTCTTCCGAAACGGGGATTGCGACAGGGCTGCCCGCTATCCCCGTACCTTTTCATCATTTGTGCCGAGGCTCTCTCCAATCTGCTGACAGTGGCCGAACAGAACCAGCTCATACGAGGTCTCAAATTTGCTCGGGATGTGTCCAATACCCACTTGTTGTTTGCGGATGACAACCTGGTTTTTACTCGTGCAACAGTGGCAGATTGCAGATAATTAAAAGCGATTTTTGATACATATGTTGCCGCATCAGGGCAGATCTTCAACTTCCAAAAATCATCATTGTTCTTCAGTGGCAAAATTTCTGAGCATCAAAGGGCTGTTATAAGGGGTCTCTTCAATCTAAGCGTGGTCTCAAAACACGAGAAATACCTCGATCTACCTTCAATGGTTGGGAGAAAGAAGGGGGGTTTTTTTCAAGATATCAAGTTGAAAGTGCTGACCAAGATTGCAGTCTGGTAGCAGAAGATGTTGTCTAGTGGGGGAAAGGAAATTCTTATTAAAGCGGCAGCCCAAGCCATTCCATCGTATGCCATGAGTGTCTTCAAGCTCCCATGCGGCCTTTGTGACGATATTTAGCAAGCTATAGCGAAGTTCTGGTAGGGCTCGACAAGGGATAAGCATGGAATCCATTGGCGAAAATGGGATAAGCTCATCTAAGCAAAAATTAGAAGGGGGTTGGGATTTCGCGAGTTTTCTTGTTTCAATCAAGCAATGGTAGCTAAGCAAGCATGGAGGATTTTGCAGCACCCAAACTCACTAGTCTCGCAAGTCCTTCAAGCAAGATACTTCAGGCATTCCAACTTCTTAAATACAGCAGCAAGAGGCAATGCATCTTACATTTGGAGAAGTATCCTTTGGGGTAGGCAAGTCATTAAAAAGGGCTTGAGATGGAGGATAGGTAATAGTCAGCAAATCTCAATTTTTTCGGATAACTAGATGCCAAGACCGGAGTCATTCAGACCTATTTTCCCTCCGTCCCTGCCTGTAAACTCAACTGTTGCAGAGTTGATCAAGGACGACCACCAATGGGATGACATCAAGTTACGGCAACACTTCACGGATGTAGACGTAGCAGAGATCCTCAAGATTCCACTCCCAGCAAAGCCAGCGGAAGATGCAGTGCTCTGGCACTATGACAAATGAGGGCACTACTCGATGAAGAGTGGATATCAGTTAGCGTTGAGAACAAAATTTCCAAACTCCTCCAGCAGCTCTGAGACCTCTCATCAGTACTGGAATGCCCTTTGGTCGATGGAGCTACCTGAGAAGCTCAAAATCTTCATGTGGAGGGCCTCAAACAATCTGCTTCCAACAGCGAAAAATCTGTGGAAAAAGAAGATTGTGGAGGAACCCCTTTGTCAACAATGCAAAGTTAGTATCGAGACCATCAGCCATGCTCTTTTGGAGTGCAAGGCTGGGAGTAAGATTTGGCTCCAGTCCCCGTATTCAGTCCCTAGCACAGAAGTAACTTCTCAGGACATCATCAGCTCTCTTCAAATGATGGCTAAGCAGCTGAGGAAATCAGACCTGGAAGTCATGGTTGCTCTGTGTTGGTCTGTGTGGTTTGCTAGAAACAAGTACATTTTCGATGGTACGGAGATTAATCCTATTATCTCAGCTGCCAAAGCAGAGGCTATAGTGGCCGATTTTCAGCGCGTTCGGAAGCCCGAGCAAGCCCCCATTTCCCTCCATAGATCGAAGAGCCAACAAGTGTGGCTCCCCCCCCCCCCCCCCTCCCGAGTTTGTTTTTAAAATTAACGTGGATGCGGCTGTCAACTCTAGGAATCAGAATGGAGGAGTGGGAGCTGTGATAAGAGACTCCAATGGTAAGGTTGTGGCGGCTGGGATTAATCCAAGCTCCCTCAAGGGATCTGTTAGCATGTTTGAAGCTGAGGCAATGCTATGGGGATTTCAGCTGGCAAGAAGTGCAGAAGTGGCCTCTGTGATCATGGAGTCAGATTGCTTGAAGGTGGTCCAGCTAGTGAACAACACCAAGGGTAGCAGATCTAAAATTTTCTGGACAATTCTGGCAATCCAAAACCAGATGAAGAGCTTCCAGAAAGTTGTGGTTCAACATATTCCAAGACATTGTAATGCTTATGCCCATTGCCTAGTTAAGATAGCACTAGGAAATAACCTTCCTTGTATGTGGTTAGGACATATTCGAGCTGAGTTAAATGATCTATTTGAGGTGTTGTGATTAATGAAAGGCTTACTTTCTTTTCAAAAAAAATAAAATAAAATAAAAGCTATTTTTCTAGTAGTGTCTCAAGCTAAAAGCAGTGTAAAAATAGTGCTTAATATAATTTTCAATACTAAGTCTCTTCGTATTTGATTTCTTGCATTCGATATATATAAAGGTTTGGAAAGTTTTCTCTACTAATACATTAAGGCTTTATATATATAAAGGCCAATGATCAAGCGATCGAGGGTTAAAAAAATGCACGTACGTGATGCTTACATGTACAATTTAAAAGGATAAAATTATATAAAGCTAAACGTTATTTTAGTCCAGCGATAGGCACCGCTTTGCCTCTAGATACAAGTGCTTAGATCAATGATGCTACGGTTACTTAATTGTGATGCTTAGTTCATATTTTAATTAATGTCACAAATAATATATCAGACTAGCTCAAATGATAAATAATTATTAAACCATATTATTTTAATTCCAACAATGAATTACTATTGATGACATATCAGTTTGGATAAAACAAAGCATTGCAAGTATGTAAGCATAGCATTACTTTATTTAGACTATAACATCATAGTGCCGATTTAAGAGCACCTGATGCCCTTCTAAAGAAACTTGCCTCCACATTGTAATAAGTTGTAATTTTTTCAGATAAAGTCTTATGAAACTTGCCTCTGTATAGTAATAATTATTTGTGCATTACATATATGTATAGTTTTCCTAACATTATTTGAGACAATGGTTTATTTTGTAGACATTTAAGATGATTTAGCATATTTATAACACTATGTAGATATAATTATTAGCTTTTTTAAAACTATGTCTTTCTTTCTTTCTTTCTTTTTTAGTATCAATGTCCATGCATTTGATTTGATAACATTATGGCTGTCAAAAGGTTTTACCGTACATTGTATTAGCTAGAATCATGATTTTTTTACTGTACGCTTGAGACATTTTTTTGTATAAATCTATTCAAAATGTACGGCTAGTGATTATTGTTTAACAGTCTATGTAGATCAAATAAAATATGTGGTATGTAGAATTTGTAGCCGAGAAAAGAAACTGACATAGAAGAAGAAAATAAATTGGAAATGTTGCAGTGATAGCATTTTTTCATGCCTTTATTCCATTAGTACCAAAGTACGTATATAGCCTCTGAAACTTTACATTCTAAGCTAGGAAAAAAAAACAATAGAAGAATAATCTAGAAAATAACTATACTACTCATGCCGAAAACTGGAAGATTTGCAAAACAAGCTCCAAATTTTGGAGTTGTGATGTGGATCAATATTTTGAAGTTCCAAAATAAAGTTTGAGGTGACTTGGGATTTTATTCAGCACTTAAAGCCTGCTAGGGTAACAATCAAATACTGCAGCAGTCACTTACAATCTCATTAACATTTTTCTGATATTATAGAGTCATGTGTGTTGATCTTGCCTGCCCTCTAGTTCAACAATCATGGGATAGTGACTTTGGCCTGGGTATGAAGGACTGTGGCAATTTTAATGAACACTCAACAGCGGGCACTCCACCTCAAGTGACATTTTAAGCACAACCCTGTTTCTTTGTCCTAACTAGAAGAAGACAAATCATCATGTCTCCAACACGCTGCCAATTCTTTCCATAAATTAAAATTGAGCAAGACAAATCTTCAGCTTGATACTAATTAATTAATTTTCCGTGCCATTCATATTTTTTTTTTTTTTCAATTATATACGAAGGTGAAGCCTCTTATCGATCCAGCTGGTTCTGTGCTTCTCTAGGAGACAATGTCTATGCATGCATCTGATACATAAATTACAATACAAGATTCTTTATATAATGACTAGTGTTCATGCATTCTTTTTAATTAGCATAACATGATAATCTTGAGCATAGCCCTTTATTTTAATTTCATTTCGTCATTAAATTAATAAACTACAAGAATGCACGAGCGTTACAGAATCTTGTTCTTTCTACAGGAACAATTTTTGTATATTGTTGCAGCGGCAATAATTTTACAGATCAATATTAACTGACCACCTAGGGGAGGAGACAATGCATAAAAATAGCTGATATAATGTTTAGATCAAGATCGAAATCATGTTGCTAATTGATATTTTTAGAAGATAAGATTCCTCTTGTCCCCCTCATCTGTTGGTATATATAATGTGCACATGGTAACCAAATGAGGGCAATACCAGTTCAACTTGTAGCTTTCTCATTCACAGCAAGAGAAAATATGGCAGCCTTCTACCATGTTCGATCAAACAGTTTACCGACTCAATCACACCCATTCACTTCAGAAGTTGAAGAGACATTGAGCAGATTAAGGTCTTCTCAAGCTGCTTCAACTATAGGCCATAACGCAAATGGCCTTCAAGATTTACATGATTGTGTTGATAAAATCTTTCAACTGCCCCTCATTCAACAAGCTTTATCACAAGGCAATAACAGGAAATTGGTTGATGAGCTGTTGAATGGATCTTTGAGGATCTTGGATACTTGCAGCATTGCTCAGAATGCATTGCTGCAATCTAAGGAATCCGTACAAGGACTTCAATCAGTTTTGCGCAGACGAAAGGGCGATGAAACTGAGCTTACAAGTGAGATTAAGAAATACTTAGCCTCCAGGAAGGCGGTGAAAAAGACAATCCATAAGGCCTTGTGGAATTTGAAAGGCATGGAAAGTAAAAGGTCGGCTTCGATCAATGAGGAACGTGTTAGCATGTTGAAAGAGGTTGAAGGGGTCACCATCACTGCATTTGAATCCTTACTGTCCCTTATCTCAGGGCCAAGGACTGGATCAATGCTAAGCGGCTTCTCATTGGTTTCAAAGCTAATCCGCCCCAAAAGAATAGCATGCGAAGAAGACGTAAAAGACATTAATGAGTTTGACAAGGTGGATGCTGCACTCATTGGTCACAAGACTATTAGATCTGATAACATCTTTTGCTTGCAAAACCAGCTTAAAGAATTGGAGTCCAGCATTCAAGATCTTGAAGAAGGACTCGAATCATTGTATAGGCGTTTGATCAAAGCCCGAGTCTCCCTTCTCAACATCCTCAACAATTAGATTACAAAATGTTTTTGCCTAATTCATACTTGTAAATGAGAATTATACTAGTACTTCACTCCAATCATATAATTTTCAATACAAACACAAAAGTATTATGTCATATATTCCGGAATATCTTCAATTTTTTTATTTAATTTTTTATTTACTATCATCTTTTTAATCTCAGAAGCGAATGAATGATTCAACATATAAATGGGTTAAATTTTAAATTTAGAGCAAAAGAATTAATCTTATTGTAAAACCTATGGATCAAGTTTTACACACATACTACCAAGAGCAAGGACTTCAAAGCAATTCAAAAAATAGACATCATAAATTAAGTTGTCAAGATCCCACTTGTCTCTTGGTAGATTATAGAATAATACCAATTAAGGAGATTCACATGGATGGTAGACTCAATCTTCACACCCATTAGGTAACGCAAAATGCTCTCGCTGTCTGTTGATTTGCACGAATCATCTGCATATGTGTACACGGAATCGTCAAGATTCCAGTTGTGTACAGATCAAAGAAGATCAACATAAGCAACTTTTGATGATCTTCACATGGTAGACTTAGATCTCGAAGGCTTTTGAGTGGTAAAAAAACGTGCTACTTGTCTCTCTGTTAGATCGAATTTCATTTTCCTATTATATAGAAAAACATGTAACGGCCAAGTATCGGAATCTTGTATTCTATTGCGTGACAATCATATTTAAAAGCATTGATGAGCATAATTTGCAGATCTTGCCTGGCAGTTGCAAAGCAATCATATGATGTGTCTGCAAATTTAAATTGATTCATCAATCTAAAACGTTTAGCGTTAAAATAATTGTACACACGTTTTACACGATTATCTAGAAGTAGCAAGCCTTTTCTTGCATGTCAACGTCACTTGTGCATTTGCATAATCTGTAGCCAAATGATTATTTTCATGTGGGAATTTTAGAAGGTATTGTGCATGGAACAGCCCCCTTGTACAGATGCATGCATGTCCAGCTCTGCTATTATCTTTGAATTGTTATGAATTTATTAAAATAAATATGGATGTTCATAACATCTATCTTTTAGTCTCCCCACTATCTCTCATTAGCAACATTTAGCTTCCCTGTAACTCCTACTATCTCACAAGGAATTATGATCCATAATTTTTCCATTAATTTCATGGAGTGATTATGTAACTATAAAAGGAGAGCTAATCTCTTTGTTTTGTACACACAATTGGAATGAAAAAAATCACTTTATAATATATTGTTCTCTTATTTTATTTTTTATCTTGATGCTTCTTTATTTGTGTTGCTGGCTCATAGCTTTTCTAACACGTTATCAACACGAGACTCTGTTCAGGTACTAATTCTTTTGCTTCTCATATCTAGCAATTTTAATTATTATATACCTATAATTATTCATTATTGATAACATGTCATATTATCTATTATTATCTTGTATAAGATTAACTTCTTAAGGATGTATGTATATTACTTGTCTTCATTGTGTTTCTTGAAATTTGCATAATTGATGGTACAAGATTTGAAATGAATTCTATGACACGAATAGTATGATATATAATTATTATAGAACTTTATTATTATATTACATGAGTGATTATATGACATCTAATATTTACTTGTTAATAATGAATCAATTATTTATCCTTGTTTAGATAGTTTTATAGCTATCTGAAATTGTCGAATCTCACAAAACTTGAATTTGTGGCGCTTGATATCTCTAGCGAAAATTATCTTTCATGGGTCTTGTGTTAATATTTATGTACCCATAATGTTAATTTTAATGATAACAAAAAAAATTAAGAATGATTAAGATTTTAAAAACTCAAATTATTTTTCATACATTTTAATAAATCATTATTTTCATAATATAAAGGTTTTATAATTAATGAGAAAATAATTTTATGAAATTGGTTATTTTCAAGTTAATGGTTTAAATTGAAAAAAATTTTGAGAACTTTGAAATCAACAAGTATTGTTTTGAAATTCTAGAAATGAACCTATTTAAAAATATTTTATAAAGTTTTAGGTCATAATATAATTTTAAAAGTTTTGGAAATCTTTGAAACTCTAAAAATGGACCTATTTGTAAAGTTTCATAAATTTTTTAGCCATAATACAATTATATAAAGTTTTAGGTAAAACTATAATTTTAGAAAATAATTTCACTATAGTAATCATTGTATCAAATGCCTAACCGTTTTGGAGATAACGACTAACCAACATCTAATGGAAACTAACGACGATCCGACATCTAGAAAACGGTGATCCGACTTGTGCAGAAAGTCAATAAAGGCTAGCTTTCAACTCCAATAATAAAAAAACTGCATCAGCTCCAATCAAAGTGAATCCAAAGAATACCAAAGACCATATTATTGAGAATACAATATTTCTTGAGCTTTAATTTGTTCATTCACTCTTTAAATCACACCTTGGGCATATATTTGTAAACACATACATTGTGTGTGAGAAAAATCTTGTAATTGAGAAAGTGTGAGTATAGGAAAATCTTAGATTAAGAGATTTGGGATAATATCTTGTTGTAAAGGTTGATTGATACCTGTGAAGTTAATTGTAAAAGTTCTTGAAGCCTTGGAGGCTTGGAAAGTGGAATCCTCAAGCTTGGTGAGCTGCATGGACATAGGCGAGGTCAGCCGAACCACGTAAAAATTTTTGTGTTTGAATATCTCTTCTCTTATCTTTTTACATTTTGATTTGTTTATTTATTATTGTTTTGAATTTTTTTAAGATTTGTATTAATTTTTATTCAAGAATTGCATAATTTTTAAAAACCTAATTCACCCCCAACTTGGGTTGCCTAATTAGTATTTCATCTTGGATGCTATAATCCATCTTGATGCAATGAATCTTGGAGATACTATTAAAGGAAATAATGATGCATCAACCCAAGATCGTGCCAAGGTGATGATTTTTCTTCGGCACTATCTTAATGAACAATTGAAAAGTGAGTATCTTACGGTCAAAGAACCATATGTTCTATGGGAATGTCTTAATGAAAGATTTAATCACCAAAAACTGTTACACTTCCAAAAGCTCATTATGATTGGATGCGCTTATGATTGCAAGATTTTAAATCTATCAGTCAATATAATTCTGCATAATTCAAAATTGTTTCTCAATTAAAATTATGTGTAGTGGAGATTAATGATGCAGATTTGTTGGAAAAGACATTTTCTACTTTTCATGCTTCGAATTTGCTCCTGGAACAGCAATATTGAGAGTGGAGATTTAGAAAGTACTCTAAATTAATCTCATATCTTTTAGTGGCTGAAAAAAATAATGAACTTTTGTTGAGAAACCATTAATCTCATCTAACTGGATTTGTACCTATCCTTGAAGCAAATGGTAATTCAATCAATAATCGTAGTGCTAATTGAGGTCGTGGTCGAGGTGGTAGTTACAAAAATAATAAAGGTTGTGGTGGTTGTAACAAGAAATATGGATCAAACCACTCGAAGTGGAATAACAGTAATGAAAGTAAGAAAAAGATCAACAAAAGAAATTCCAAAGGATCATGAAAATCCAATTGATATAACTCATTTGGATGTTTCAGATTTTTTTGAAGATCCAAATGGTAAAATTGATCATTTAATTGGTGATGGACATGTGAAAACTGATTAAGAGTGCTACACTTTGAAGTGTGTTATTTTTTAAATATTGATGTGTTTCTTTATAGCGATGGTGTGTTTAAGTGTATGTTGAAAGAGTATTTATTGCTTTTTTGTATTTTTATGAGAAATTGGTGTGTAACTTTTCAATTTCTTTAATAAAAATATTTTCTATAATGTTTTCTTTATACTACCTGAATATTCTTCATGTCAATTGACTTATTTTATATTTGTGAGTGAAGATATATAATGAATTTGAATAATCACTTGGTGAATAATGAAGATGGATGTTTGGTGGATAATGCGACAACACACAATTCTACGAAATAAAAAATATTTTTATAATTTAATATTACGTAAGGCTAATGTTTTGTGGTTCTACTAATCTAATTGAAGGCTCCAGAAGAGCTAATATCATGTTACCAAATGGTGCAAAATTACAAATAAATGATGTTTTATACTCCAGTAGATCAAGTAGAAATCTACTTCCTTTCAAGGATATTCGTCAAAATGGATACCACATTGAAACATCTAGTGAAGGTAATTCTAAATTTCTTTATATTACCTCAACTATTTCATGCTAGAAGCATGTATTGGAAACTACCTTCTCTTTCTTATGGGTTGTATCATACAAATATAAGAACAATAGAGATAAATTTTACAATGAACCAGAAGTTCTCTGATCCAAAGATTTTTCAACTTTGGCATGATTGACTTGATCATCCTAGATCAATCATGATGCATCGTATTATAAATAATTCACATGGACATCAATTAAAGAACCAGAAGATTCTTTTGCCAACTCAAAGTCCATGTGCGTCTTGTTCTCAAGGCAAATTAATAATTCAGTCATCTATAATGAAAGTAAGTCTTGAATCTTCTAAATTTTTAGAAAGAATCCAAGGGGATATATATGGCCTTATATATCCAAGTTGTGGACCGTTTCATTATTTCTTGGTTTTAATAGATGCATTAACTAGATGGTCACATATCTCTCAACTTTCTACTCGTGGTGTTGCATTTGCTAAATTTCTTGCTCAAATCATTAGATTAAGAGCACAATTTCTTGATTTTCCTACTAAAAAATTAGACTTGATAATGCTGGTGAATTTACATGTAAATCATTTAATGATTATTGTATATCTATTGGAATTGACGTTGAGTATTTTGTTGCACACACTCATGCACAAAATGGTTCAGTAGTCTTGACACCTAAAGATGTCAAACCTATTGGTTATAAGTGGGTATTCGTTCGAAAACGAAATGACAGAAATGAAATTGTGGGCTATAAAGTAAGGTTAGTTGCACAAGATTTTTCTCAAAGATCGGGCATTGACTATGTGGAGACATGTTCTTCTATTATGGATGCAATTACATTTCGATTTCTAGTTAGTCTCGTAGCCTCTGAAGGGCTTGATATGTGTCTTATGGATATTGTGACTGCATATCTATATGGTTTTATTGATATAGATATTTATATGAAATTTTCCGAAGGTTTTAAAACGCCAAAAGCAAACAAATTAAAACTTCATAATCTATATTCTTTAAAACTACAATGATCCTTGTATGGATTAAAACAGTCTAGGCGTATGTGGTACAATCGCCTAAGCAACTATTTATTGAAAGAAGGACTTGTAAATAATCCAATTTGTCCTTGCATTTTTATTAAAAAATCTGAAATTGGATTTGCAATAGTTGCAGCATATATTGATGATTTAAATCTTATTGGAACTCATGAAGAGCTTTCAAAAACAGCTTCTTGTTTGAAATTAAAGATCTTGGAAAAAAAAAATTCTTTATTGGCTTATAGATTGAGTATTTGCCAACTGGAATACTCTTATATCAGTTAACATACACTAAAAATGTTTTGAAGCATTTTTATATGGATGAAGCCCATCCATTAAGCACTCCAATGGTGGTGCGATCACTGGATGTAGAAAAAGATCTATTTCGTCCTAAAGAAGATGGCAAAACAATTCTTGGTCTTGAAGTACCATATTTAAGTGCAATTGATGCACTCGTGTATCTTGCAAATTGTAATCGACCTTATATTGCATTTTCAGTTAATTTATTAGCAAGATATAGTTTTGCACCAACTTGTGGGCATTGGAATGGTGTAAAGCATGTATTTTGTTATCTCTGTGGAACAATTGACATGAGATTATTTTATCCAAATGGATTAAAGTCACTACTAATTGGATATGCAGATGTTGGATATCTATCTTATCCATATAAAGCCCGATCTCAAACGGGTTATTTATTTACCTCTGGTAATAGTACTGTATGATGGCGATCAATGAGACAAACAATGGTTGCAACATCTTCAAATCATTTAGAAATACTAGCTATTCACGAAGCAAGTTATGAGTGCATTTGGTTAAGATCAATGATATAACATATTTGAGAAACATGTGGATTGCCATCAATTAAAAATAACAGCACAATATTATATGAGAATAATGCAGCATGCATTGCTCAAATTAAAGGTGGTTATTAAAAGGTGATAGGACCAAGTGTATTTCACCTAAATTCTTTTATACACATGAATTTCAAAAGAATTGTGATATAGATATTTAGCAAATACGCTCAAGTGATAATCTTGCAAAATTATTTACAAAATTTCTACCAACGGCAACATTAAAAAAGTTGGTACACAAAATTGGGATGTGTCAGCTCAAAGCTTTTTCTCCTAATCTTAAAGAATCTATGTCAAGATGAGGGGGAGTATACTTATTGTCGAAAATAATTTATTTTGGAAGAAATTTTATTTATTTTACTCTTTTTCCTCACTAGGTTTTTATCCCATAGGGTTATTCCTAGTAAGGTTTTAATGAGGCAACTCTGTATCTCCAAAATTATTCAAGATATCAATTAATAATGTACTATTTTTCCTTTATTAATTTTTTCCTTAATGATTTTTTTGTAAAGGTTTTAATGAGGTATATTATTTTCAATAAACATCCAAGAGCGAGTGTTATGAATTTATTAAAAATAAATGTGGATGTTCATAACATATCTCTCTTAGTCTCCTCACAACTTGTAGCTTTCCTATCTCACAAAGAATTATGATCCATAATTTTTCTATTAATTTCATATAGTGATTATGTAATTATAAAAGGAGAGCTAATCTTTTGGTTTTGTACACACATTTGAAATTAATAAAATTATTCTATAATATATTGTTCTCTCATTTTATTTTTTATCTTGTGTTACTTATTTATTTGTGTTGCTGGTTAATAGTTTTTCTAATATGAATAGTTATATTTTAATTATATATGTGCCAATAGCTAAAAATGATGTTCAGGACCTGCACGATACAAGATATATGTGATAATTTAAAGGATTTAAAATTTTAAAAAACTTTTTTCAGTGGAAATTAATTTATTGAAATAGTATGTAGAAACAAAATCTAACTTAATCATTGTCGTACATACTTTTCTATCTATCTTTAATTTTTCCCTTCTTTTAAAAACTAAATACTGTTAAACTTCTAGTTTTATTACATGAGTTAATATCATAAGAGAAAGTCTTCCATGATGATGACAATGCCATATATATATATGTTCATTTCTCTATGCTATAACAGTATTGTTGTTACATTTTTTTTTTTAATTACTGTGATGGTAACTTAATTTCCTCCCAACTATGTAAGCGATTGGCTGTCGGGCATTTCCACTGCGGCGTAGCTGGAACTGGTGGGTACTTGGGGAGGAAATTCATTTCATTATTTCTTTTTCTTGTATTTTTGTAATCTTTTTTCTTCTTTTTTATCCTTATTTTAAATTTGTGGGATATAACTACGTATGTATTTATAACGAGTGATGCGAACTGAAATGGATGAAATTATCGAACTGAACTCTTTTATTTGATTGTGTAACTTTAAATCATTTATTACTTCGTAGCTAAAGAACAATAAAACAAGGAAAAATAGAAGGTTTTTTGTTGGAGCGCGTTTGGTACCTTGTCTGGTAGTCCACTTTTTACTATTATAACCGTCACATTCAACCCGTTTTTGTTCCAACGGTTATTATAAGCCTAATTAAATAACACTTTATGTTCTATGAAAATAGAGGAGTGTAAAAATTATGTTGTGCGTTCTCTAGTTTTATGTTTTCTGCCAACATGGGTCACACCATAGATCACACACTCTTTATGGTAGTAATTTCATTTACGAAGTGGATAAATATTTTATTATTGCTATTGTTGTATATTTTAGAAAATATAATCAGTTAACATACATTTGTAACTTTCAATATTATCATTGATTGATTTACACTTCCCCAAGTAATAAATTATAGAGTCAGTTTGGGATTGTAGTAACTAATAAAATAAGATGCTTCTACTATGTAGAAGAAATAAGTTGCCGAATGTTGTGAGTTTGAAAAACAAAGCATATATATAATGTGAGTTTTATTTTACAATTAGTTTAATAATTTTTTCAACCGTGGTTATGAAATTCTATTTGAATTCATGGTTAGCTTGCATATGAAAATTATTCATTGCTCATCAAGAAAATTTAAACAATCATATGCTAGTCTTATTGATTCTTATGATTGAAAAAAAAAAAGTAAAGGTAATAAACGAATATATTAACTTATAAGATCAAAACTTTCATATTGGTGAATATGTATAGACTATAGGTATTGTAGTTATGGTTATATGATATTTAAGGTTATAATTTATTTATTAGGTTTTATGAAAAATAATACATAATTGTCTTTTTATTACAACCTCAAGTTTATAATAGTAGCTTGAAAAAAAAGTTTGGGTGACTTATTTAATAAACTACTTATTTTATCCACCCCTACTTGCTTTTAGAAGTATTGTCAAAATAGAAAAATTTACCAAATAAGTATCTTTTAGCATTTTAACCTCAATCCGAATGGAACCATAATTCATAAATTTATGTAGTACCAAGATTAAGAGCATTAATAAAAGTGTGGGGTAACTCCCCTATAGTCCTTAAGTTTGAATAAATTAACCAGTTTGTATTTATATTTTCAAAAACTACCCAATAACTGATAAATTTAACTTTTTAAAAGTAAAATATTATTTTCATATAATAAAAATTAAAATTCAAACAAATTTTAATGATATGAAATAGCTGAAAATTAGAAGAACAATTAGCATTCTTCATCAAAAACGAACATTTACCTAAATAAAGTCTTGAAGTTTGAAATAAAATTTGCTGGATGTTATACCCAGTACGCAGCTGTACAGTGTAATATCCTAAATCAATTTCCACTCTTTCCATAATTATCTGTCCATGCATAGTGGAAGAACAAACACACTGGATTGATCCCATCAAAGACATTAGAGCTCTGCCCTAGTAATTACTCATCTTAGTCCTTTTTCTCTTATTTTATGGCAGTGAATTTAAATTATAAGTTTTCTTTTTGGCTCAGACTCTAGATATAGGGAATTTATTTATCGTCCACTCACTTTCGATCGAAATGAAAAAAAAATAATTATCCAATCTGAATTATGAATTCGATCTCAATCCTTTTTGAAGGTTCAAAGTCATATTCAGTTCGCTTGAGTTTTATTTTCAGTTTAGGAATATATGCCCGTTACTAGCTGTTATATTATAACTAAACCTTACCTGGCACGTTAGCAAACGTTCCAAATCGGGTCAACCCACAACACGTTAGGACAAAACTTAGGGTCAGCCCGACCTGATCAGGTCAAGGTCGGGCGGGCTTTTGTCCAAGATCAATGTTTATAATTTATTTTTTAGATTTTTATATTTAAGTAATTCAATTTTTTTTGAAAAGGACATAACCTATCATATATATTAAAATTTAACTTAAACATATAAATTACTAAGGTCTCAATCATATAATTATATAAATAATAAAATAATCATAAATCGAAGCCATGTCTTATAAAGTTATATGAATAAAATTAAATTTATTTTTAAACTTTAGAATGGATTTGGTCGGGTTAGGTAGGGCCGGAACTCTGACCTGAATTTAATTAGGTCATATATCAAGTCAATTAGGGCAAAATTTGGGCTGATCATTTTGCCGAAATGGAATAATCTAAAATATTATTAATGAAAATATTGTATAATGAAATAAGCATAACAAAGCTATTTATGCTTGTTAGGATTATCGTATTTCTAATAGACTTATGACTCTTTATAAGAAAAAGATTATGACTTGAATAAGAAAATATAAAGCAAATCCTAATTAAACTACAATTACAAACATTACCTAAATAAGCTTAATAAAACAAGACTAAACCCAATAAAATGCTAAATACTAAGTTGATTCAAAATATTGTAGTTTCTAATGTACTATACTCTCTATGCTTCCTACATCAGTCTGCTCCTCTTTTAAAAAAAAAAAACCTCGTCCTTGAGTTATACTAAAAACAAAAGATTATTTAGTGGATGAAACTTAAAGTGGAGTAGCAATTAATCTTGGAGCTAGAAATTGTAGCCTTTCACATCAATCTTCCTTGAAACTCGAAATGCCCATACGTCATTTGTTTCTTGAACTTGTTACTGATAGTTTGAGAATAAAGATGGCCAATGGGTCGGGCGGCACGTGGCACAGCACGGGCACGAGCACGTTTTGGTGAAGCACAAGGCACGGCACGGCACGCATGTGGGCCGTGCCGGGCTTAGAATTTTAGGCACGTGGGCCTTAAAGCACGGCACGATTAGAGATGGGCCAAAGCATAGCACGCGAAAAAGCACGTAATAAGCACGGTTCATTAGTGGGCTAGCACGCGACCTGTTAACCATTAATAGTAAGTAGGCCAAAATATATCTAAGTAAATTTTTTTAACAAAAATTAAATATAAAATGTTATGAAATTAAAGTACAATATCTTGAAATTAAATGTTTTAATATATTTTTTAGCATAGACTTTAAAAAATTAATTTAAAACATTAAATCTCAGTTTAAATAAACATTCTAATCTTTTATGTTTATAATTTATTAAATGAATAAGTAAATATCATGATTTTAATAAATAAAATTATAAATATCATAATTTTATTTATGATACTTATTAAATGAATAATGTTATTTATGATATTTATTTAATTATTTATTTATGCTTATAATTTATTAAATGAATAACTAAATAACTAAATATCATGATTTTAATAAATAAGATTATAAATATCATAAATTTATAAATTATAAATAAATAAAAAATTTACAAAATTAATAATAAAATATTTTTCATATTAATATTAAATCATAACTTAGTTAATATTTAATAGAGATACGTTTCATTTGTGAATGAAATATTTTTCATTTTATACACATGACAAATTATGATAAATTAAAAATTACATTTTTATTAAATGAAGTTAAAGTACAATTATAATATTAGTAATTTAAATAAAATTAGGCGTACTTTGCATCACTACAGTTAACAGTACATCCAAACTACATTTTTATTTGAGGATTGTATTTTTAATTTTAATTAATTATTATTATGATCTATGGAATTAAATTTATGTGTTATGAATTATGATTGATTATTGTGAAATAAAATATATAGTTGTGAAATTGTGATAAACTAATAATAAAATGATGATGATGATGATGGGCTTAAAAAAGCACGTCAGGCACGTAGACTTAAATAAAGCACGCTAGGCACGTGGGCTTTTTTAAGCACACTTAAAAAAAAAAGTTGGTGGGCTTTTTTTAGGTACAGCCCACGGCACGGCACGAGCGGGCTCGTGTTGTGGGCCGTGCTGGGCTCAACTAAAAAAAAAGAGCATGGCACGACACGGCTCACTAAATTGATGGGCCGTGCCGTGCCGGCCCACGAGCCCTTGTGGCCCGACGGTTGCCGGCACGGCCCATTGGGCATAGTTATTTGAGAAGATGAAGATTTCCATGAACAAACAATGCTCAAATGAATTTTGTGCTTCTCCAAATTTTACTCAATGCAATCTCTGTTCAATTTCTCCTTTTGAACAAGTCTTCTAGGAGTAAAACTTTCTTATCTTTATTGTAGGTAGGCATAACCATATCAATAAATGCAAAAAGATTTTCTTTTATAACAATTTGCTTAGACTCAACTTCAACTGGTAAAGCCATATCAACTTTATCATCTTCCTCAAGAATTATTGTCTCTTCAACATGAGATTCTTGCATAACTTTAGCCATATCATTAGATAAAAAACTCATACCAAGAATAAATAGCACCTTCTCATTAGATCAATCAAGCTCATTTGAAATCACTTCAAGAGAAGCTTTTGCGACATTCTTTTCTTTCAATGATGAAGCTAGTAAAGATTGCTTTTCCATGCTAAATCTTCAACTTTGAAATCTTGGATAAACTCTTTAGTTTTACTTACTTCAATGGTTGGATCTTGAACAGTCAATATATCTTCAATAGCTCTAGAATCTTCAAGCATAATATGTTCTTGTATTGGCCAGTTTATTTCATTAATTACATTTGAGCCTTGGTGGCCTTAATATCTTCACCAGAATAATTACCACTCTTAATCAATGTTAATAACCTTAGGATGCCTCTTCTTCTCTTCAGCAGCTTTGGCACTGTGATCCTTAAAACCGATTTTCTAAATGAGCCTTAATATGTTCCAAGTTAGCACTCATTGGCATCATAAAGTACCTCCAAAACTTGTCATTTGTTTTCTAAGATGTGTCATTTCTCTCCTTCAACTTCCTCGTTATAATCACTGCTCTTCCTTTTCCCCACGCATTCTTAGTACCCTATTCTCTTCAACTTCAATCTTCACGTTATCTTTCTTTATCCCTAGAATGTCGAGTATGATTACCTATGCTGGTGGTGTTTCTTTCCATTTTGCTCTTGCCAGGACTAGAGTTTGATGACGATCAACTCCTTTTGGGATTATCAGAGGGGTTTGTTTTAGAATCTCAAAAGGTTCTTATGTCATTAGGAACACTATGTAAAAGAAATGTGATATTGTATATAGCATCAAAGCACTTGCTTGTGATACCATGATCATCAAGATTGTCATCATTATAAACTCTGAATATTATACATCTTGAATTTTGGAGGAAGTGGCGTGTCCAATACATCCATAGTAAAAAGAGGTTCCACCTTTTCCAAATGTAGTCCAGTCGGAACTTTCTCAATACCATCCATCCTCTTCTTGAGTTTTTTTAACTCTGTTTCCAAGCCCGCTAAGGTAGCACCAGATTCGACTTCCTCATGCCCTTTGAATTCACGTCTCTCATTCAGCCTTTCATGCAGGTCTCTAGAATTCAGTACTTGTGAACGATCACGACTTTCATGATTAGCATGGCTTGCATGGCTCCTAACTTATGAGCCTGCTCGAGATTTTTCTGCATCATGACCATGTTGTTAACCATGATGTTGTAGCTGTTGTTCTTCAACTATTGGGGCACGACCACGATTCCTTTGGTTCTCTATGTATTAGAGCATCATATTAATGTTTTGTGTCAAGTCGGCTGCTTGCTGAGCAAGCGGCGGTTGCAGGCCAACGTTGCTACACTACCTCCTTGGGGTCTTGGGACCTGCAGTAATCTATGGCTGCGATGGCCACGTTGGCTTCATTGGCTCACGATTTGGTGGTGCTTGACCTGAATTGCGACTAATTAAATCGTCCCCACAAACAACACCAATCTATTGATGTTGATTTTTGGTCAACTAGAAAATTAAATAAACAGGACGATTTAAGAACCACACATAGAGAATTTACATGGTTTAGCATTTGGCCTATATCTAAGGAAGTAGAAAGAGTAACTTTCACTATACAATGAGAATTACATCTACCTTTTCTCATGAATTTTCTTGTGCCTTTATAAAATATTCAAGGGCTCACTATTTATAATAAATTTTTTCTGTATCTAAGTCGTGGATAACTCCTTGTTTTTATCGGTTTTAACACTTAATTAGAGTTTTATCTGAATTCTATGCTTATCTTCTTTTTAAATTGGGTTTCCAAGTTTCTTGATTTTTCTTTATAGATTTGCAATCACTTTACTTTGCATGATCCTTGCTCCATGCTCCATTTTACCATGCATGCTCACTGCTTCATTTTATTTTGCATGCTTCCTGCTCCATACTCTATTTTACTATGCATACTCCTTACTCCATGCTCCACTTTAATTTGCATGCTTCGTGCTGTATGCTCCATTTTGCTATGTATGCTTCCTGCTCCATGCTCCACTTTAATTTGCATGCTTAGGGCTTCATGCTCCATTTTAATTTGCATGCTTCCTGCTCCATGTTCCATTTTACCATGCATACTCCCTGCCCTATGCTGCACTTTAGTTTTGCATGCATGCATACTTTTTTCTCCTGATAACAATACATAAATCAACAATCCCAACTAACTAAAAGGATTCAGATACCCGTTAGACTGAAATTCACATCATAGTTTGTCCGAAAACTACAAAGAGAATGACCATAAAAACAAAGTACATAGCTTGTCACATAAAAACCGTACATACCTCATTCGCAACTCTTATGTTTGCATATATCTCATTGTCGGCCAAAGCACTATTTGGCCATAATTGACATAAGAGCTCAACGATAACACAATACACAATTGGATTGATAGTTGCTTGATCGGGAAGCCTGACTTTGGACTTATAATATGATCTTTTCATCAGGCTTTGTCAGAGATTGTTTTGTAATTAACTTCATAAGCTGAACCTATATAAATGCTTGAGTGTTCTTTATTAAAATAGCATGATTGGACATAATTAATATAATGGAAATCAAATTATTATGATTGAATTTACTAGATTAGCATTATTTCATCTTTGTATAATCTAACTTGAGACAATCAATATTTATATTGATTTCGTCACTTTGAGCATTACTTTGATGTATACTTTTAAAAAATTCTCTTCACCTACTGATTTCATGTACCAAAACTTTTACCCACAGCATAACTCCATAGAAAATTAACTAAAATCAAATGAAATATCTAGGGTGTAATTAGCTATTGATCAAAGGAAAAGAAGAAACAAATGAATTTGTAACGGGTACTGCAATACGTATATGAATTTCGTTAAGAGTTCTTTATCATAGATAAAATTCAATTATATGTCCTTCATATTTTCTCTTTGAGTTAGTCCTAAAAAGACTTGCAATATACATTGTGTATTTGCTATGAGATTTATTGGAGTGAATTGTTGTTTTTGTGATTATCAAATAATATATTTGAGAGTTATTTATTTTTGTAGACATAAAATTGAAATTATTTTAAGGGAAAAGTCACCCACACTTCCAAGATTTACTTAAATGATCACACAGACCCTCGTAGTTTCAGCAATGGTTACAAAGGCTCTTTTTATTTCATAAATGATTATTATACCCTTTGATTATAACAACCCAAGTAAATAGAAGTATGGTAATAAGATAAAAATAATAAAAAAATCTCATATGATAAAAATAAAATATTACAATAATTATAATTAACAAAATATCATATATAATGAAAATTATTTTTAATATTAAGTTATTATTAGTCTATCCCAATGGATTTTATTAATTAAAATCTATTAATCCAAAAATTGACTTTAAGATTTACACTAATATAGACATAATTAAAATTATTTGTAAATAAAATAATATAAATTATTGTGAATGTTAAGTATAATTATTTTAATATTATGAATATGTCAAATAAATTTTATTATTATTAAAGAATGTAAAAGACTAATAATGTTAAAATAACTTGTCTAATGTTCAAAACATTTTATAAATTTTATCTTATTTCATATATTAAATTATTTTAAGTTTAATTTGTATTTATTGTAGAAATTTATTTCAAGTCAATTACTGGGTTGTTGTAATAATTAAAGATGTAATAGTCAAAAAAGGATCCGTGTAACTGTTTAAGCAGACCTTAGGGATATCGGTGGCCTTTTCCCCTGTTTTAATTCTGTAGAAGAGTTTACTCATTAATGGGAGGGTTTGCTCATTAATGGTTAGTGAAGTAACCGACCAGAGGAATTTATCAAAAGCACTTGGTTACGTCATCGTCATACATGTACACCGTCTCCAAATCCCATAACTACAAAAACAGAAAATTAAAAGCGAAACAATATCCCACAATGCCAAAAAATATCAGAAAGAACAAGCAAACTAAGCAAATCAAAAGCATTTGCTTGTGATGTCATGATCAAGAATGCTGCTGCCATATCAAGAAATGGCCCTGCAAGAACGTAAAATGCCACATGGTACCTAATATGTTTTGAATAAAGATTATCATCATCCGAAATTCTGAATTTCGCATACAAGACATTATAAATAAAACATTCAAAGAAACGAGAAGAATTTAAACCAACCAACTACAAGGATAGCCATTAGTTAGAATTTCATATGAAGAACAACCAATCAAACAAGCTTCTATTTGCTTGATTGCCGAGAGCATTCGACCACTTCTGCATGAACTGAAGATCCCATAGAATTTTGGTTCCATCCCTTCTGGCAAAAATACTTAAATCTGATATCGGTTTTGGCTAAAAGCACACACGGAGCTGAATTTGACTGATTAAAAATTTAAAACAATACCCAAAAGAAAGAAGAAAATGATAACTAGCTTTAACTAATGCAGGGGATGCATGCATATTAATATTTCTCTTCAAATCATCTCCCATTGTGCTCTGAGACTAAGAAAATATAAGGTGATTGACTTATATTGATTTTTCAAAACCGAACTATCTTAAGTCATTTAGTGATTAGTGGTGCAGGAGTTTGATAGAATGAATCAGGTGTTTGCTGAAATGTCTCAAGGAAGGACCCTCAAGTATTCCTCATCTTATTAGGCGACTCAGCACATGAGAATGAGAAGAATATTCAAGAATCGCCAGGATAATATAAGATCAAGGATGCAACGAGGACAAACAAAGATGGCAGGTATAGCTTTTGACAGTACACATGTTATAGCCGTCAGATTAAACAAATGTAAGCCGTCAAATACAAGCTTTGTATATATAGATTCAAAAAGAATGAAACATTTATGTGATGTGCAGGGGTGTTCAGAATTCAATCCGATCGGCTCAATCTGTCTGAATTGTAAAAATTTGATCTGTAGATTAGTGGATTAGATTGGATTGAAAATTTGATAATCCACAATTGGTGGATCGGATATGGATCTACTTCTGTATATATGCAAAAATCCACGAATCCGCAAAAAAATAAAACTTGTAGATATGACATTAGAATTTACTAGTAAATAAACAAGTTAAATATACTTATATTAATACTATATTATATCTTATCCGATAATAATAGAAAATAAAAAATAATTAAATGAACAAAATATAGCTTTCTAAATAGTTAATTTCCATATACTGATTTAAACGAATGATTTTTTTTTCGTTTTGGTGCGTTATATTTTAAAACTTTAAATGTATTTTCTAGTTTTATTTAAAAATTAATTAATTTAAATCTTATTTACTTTTAACTTTGGTCGATAGTAAAATTATTTTTATATTAAATTGTTTTATTTAGTTAGTTTGTGTATTAAATAGAATTAAAAATTTTTCATCTGCAAGTCAATCCACAAAATGGTGGATTGGATATAGATTGAGTCAAATCTGCATCTGATCCCCAGATGTATGGATTGGATTTGAATTTCACCAATCTGTGGATTGAATTGGATTGAAAACTTATAATCCGCAAAATCGTGGATCAAATATGGATTGAGATTCAATCCATAAAATTTGATCCGCGAACACCCCTAGTGATGTGTATGCATTGTTCTCTCATTTTGTTTTGATTACGTCTCTTTTAATATTTTTTTCCATAATTTTCAGTTTTCTGACAACAAACACGCTCAATTACCTACTTTTGTTATACTAAAAAGAGACAGCATTCTGAATTGAAGATTATGGAAATTATTTGTGCAAGTAAATAATAGTTTTAGTACAAGATCATTGAGTATCATTTGTGCAAGTAATTACAGTTTTAGTACACTGTGATTTTCCCCAACTTCTTCTACACTTCATCTTCTTTTAAAATTATTTTTCTCTCTTAAGTAAAACTTGTGATTACAAGATACTTACCACTATCTAGCTTTTAATTCTTTAAAGTTTGTTGAGACGTCAATAAAGTGGCTTCCAAATTCAAAATTGCAAGCTGTAGAATATTTGACATTTGAAAATGCTGCACCGAATGAAGAAAAATGGAAAAGTTAGCAAAATTTGTCAAATTGACAGGGATGAAAATTGACAAATTGTAGAGGAGTTAGGTATAATAGTGCCGTTGATTTCCCTATAAATAGAAAGCTTTTATTCATTCCATTGCATCCTAAAATTTGAGAGTAAATAACAATTCGTTTGTAAAATTGTTAAGAGTGAGCAATTGGGAGGTTTTTCCTTTCAAGTATGTGTGGGAGTACTGGGTGTATTTAGGTTTTAGAAAATGAGGTTTCTACTCAAATATTGTGCTCTAATAATTGTTAGTAATATAATTATTTTCTCCTACTCTTGTGGACGTAGGCATATTGTCGAACCATGTAAAATTTTTGTGTCATTTATTCTTCTATGATTATTTGTTGCGCTTCATTACGCATTCTGCACACAACAAAATTGAGGTCTATT
Organism: Citrus glauca; assembly: GCA_029633175.1. Classification (NCBI taxonomy): domain Eukaryota; kingdom Viridiplantae; phylum Streptophyta; class Magnoliopsida; order Sapindales; family Rutaceae; genus Citrus; species Citrus glauca. The sequence continues at coordinate 14,215,540 of JAQOOD010000005.1, forward strand.
TATACTTTTTTAAGGATACCATACTCCAAAGACTAAGTTTCATCATATAATTAAAAAATTATAAAAAATAAAATAAACTAGAACCATCTAGCGGTGCTAGATTATGGGCCTGGTGGCCATAGGGTATCGTAGGCACAACTTTGAAGTTGATAATATTTTTTTAAATAAACTTAATTCACAAGGTATTTATCAAACCCAAAAAGTGTTAATTTAATAGTATGATTTGGTTTAACAGCTTTACTTTATTTTTTATTTTAAAAAATTAAAAAAAAATTAGTCTAGTCTAGCCTAGTAAAAGTTCTTAGCTTTGCCCCTACTTATGGGTTCCTCCTTTTATTAAACTCGACATATCTCTTGTTGATGAAATGGCTAATGACTATAATAATCTTTTTGTAGTCTGTCAATATGTAAGAAATTCTGACCATGCTGGTTAAGTGTAATATTTATCTTTTTTACTATAGATGCTAAATTAAATAAAATGATGAGTAGAAATCTGTGGACATGGAACGCTCCGAAAAACCCAGACATGGAAAAAACCCTAGCGCTGGAGGAATTTTCCCTCTGCCATTTAGGGAGACTAGAACAACTAAGAAAGCACGGTTTCGTGATGAGGAAGTTACTGCTGATACCCCTGTGCAAATTTCGTATAAGAAAACCCTCGTGAACCCAAGGCGAGTAATGGAGACGGGTTATGGTGATGAAACAATGGATTGGGAATTTGAGGAAGGGGATATGACTGAGAATACAGATGGACCTATGCCTTCTATAACATTCTCGGAGAGGGTTCATGAGAAGTTATGTGAACCATGGAAGAACTCAGTGATAGTGAAGATGCTGGGTCGCACGATCAGTTACAGAACACTCTGTACGAGATTGAATGCCATGTGGAAAACAACAATGACTTACTCAGTGATAGACCTAGAAAACAATTATTTCCTGGTCCACTTTCGTTCGGCTACTGATGCTGTTGATGCCCTAACAAAAGGTCCATGGGTTATCATGGGGCATTATCTCACGGTGCAGCCATGGACGCTGTCTTTTGATTTCAATACAACGGATATATAGCAAGTTAATGTATGGATCCATTTATCGGGACTCACTGTTCATCTATACAACCGGAAAGTTCTTCAGAAGCTCGGAGAGTTGGTCGGTACAATGATTAGAATTGACTCGAACACAGCATCCTCAGCACGTGGAAGATTTGCACGAATTGTAGTTCGCCTCTCCCTAGCTAAGCCTTTGGTGTCTCAGTTTGTGTTGGATAGGAAGGTTCAAAAGGTAGAGTATGAGGGCTTACCAGTGATTTGCTTCACTTGTGGAAGATATGGCCATAGTAATAGCAGTTGCAAGGGCTCGAATTCAGCAAACAATTCTGGAGAAAGGGTTCAACCTCAGCCTAATAAGTAGCCCCAGGAGAACACTATCCAACTTGATGATCACGGTAATATTGATAATAATGCCGAGCCTTTTGGACCTTGGATGATAGCCACGAGAAAAGGCAGAAAATTTAATAGTGGCAAGGACATTTACAATGGCTTGAATAGGATTCAAGAGAATACAAAGGCTGGTGTTTCCAAATTCCAAATACTTGAGCAGGTCATAGACGACTGTGATCAGCCCACTCATGCAGCTATGAATGACAATCCATCCACTTCTCATCAACTAAACACGACTAACCCTTACCAGATATTTACTACCAATCACAAAGATAGAACAAAAACTCCATCTAGACGCAAGCAGCACACCACAACTACTACTGTAAAGCCCCAGAAGAAGACGCTAGCTACCTCTTTGAACCCAACCCGAAACCCTTCCTAGCAGAGCAATTTCACTTTAAGAGAAGATAATACAAACTATTTACCTCATGCAAACCCTAGGACCGAATCATGTATAAACCCTCAGCTCAACCCTAGCCACCAACAAATTTCCCCTCTAGGTACAACCTTGGACCCAAAAAAGCATACGGTGATTTTATGTACTAACCAAAACTTTTCTTTTGGAGATGTTACGGAGTTGGGTAGTGATTATGAAGATCGGCTGGGATGGGAATATGAGCACTCGTCTGACCCTCCAGACCTTGAAAATTTTGGTTGTGTAAATGACGTAAATGCTCAAGCGCACTCGGCTGTGACTATGGGTGAGAATGAAGGAAAAGAGATGTCCGATGAGGAAGATTTGATGATGGAGGAAACGCCTTTGGCGTTGATACATGACAGGAATGGACAGCATTAATAAGGTGTTTGTGTTTCCTTATTTTGTTTTTATTTATCTCATGACGATTAGCATTATGTATTGAAATGTCCAAGGAGTAGCCTCAGCTGATTTTCAGCGCCCTTTCAGGACAATGGTTAAAAATTACAATCCGACTTTAGTGGTCTTGATGGAACCTCGCATTAGTGGGGTCAAAGCATATGATTTTATAAAGAAGAGTGATTTCGACCATTCTCATCGAGTGGAAGCAGTGGACTTTTCGGGGGGAATTTGGCTTCTTTGGCAAAGTTATATAGAGGTGGAGGTGCTGCTGAACTATAGGCTGTTTATTCATTTTAAAATAAGTAGGAATAATGCTTTTATGTCTTGGGTAACGACGGTATATCTAGCCCAAACCCAATGTTGCGGAGACAGCTGTGGAAGCATATGGATAGCATTGTTATGTCAATTCAAGGGCCTTGGCTAATTGGTGGGGATTTTAATTCTATTTTGTATGCTTCGGAAAAGTAGGGGGTGCTACATGAAACTTAGGAGTTTGCAGTATTTTTCAGCGGTGGTTTGATAGACACCGAATTTTTTATTTAAAATTCAAAGGCCCTCGGTTCATTTGGTCTCAGGGACTTCTGTTTAAACGACTTGACAGAGCTCTCTATAATAGTGATTGGTTAATACAATTTACAGATAATTATATTCTTCAGCTTCAGAAGATTGCTTCAGATCATAGGCCGATACTGGTTCGTTTTGCGAGAGTTGATTCCAGACATCGGGGGTACTAGGCCTTTCCGGTTTTTAGCTCCCTGGCTGACTTATGAGCATTTCAATTCTTTTGTTAAGAAAGTATGGGACCCTCAAGCCCATTATAGAGATGCAGCATCTCATTTTGTGCAGGTGGTTCAAAAGTGGAATAGGGAGGTGTTCGGGAATATTTTTCAACGAAAAAGACGATTAATGGCTCGTATAAATGGGATTCAAGTAGCCTTAGAAAGGTATAGCTCCCAAGGGCTTGTGCGGTTAAAGGCTAGGCTATAGAACGAGTTGGAGATGGTGATGGGTCAAGAGGAATCCTGTGGTGGCAGAAGTCCAGGAAAGATGAGATTCTATATGGGGACAAGAACACAACTTTTTTTCATCAAAAAACCATTGTCAGACGACGGAGAAATAGAATTAAAGCTATTCAAGGTACTTCGGGAAACTAGATTTATAGTGAGGAAGAGATTCGTAATTATACAATTAGGTATTTTTTCGTCCTTATACAAAAGTGAAGCTGCAACCCCTCAAAGTTATCTGGCACAGAATTTATTCCCAGCCTTAAATGCTTATGATTTGGAGAGTACTACCATCTCAGTTTTGGATGACGAAATTAAAAGGGTGATTTTAGTATGAAACCTCTCAAAGCTCCTGGCACTGATGGACTGCATGCCATTTTTTTAGCAATCTCAATGGCCAGTTGTGGGGCTCTCCTTCTGCAAGTTTATGGGCGACATTTTTAGTTCGGGCAAGATCCCCCAAGAAATCAATACTACATTGTTGGTTTTGATTCTTAAAGTGGAGCACCCTACTAGTCTAAGTATGTTTAGGCCTATCAGTTTGTGCACAGTTGCTTATAAAACAGTGACTAAAATAATTGCTAATTGTTTGCAAGCCTTGTTGCCTGATCTCATAGGCCCTCACCAGGTTAGCTTTGTGCCCAGATGCCATATTACTGATAATTTTATTGTTGGTCAGGAAGTGGTTCACTCCATGCGAAAGAAAACCGAGAAAAAAAGGTTATTGGTGATCAAGAAGGATCTAGAAAAAGCGTATGATCGACTTAATTGGACATTTATTTTTTATACTCTCCAAAAAACTGGTATCCCGATTCAGTTATCTCAACTAATCATGGAATGTGTAACGTCGGCTCGGATGAGTATTTTATGGAATGGTGAGGCTACGGCAGAATTTGTCCTGGGGAGAGGAATCCGTCAGAGGGATCCGCTGTCTCCTTAGATTTTTGTCTTGTGCATTGAACCGTTGAGTCATGGAATAACTCAAGTAGTGAGGGCAGGCAGCTGGAAGCCTATTCGATTGGCCAAGCATGGAACTCCTCTAACACATTTATTGTTTTCAGATAATTTGCTCCTTTTTGCAAAGGCGTGAATTGATCAAGCATATACTATAGATGCAGTTTTAGATAACTGCTGCCGGAGCTTTGAAGCGAAGGTCAACAAGTCGAAAACTAAAATTTATTTCTCTAAGAATGTAGTTTCAAGAGAAGCTCAGCTCCTCAGTAATGTTTTGGGATATTCGCCTACAAATGACTTGGGGTGCTATCTTGGAATGCCGATCATCCATTCGAGAGTGAATAGAGCGACCTACCAATCAATTCTTAATAAGGTGGATAAGTGGCTCACGGGCTGGAATGCAACTCATTTATCCTTTGCTGGCTGAATTACTTTGGCTCATTCGGTGCTCCAAGTAATGCCAATCTATGCAATGCAGTCAACTTTACTACTGGCTCCGATGTGTGGGAAGCTTGAGAAGTCTTGTCATCGGTTTATTTGGAATGGGAAGTCGAAGAGCCATAAGATGAGTATGGTGGGCTGAAATAAAATTTGCATGCCGAAACCCAAAGGTGGCCTGGGGTTTAAGAAGTTGAATTTAATAAATCAAGCGTTATTGATGAAGCTGAGCTGGGAATTAGTTTCGAATTTAGACAAGTTATGGGTTAAGGTCATCTGCTCAAAGTATGGGTTGGACCTTAGACACTTGCCGTTGTCCCTCCCTGAGAAACAAGGATCTAGAATCTAGAAAGCCATAAAGAGCACATGGTCAGCCACCATGCAGGGAGCTCGCTAGGCTGTTGGTGATGGAACTCGAACTTGCTTTTAGCTGGACTGCTGGGCAACAAAGCAAGGCCCTTTGATCAATCTCACTGTTCATCCAGTGCCTCATGAGTTGGTTAACGCTATGGTGAGCAATTTTCTAAACGTGCATGGGGGCTGGAACTAGTCAACTTTTGAACATTTGCTGCCTAATTCTATCCTGATGCAAATTGCTTCAATAATGCCTCATAATCCTCTTCTTGGTGTTGAAAAAATTTTCTGGAGTTATGAGCCAAGGGGCAACTTTACAGTTCGCTCGGCATATGAGTCTCTTTGTCAGCTGGAACTCACTCCTACTGATAATGCATGGAATCAAGTATGGTCCTGGAAGGGGCCGCAAGCAGCACGCATCTTTCTTTGGCAGGTTCTTCGTGCGAAATTAAAAACCAAGAGTGAACTATCTAGGTGGCATATTCCAGTTTCTTTGGGTTGTGATAAGTGTGGGGCTCCACTTGAGGATATTATTCACATATTGAGAGATTGTCATTGCATCAAGTGGGTGTGGCTTTGGCTTGTTCCGGCTCTGCATCAATTTTCATTCTTTCAGTCGTCTTTACGAGAGTGGATAATTGCGAATTTACAAAACAAGTGGAACATTCCCTTTCCATTATCTTGGGAGTGCATATTCGGCGTAGCAGTGTGGAGATTATGGTATTGGAGGAATCTTTTTATCGTGGAAGGGAAATTGGCGGATAGCTCAATAGTCTATGTAGATATTATGGCCAGAGCTAATGAAATCCATAGACTAAATAATTCTCATATAAGTCAACAACCATGGAGGAAGGAAATTTATATTGGATGGCTGCCACCCTCATGGCCTTGGTGCAATTTGAATACGGATGGATCTTGTAGAAAAGATGAGGGTGCAGGAGCTGGTGGTATTATTCGAGACTCGGTCGGACACTGGATAATTGGTTTTTGTATGAATATTGGAGAAAGTTCGGTGCTAATGGCTGAACTTTGGGGCCTGTACCAAGGATTACGTCTAGCTTGGGAGGTTGGAATCAAATGTCTTTTAGCTGAAATGGATAGCCTTTGTGTTACACAATTGATCTTGAAGCAAGTGGTTGTGCCTAACGAATTCTATGCTTTAGTTGTTGCTATCCGGGAGCTTATCAGTAGAAACTAGCAGGTTTCCATCACCCATATTTATCGGGAAGCAAATTCGGTAGCGGATTTTATGGCAAACATGGCTCATTCACACCCCCACGGTTTGCACTTATTTTCTAGCCCGCCTGTGAGTATTTATTCAATTATTGTTCAAGACTTGTTTAGGATTACTAAATCCCGTCTGATTCCTATTTAGCTCGATTGTTTGAGTCCCATCTAATCAAAAAATAAAATAAAATAAAATGATGAGTATTACTACATGCCTATCAATCTTATAAGTGTTTATATCGTTCAGTTCAACTAAAAAGATCTTTTAAGATGTACTAAAAATTTTCGTTGTTGACATCAATAGACATTTTTTAACTTAATGAATCAAATAAAATCATTGTGTCTATTTGTTGGTAAAGTTAGTTTGTTCTTATATATACTAGAAGAATGAAGTGCCAATTTTATCTTTAGTGTTCTCCTTGTTGATTCGATTTGTTTGAGCAGTTTCCGTCTCTATCCAGCCAAGAGTAAATGTCGCTGAAACTTCGACTTTTATTTGGAGTGGAGGTCAAATCCAATCTGGACCCAGTGGAAGTCAGCCGAAAGGTAAGAGACAAAAGCATCAGAGAACCAATGTTGGTTCATCCTCTGCCAGAACCAAACAAGCAGGTATTTAAATTAATTTTACTTTTATTTTTCGATTTACTACTATAATAATGTGCTCGTCCTTTTATTTTATTTTTTCTATTATTTCAGCAACAACTTCAACAAGAGTACAAGACAAGAATAAGAAGTCAACCAAACCCTATGAGACAGAAGCCAGAAGAAAAAATAAGGGTTTCTCTAACACAACCCTCTCAAACCCATATGCGAACAACATTATAAGAAGCAAATAAAAATTATTTCATATCTTAAATTCCTTAGCACTTTATAGGAACCTGAAATAATTCATTTACACAATATTAATTGAGAACTTATTTACTTAAAACTGCAGCAATGATGATGCAGCTTTGATCGACCACTTTTTATTTGCTTTTGGGGAGAAGTTGAAGTGTTAAGAACTACAAAGCCAAACATAACCCACCTCTCTTAGTTTATTGGTTTCCTTTATTTTGTGCAAGTTGTGGCATTATTAACTAGTTTACTAGTGGAACCTTTTTTCTTTTGTGGGGGGGAGGGGGGGGGGGGGGACTTCTAGTTGTAGGTTTTTTTTTTTAAATGAAATTTAATCAATGGCTCTATCAAACTTATTATTGATTTCCTTTGCCAATTGCCAATACGCTTATCTTTTAGCACTTCATTGAATAGGGTTTAGAGATGTGAGAATTTTGAATGACGAAAAGCTCATCTCGTGTTAAAAGTTCAAAAAATGGTATGCAAACTACCAAGTGTGCAAATGTTACATACATGAGCTTCCACAAACATTAAAATATATTATTATTTTATTTTATTTTTTGGATTAAATTAGTAATTTAATTTTTTAACTTTTTATTAATGTCCAATAAAAAAAGAAACATTATTGTAAGAGGTAATATTATAAAGCAAGCCAAAGAATAAAAAATAACTGCAGGGTGTCAATAATTTAACGGTATAAATGTTTTGAAGTACTTTTAAAAATATAATAATTAAATGGATACTAACCTCAAAATGTAGGAACAAAAGGACCCCCTACAAGTACAAGTGTTTACCGAATTAAATTTTCAATTATAATTGAAATTTCATCTTTTTTTTTCCAAACAATGAATTTTTTTTAACTCTTTCGAATGATTATTCATTCTAAATTGAAAGCATGACAAGCTAAATAAATTGATCACCACAACTAATAAATATCGAGTCCTCTGGTGTGCATGTCTGCATGAAATTTCTTGTAGACAAGCATTACTACGGTCTCACAAATGTATTTTACAACACTGAAAAATATTTTGCAAGACCGTAAAAATACTTATCTAAACGAAAATTTGTGTGGACATTCACACTTGAAAATTATTTAATAAATATTATGATTAATACCTCAAAACTTTTAATCCATAACACCGGTTTTTCATCACAAAATAAGTGTCAATTTGAGATTGCTTTTGAGAGGTTCAAAATTGATTTTGAAAAATTAAAAGTTAATTTTGGTATTTGGGAAATTTTTTAAAACTTACTATTGGTAAAATCACTTCATCCTATAGTATATTTTAAAAAGCAGGTAAGAGTAACTTTTCAAAATCTAATTTTGTGAATTAGTTTTATACTTAATATAATTCCATATACATCCTAACATACATTATAATAATTCAAAATTATTCTTATTCAATTAAGAAATAATATTATTAAATCTAGAAAGATTATTATTGTCAATTATATTGAGATAAAAAATAAAAAATAAAATAAATAATATTTTAGTTATTAATTATTAATATACACAATAAAAAATAATATATACATGTTTATAAATATGTAAATAAGTTATATTTAATATTATGCCTATTTTAGTCATTTGTTCCTTTAAGCAGTTAAACAATAAGATTTGCCAAATATAGAGTATAGCTTTTAAAACTCACAACAATTCTAAAATAAAATTTTATCAAACGTTCAAATGATTTTCTTCACAACTCAATATTTCTATAGTACAACTAGTATCAATTATTTTTAAAATACTGTACTACCAAACTGGCCTTTTAAGTATTATGAATTCCTCTCACACTGATTGCAAAATCTAATTAAGCATTCTTCTCTTGGTCGCTCTGATCTAATCCAAGTCAACTGGCTCACATGGATTATGCGATGAGTTTTCACTGAGCTGAGCGCTCGAGTCTATTGGCAACCTCTAAATCCTCCGAATGCTTGCAAATAACAGAAAAGTGCATTCTTTTACAAATCAGAACACTTTTGCTTCACAAAAAGTGAAAACAAAAGCAGACCAACCAACCTACCATCTACTCCCCAAAAAATAAAATTAAAAAATGGTTAGCACTTTTCACTTTTCTCTTTATATGACTCTTACTTGATTCCTTAAAATCTTTCAAAATATTGCGTTTGAAAGTATTTCAATGTCCCAAAATTAGTCTTATTTGCTGTAGAATTATAAAGAACAATATTTTGAAAATGTTAGTGGAGTGGCTTTTTAGCACTAATTACTTCTCTGCTCCAAGTCGAAAATGTGTTTTTCTCTTTTTTAATCCTTTCATTGATGCTTGATCGACCCATGTCCAGTTCCTCAAGCAGGCACGCACGAGCATGTGAAGCTTGCTAAATTATTGATGGTGGTGGGGTCTTTTTTCGTTTTCACTTTAGTGTAATCAACTGAAGCCTGCTATTGGTGGATGGACTGTCTTTGTTTTCAGTTTAGAGTGATTTCAATTTTGTGTATTTTTTTGAAAACATTTTAATCGCGTTTACTTTTACTAAGCTTTTTCGTTTTGCTTGACCCGACATCTGCCTTTCTGGAATCTGGTAACAGTGAGTTATATCATTCCGGAATTGCCAAATTATGAGTAAGAAAGGTGGTGGCCTCTGTTTCTCTTTTCACTTATTATTATTGGAAAGGGATTTCTAAGCTTACCAGACAAATCCTTTACAATCACAAACTCATTCTGCTTATCCATTTTCTCACCTGTTTAATTTTCTCATTTTGCTTATCACAACTCATGATTCTGTTTCTTTCTTTCTTTGCCCAAAAAACAAAAATGTCAATCATCGGAGAGGCAATTCTAAAGGCGTGCATAGAGTTGCTTGTCGATAAGTTAACTTCAAAAGGGCTTCAGTTCTTTGCACATCAGGAGCAGATCCAGGCTGATCTAGTGAAGTGGAAGAGGATGTTGGTGAAGATTAAGGCGGTGCTTGATGATGCTGAGGAGAAGCAGAGAACTGATCAGTCTGTCAAGATGTGGCTTGGCGACCTTCACAATTTGGCTTTCGATGTTGAAGACTTATTGGAAGAGTTTCAAACTGAGGCTTTCCGGAGGAAGCTGCTTCTTGGAGAACCAGCTGCTGCTGCTCATGATCACGATCAAACCAGTAGCAGTCGTAGAAGCACCAAAAGTAAGTTTCAGAAGCTCATTCCTACTTGCTGCACTACTTTTACTCTAGACTCGATTAAGTTCGAATACGTCATGATATCCAAAATAAAAGAGATCAACGACAGATTTCAAGAAATTGTGACACAGAAAGACTTGCTGGATTTGAAAGAAAGTTCGGCTGGGGGGTCCAAAAAAGCAATGCAAAGGCTACCCACAACCTCATTGGTGAATGAAGCCAAAGTATATGGCAGAGAAACTGAAAAGAAGGAAATTGTTGAATTGTTGTTGAGGGATGATTTAAGAAATGATGGTGGATTCTCTGTTATTCCTATCATAGGTATGGGCGGGCTGGGAAAAACCACTCTAGCTCAGCTTGTCTATAATGATCATCGAGTGCAAGATCATTTTGATCTCAAGGCATGGACGTGTGTCTCTAATGATTTTGATGTTATCAGGCTAACAAAAACAATTCTAAGATGCATTACTAAGCAGACTATTGATGACAGTGATTTAAATTTGTTTCAAGAGGAGCTAAACAAGCAGTTATCTCAAAAGAAATTTTTGCTTGTTTTAGATGACGTTTGGAATGAGAATTACAATGACTGGGTTGACATGAGCCGTCCACTTGAAGCTGGCGCACCAGGAAGTAAGATTATTGTTACAACCCGTAATCAAGAGGTTGTAGCAATCATGGGGACTGCTCCAGCTTATCAATTGAAAAGGTTGTCAACTGATGATTGTTTGTCCGTATTCACTCAACATTCATTGGGTTCAAGAGATTTCAGTTCAAATAAGTCATTAGATGAAATTGGCAAGAAGATAGTAATCAAATGCAACGGCTTGCCGTTGGCAGCAAAAACACTTGGAGGACTTTTACGTGGTAAGCATGGCCCAAGTGACTGGGAAGACGTGCTTAGTAGCAACATATGGGATTTACCAGAAGATAGATGCGGTATTCTACCAGCCCTTAGAGTGAGCTATTATTATCTTTCTCCACCTTTGAAACAATGTTTTGCATATTGCTCATTGTTACCAAAGGATTATGAATTTGAAGAGGAGGAGATAATTTTGTTATGGATTGCTGAGGGTTTCTTGGATCACGAAGATAGTGACGAGGAAAAGGAAGATTTAGGCCACCAGTTCTTTCAGGAGCTATGTTCAAGGTCGTTTTTCGAAAAATCAAGCAATGATACATCAAAATTTGTGATGCACGACCTTGTTAACGACCTTGCTCGATGGGCTGCGGGGGAAATATACTTCATAATGGAGGGTACGTCGGAGGTTAACAAGCAACAAAGGATTTCCAGAAATCTTCGTCATCTATCATACATTCGTGGAGAATATGATGGTGTTAAGAGGTTTGCGGGCTTCTATGATATCAAATATTTGCGAACCTTTTTGTCAATAATGTTGTCAAACAATTCTCGTGGATACTTGGCTTGTAGCATTCTTCATCAATTGCTTAAACTACAACAGTTGAGGGTTTTCTCCTTGTGTGGATATTACATTTATGAGCTACCAAATTCAATTGGTGATTTGAGGCATTTACGGTATCTTAACCTATCCAGAACTAATATTAGAAATTTTCCTGAATCAATCACCAAGCTTTACAATTTGCATACAATTCTATTGGAGGACTGTGATCGACTAAAGACGTTGTGTGCAGACATTGGAAATCTCATCAAATTGCATCATCTCAAAAATTCAAATACAATTTCATTACAGGAAATGCCACTACGATTTGGTAAGTTGACTTGTCTCCAAACGTTGTGTAATTTTGTTGTTGGAAACGACAGGGGTTCTGGGTTACGGGAGCTGAAATTCTTGATGCATCTTCGTGGGACACTTGACATTTCAAACTTAGAGAATGTAAAACACGTGGGTGATGCCAAGGAGGCTCACTTGTCTGGAAAGAAGAATCTTAAAGTGTTATTGCTTCGATGGGCACGTAACAGTTTTGACTCTAGAGTGCCAGAAACTGAAACACGTGTGCTTGACATGCTGAAACCTCATCAAAACCTCGAAGAATTTTGTATCAATGGCTATAGAGGTACAAAATTTCCAATTTGGTTAGGCGATTCTTCTTTGTCAAAGTTGGTGACCCTAAAATTTCAATATTGTGGCATGTGTACTTCCTTGCCGTCAGTGGGGCAATTACGCTCTCTAAAGCATCTTGAAGTACGTGGAATGAGTGGCGTAAAAAGATTGAGTTTAGAGTTCTATGGGAATGATTCTCCAATTCCTTTTCCATGCTTGGAGACTCTTCATTTTGAAGATATGAAAGAATGGGAAGAATGGATTCCTCGTGGATCCAGTCAAGAAATTGAAGGGTTTCCTAAGTTGAGAGAGCTTCATATTTCAAGATGTTCTAAACTACGAGGTACATTGCCAGAACGCCTTCCTGCATTGGAGATGTTTGTCATTCAAAGCTGTGAAGAATTGGTAGTTTCAGTTATGAGTCTTCCAGCTCTTTGCAAATTCAAAATTGATGGATGTAAAAAGGTTGTGTGGAGAAGTACAACTAAACATCTTGGATTGCAAAATTTAGTGGTTTGTGGAGATACATCAAATCAAGTGTTTCTCGCAGGGCCATTGAAGCCACAACTACCAAATTTAGAAGAATTGGAGATAAATAATATGGAAGAGCAAACATATATATGGAAGAGTCATTATGGATTATTGCAAGACATAAGCTTTCTCAGAATACTGCACATTGGAGGGTGTCCCAATCTTCAATCCTTGGTAGCGGAGGAAGAACAAGAACAACAGCAGCTCTGTGATTTGTCATGCAAACTTGAATATCTAGGATTGAGTTATTGCCAAGGCCTTGTGATGCTGCCAAAATCACTGCTCAGCCTTAGTTCCTTGAGCGAGATATACATCAGAAGCTGCAGTTCCCTTGTTTCCTTTCCTGAGGTTGCTCTGCCTTCCAAGTTGAGGTTAATAACAATTTGGGATTGTGAAGCACTGAAATCATTACCTGAGGCATGGATGTGTGAAACCAATTCATCTCTCGAGATATTGAATATCGCTGGTTGCAGTTCGTTGACATATATTGCCGGTGTCCAGTTACCGCCGAGCCTTAAGCTGCTGTTGATCTTCGATTGCGATAGTATAAGAGCTTTGACAGTGGAAGAGGGCATCCAGAGCAGCAGCAGCAGCAGGTACACTTCATGTCTTCTTGAGCACTTAGTAATTGGCCGCTGTCCATCTCTTACATGTTTATTTTCAAAAAATGGGTTACCTGCCATGCTTGAGTCCCTTGAAGTTGGCAATCTGCCTCAGTCTCTTAAGTTCCTTGATGTCTGGGAGTGTCCAAAGCTGGAGTCGATAGCAGAAAGGTTGAACAACAACACATCTCTCGAAGTGATTGACATTGGGAAGTGTGAAAATCTGAAAATTTTACCGAGCGGTTTACATAATCTCTGCCAGCTTCAACGGATTAGCATATGGTGTTGTGGAAATCTAGTGTCCTTTTCCGAAGGAGGATTGCCATGTGTGAAGCTGACTAGGCTGGAGATATCTGAGTGTGAGAGACTAGAGGCCTTACCCAGGGGATTGCGCAATCTGACCTGTCTTCAACATTTAACAATAGGAGATGTCCTAAGCCCTGAGCGTGATCCTGAAGATGTAGATCGCCTTCCCACCAACCTTCATTCACTTAATATTGATAATATGAAGAGTTGGAAGTCATTCATTGAGTGGGGCCAGGGAGGAGGGGGTTTGAACAGATTCTCCTCTCTGCAGCAACTTAGAATCAGAGGACGTGATCAGGATGTGGTGTCATTTCCACCGGAGGAGGACATAGGACTAGGATTAGGAACCACGCTTCCTCTTCCTGCCACTCTAACATATCTGGTGATTGCTGATTTACCAAATCTGGAACGCCTGTCTTCTTCAATTTTTTATCATCAAAACCTCACTAAATTGAAGCTCTGTAATTGCCCCAAGCTCAAATACTTTCCAGAGAAGGGCCTGCCTGCCTCTCTTTTGCGATTAGAGATCTCGGGATGTCCCTTGATCGAAGAAAGGTACATAAAGGATGGAGGGCAGTATCGGCACTTGCTAACCTATATACCTTGCATCATAATAAATAGTAGACCAGTGGATTTGGATTTTGAAACAGAGGAGGATCGAGTACTGAACTGTATAATTTAATTAATTATTATTACTGCATGGGTTTGTAAATTTCTTTTAAAACAGAGGACAATATCGGCATTTGCCATTTGGACTGTATTAATTAATTTCTTATTGGGGTGGGTGTGATATGCGACGGCCTCTATGTAATTCTTGATGTTATTATTGTTGATGTTGTATCTTGGTATTGTCTTGATGGCTTGGCAGACTTTGGGCAGCTGAGTTCCAAAAGATGTGCGCCTTTGTTGACCTGGTGCTCTACTGATATACAAGTATGTGGCTAGAGTCTAGTTGATAATTTTCTTTAATCTGTTGAACAGAACAGATTTTCCGAAATGAATTTCAAAATTAAAAATCAATATGAGTTTGTGCTCTATCATGCATTTTCTATGTACTTTTAATTGTTTGAGCTCATAATCTAAGACATCAAAACGTAGATTCTGTTCTGGCAACTGTTCTTCACATTGAATTTGGGATTTGATTTTTAGCTTTAAGTCCTATGACATCCCAATACATACACATGACCAAAATACCTAGTGGCCAACAGTACATAACGGATGGCCATCTAATTCCCCTGACCTACAGTAAAATCAAATAAGAAACTCTAATTACATCAATTCCGCGTTTTAATTTCAAGTGATTTAATTTTGTATATTTAATTAAGTAAAATTGGAACTTTCATTGCAGTTAGACACAGATCAACTGACTACGAATACACTTGGTTTCTGTAGTTATCCAAGTTTGAATAAGAATAAAGTTCAAACTCGTCAAATATTTTGATGATTACTTTGTAAAAGTCAGAAGTTTATATTTCATGGCTTTCAATTAGTTGAGCCTTCACAAACTAAACTTGTGCCTTAACTGCAGTTCAATTCTTTTATGTACAGGATTTCACTACTTTCATTTCCTATATTTCCTTGCGTTTCTTCAATCCGTGGGATCCCAATATTTTATCCTACTCGTCAAATATCGTTGTCATTACCGACTACAAGCCGTGGGATCCCAATATTTTATCCTAAGTAACGAGGCATTAATTCCTTAAATGGATTGTGATAAGAGTATAATAATTCATTTGGAACTTCCAAAAAACTTATTAATGATTTAATGAATTATACATCACTTATGCCACATGATTAACACTAGAATTATACATTTAATAAATTTTAAAATTGTCATTTTTCACTTACAATGCCAATAACATTTACAATTTCAACACACTTACAAATTCCTAATCTATTTTATAAATTGTCTGCTTTTGTAAATTCTTAAGTATGATTTTTTGTGTTGTGTAGGAAATTCCTAAATTCATGATGCTTGGATCAAAAAAACAAATGTGAAATTTGGATTCAAAAACTCATAAGCTTTTGGAAGAATTGCTAGCCTTCAGATCCAACATTAATTCTGAACAACTAAGATCATGCTACCTGTCTGAGCTTGCATGCACCTCATTACACTAGATTTAACACGTCTATCAATCTAGTAGTTCAGCCACCTTGTCAAAAGATGCAATAGAGTCCTAGTTTGATTTCTTTTGTAGCCATTGATTATCACTGCAAAAAATAAATAAATAAATAAATTACGGAAAATAATTATCATAAATTAGGGTGCATGACAAATAATTTATCCGTTATCTATGTCACTATCATAATTTATAACAAAATATAATTTATGATGATTTTTCATAGTCATCTACTGTCACACAATGTAAAAAAATAATTCAATTGAAATTTAAAATTTTAGACTTTTTTTTAAATTTTTGGCGGGAAATTAAATTATCATTTGTAAATTCATTATTCGATTTTGACAATAAATTATTTATGACAGAACGTATGACGACTATTTCCCATCATAAAGTTTTGATTTTTAAAAAAATTATATTATAATTATAATTGGTTGATGAATTCCTGTTTACAAATTTAATCAATTGATAAAACAAATATTATTAAAAACAATTAATATTAATTACAATCCATTCAATCTAACAAATTAATTTTAAAAGAAATGCAATTAGTCTCCAATGTGATCGCCACCAATACATAATAAAACATTTCAATTTGAAAAAATGATCCCACAGTATAAAATAACAATTAAATTCCAATCAAACTCCAAGAAAAGCAATTAAAACTCCAACCACCAAGCCATGGTATCCAACAAAACTTCCAAAGATTAATGCAAGTATTCCAACAACAAGCTTCCAACAAAACTCTCAGCTAAAATACCATATTCCAGCAGCCACACACCTAGCAATACTCCAACTCATATGCAGCAACTGCCATCTTCCAACAACACTCTAATTCCAGCCATATACCCAGCCACATTCCGACCCAAATCCAGCAAACGGGTTTATGCAGAATCAACCAACCCAATTTATAAACTTAATAAAAGGCACATTGCATAATAGCATTCACATATGAACTTTACATGCATAATCAAACATGAAATGTTAAAACTGCATAATAGAAAAAATGATTGGAATAAATACATGAACTGATACAAACTACAAGCATTATTTAAGAATATAGTAAATTAGAACAAGGCACTTCTTTATTTAAATTTTTTAAAATATGGATGTCCATATTTTCTGGATTGCTTGAATTCTACAAAGTTCCAAGTGCACACACCCAAAAGTTCACATTTTGTGAAATGCAAATATCTTCACAAAAGACTCACTCCAAACATTTATAATTGAAGTTAGAAATGCAGAATTTCACATGCATTGAATGGACAATCATTATTCAAAAATGCAGATTTTCAATCCCTTAAAACGATAAATTAGATCTTTCATCAATTTAGCCCAACAATAGAACAGTAAATTAAAGGTTTTATTAATTTGTCACCACATTAAAATATTAGTGTTCCAAACCCATTATTCAAAAATTATAGAGAAAACAAAGGAAAACAAACACCCTCTTTGACTTTCAGCTTTTTATCTCTACAACAATGTTTCTTTAGCATGCTTAAGAAAACATGCAAAGAACCTCAAAGCTCAAATTTTGAAGTAAATAAATAAAAAGATAAACACATGTACCAAGAACATTTGCCTAAAAGTAATAATCTTTTTCCCTTTTGCCCTTTTTCTCTTTACTCTTGAAGCTTCTAGCCTCCAAACAAAGTTTTAAGCTTAATAAAAAAACACAATAGAAGAAAGAAAAGAATATGAAAAAAAGGTAGAATAAGTTTAAAAAATTAAATCAAACATTAAAAGAAAATTAAAAACGAAGAGACAGCTTTTTCTTACGCAATAAACCTTCAAAAGCGAATGTATAAGCAGGGCTCACAATTGCTTTCACTGTAGCAAAATGCTCTCATAGATACATAGTTTTTTATAAGATGGTGTTTCAACTTTGTTGCATACGAAAGGATTGCCACTTCTTACACATACAAAATGAGACATCGACTGTACTATATGGATGGGATAAAATATATGGGTTCTATTTTGGTGTCATTGAGTTCACTGTAAAAGGGACATTCATTATCCAAGTTCATCAAGTTTGCACACAAGTTAAGACCACTGCCAAAAAATGATGTTGTCTGTTAAATGGGTTCCTTGCAATTTTCAAGTCCCTCAGTTGCATTTAAAGGTAGAAACTCTCATAAATAAAAGCCTATAACAATTTTTATTCTTTTAGGCATTCTATCAAACACTTGCTTAGCATAACTCTGAAAAATATCACAATTTCATTCCAGAGCTTATCTTTAAGAAAACTCAAAATACAAATTCTCTAAGGAGAGAGAGAGAGAGAGGGAACCCAACATACTGAATCGGGAGTTGAACCTCAGCGATCCCTGTAGTCCACTGCGTAGAGCTTTCTTCTGAGTTTCTTTTCTTTACCTGATAAAAACAAGAAGTGTGAAATTTGAAGGCACAAGAATAATATTCCTGCATATAGAACTGAAACAGAACAGTGTAGAACTACCAACACAACCACTCGAAAAGAATGGAAAGAACAAGAAAATTAGAATTTATGAGGACACCTTTTTTTTTAAAAATGACTAAATAAAACACACTAGTAGGCATCACTAAAGCGCTTTGAAATCATAGATAGATGTGTGCACAAAATTAAAAGAATGCGCAACCGGTCAACTACTTATAGTGGTGGTAGTGGGGTTTCAGCACTGAGTATTGAGTATTGAGTGTTGAGTGTTCGGTGGTGGTCATAATATCTTAAAGCTTATTGTCGGTGCTAGAAATTTAATTGATAAAGTATGGGTTTGACCTAGGGTTTTTATTTGAGACAGTGAGGTGATGACTGGCGAGGATAAGTGTGTAAATGGAGTCAGAAAATTTTCGGGTGCTTTTAATCTAACACAATCTAAACGCACTGTTCGTTTTTTTCTTTTTAGTATTTAGTTACAGTAAAATGCAACACTTTGATTTTTTTTAATAAATATAATAATTTAAAAATTAGTCAAATATAGTCAATCCTAGATTTCTATCATAAATTTCTTGGTATAAATAATTTCTATCTCCAATCTATCATACATTTATGATAGAAAATAATTCTATCATAATTCATAAGTCTATCGTTAATTCTTGATGGACATTAATTCTATCATGAATTTGACATCAATTCTTGATAGACCTATAATTCTATCACGAGTCCATCATAGTTTAATGACATAAACCATTTTGTCTAGAATCTATCATAAAGTGTTTGTCATCTATTGCCATTTTTCTTCTAGTATATGTCGAATCCAAAGTTTCATAATGGTTGCACTTTTAGAACCATGGATTGTATTTAACGGAGCAACATAAGGGAAGCGAAATTGATAGGGAAGTAAAACTAGATATCGCTCTAGTGCTGGACCAAGCCAACGCGATTAGGTTACGCTCTAATAAAAGCGAGACTAGATCTTGTTTTTAACCCAAATGACTCAATGAGATTTTTAATAATGTATAAAGTGAAATTAGATGACGTTATAATCCAAACGACTCTACAAGAGATATTTTGATAGATAATTATAGAGGAAACTATAAAAGAGGGGATTTTATTAATTGATCAAAGGTTGAAGTTACAATAATAAGATCTCTCTATTTATAATAGAATAAACTTGTTTTCCTAAGTTAACTTAGAAAGAGAAACTAAATCACAATTATAATAGAAATAAAATATTAAATCACATACTATAATGGACTCTAATTAAAATAAAAAAATAAAATTCTAGAATTCTAAAATAACGTAATACATCAGTATTAGTAAAGCAAATTTAAAGATTGTGGTTACAAGTTCACCAAAAATATCAAGCAAAGGTACAGACTTAGTCAACTCAAAATCTAAGAGAGTAAAGGTAATAGAGAATTTGGTGGAAAATTGGTGTAAATCTAGAGTGAATTTTAGGGGAAAATGTAGTTAATAAGAAGAAAATCTTCTCTTCTCTTTTGTTTTCAATTTCCTTGTATTGTACTTTTAGAAATTTATAAAATAAAATGAGTGTTTTGGTAGCCAATATGAGTGACTAATTTTCTACATAATGATTAATGGTGAAGCTCCAGGATTCAATTGTGGATTAATTATTCTCTCAAGTGAGTTTTAAGTTTATTATTTTTAATTACATGTCTATTAGTTATATTGTCTGCTAGTTATTTTCATTTTACATTAATTTATAGATCTAGGTCTCCTTAGATCTATATGGGTATTTAAATCTAATGTCGACACACCAATACGATAGTAGTAACACTCCAATACAACTGTGGTATAATATATACTTAATCCATATATATATATATTCATAGAGTGGTTAATTATTGACTAAGTCATATAATATTCTAACTAGTAAAAGAAATGCAAAATATAAATATAAGAGTATTATGACCACGATTTGGATACTAAGAGTGGATCTCGTAACCTTAGTACTTGTTTAATTTAGACTATTCCTTATTAACTTATTTTTCCTCAAATACTTTTATTTAATAATTAATAAGCATATTTTTAAATTCCTTTGGTCTGACCCTAAATTCACCGACGTATATTATAACTAAGCTTTCTTATACATGAGGGTAACCAACTATTTTTTATGTCATTACTCAATAATCTTTCTTTGCATGTTAAAAAAATCCAAATAAACTATTATTAATATGTAATTACGGAAAATTAGGAAATCAGTGTTTTTAATCTCATATCATCAAAATTGATTGATGATCCAATGTTCATGTAATGTTGCATGGTTATGGTACCATGCCGGTAGGATTGATAAAGTCATATTTTCTCAGTTGTTGTGGCCATTGCTTATAGAATTGATTAGTTGTTTCTTCTATTTATTTGATCTGCTTAATTTGCAGTGTCTTCACTATTTGTCTATTTTCCTAGTATTGTATCAACCTCAATGACACGACCTACCCCGACCTATATGCCAGATCCGAGGCAAATCATACAAACTAATAACTAAAATTTAAGGAAGAAATTTAATTCATATATATATATGGTCTATTATATATAATAATAATAATAATAATAATAATAATAATAATAATAATAATAAATGCCACACTGAATATCATACATCAACAAACATCAAATTCATGCATAAATTCATGACAAAATTGCACCAAATAGTACCTAAGGGAAATAACTCTTAGTACGCGCCGGGATCATCATTGTACAAGTAGAGCGGGGGAAAAACCTCTCAATACCAAGAGGAATTTTAACTTTATCGCACAGGTAGAGTAACCTAACTCTCAATACGCATGTGCAAAGTCTACGAGGAAGGGTACAGATATAGTGACTAGCAATCATATCTCATGACTCAATCAAACATATAATATACGTACATGTAATTATAATATGATATTAAATCATATTATCAAACATAAATGCTTCATAGAATACATAATAGTAATAATAGTATCTACTCACAGAACCTGTTTCACTCCGATGTTCGTTGGGGCTGTTATGGGTCTTTGGATTCTTGGATTTATCCTAAAGTACAGTGTTAAATCATAACTATTTAATTTCCATAAATTTGTTACCCACTAATCCAACTAATGTAATTCAATTCCCATAACTCTGTTATTTATTTTTTCTTTTCTTTTACTCTCGGTCTCTCTTTCTTTCTTTTTATTTTCTTTCTTTCTCTCATTTTATTTTCTTTCCTTTTTCCTCTGGGTCTCTACCTTGGTCTTGGTTGTAAGTGAATCCATTAACAAGCAGCTCTTAATTTATATATAAACATTATCACTGCCTCAAGCAAGTAAGTGGAACATGCATGAGGTAAGCTAAGAGGTGAAGTAATATCTGAAGAAGTGGTGAAGCAGACAGCTCATATTGCATGCAATAGGCAATTGGCTACTTAATTTATTAAGCATATGTGGCTTCTTCTTTTTTACCCAAGTTGTGCATGACAATTCCTCCCAACTTATAAAAATTTCGTCCTCGAAATTTACATATATAACTAAAATAAATATGGGTATTGTGATCGCATTTGCTCTTTATGCTCCCAAGTGGCTTTCTCTGCAATGTGACCCTTCTAAAACATGACAAGGGTCAGGAATACACTTCCACATCATCAAAATATGAAAAACATCATGGACTTATGATGACTCTAGAGGTAGAGCCAAACAGTAAGCAAGTGGATCAACAAGCTGAATAATCTCGCATGGGCCTATATAACGAGGGCTCAACTTTCCATGTTTTCCAAATCGAAGAGTGCCCTTCTAAGGAGAAATCCATAAGAAAACTTTATCACCCACTGCAAACTCAAGTGGTCTCTGTCGCTTATCTACATAACTCTTCTGTTTTTTTAGCACTGCCTTTAACTTTTCTCTGATGATATTAATCTTCTCATTAGTATTTTGGAAGATTTTTGGCCATAATAACTGTCTTTCCCTAACTTCATCCCAACAAATTAGAGTCTTGCATTTCCTTCTATATGAAGCCTTAAATGGTGCAGAACTTTGAATACTAGACTGATAATTATTATTATAAGCAAACTCTATGAAAGGCAGGTATTTATCCTAACTACCTCCAAATGGCATGACACATGCTCAAAGCATATCTTCCAGAATTTGAATAACCCTCTTTGATTATTTGTCCGTTTGTGGATAAAAAGCTGTATAAAATTTAATTTAATACCCATAGCTTACTGTAGAGATGGCCAAAACTTGGAAATAAACCGTGAGTCTCTATCTTAAACAATAGACACATGAGCTCCATGCAAACGTACTATTTCTCTTACATACACATTCGTCATCATAGCACTATGTGCCCTTGTATGGTAAAAAGTGAGCAGACTTTGTGAGACAATCAACATTAACCTATAAACTATTATAACCACTACTAGTATGAGGAATTCCTGTCACAAAATCCATGGTGATGTCTTCCCATTTCCATTCATGAATAAACAGTGGTTGAGATTCCCCCACAAGTCTTTGGTGTTTTGCCTTAACTTGTTGACAAGTTATATAATGTGCTATGAACTATATTATTTCTCTCTTCATCCCTACCATTAATAATGCTCCCTCAAAAATGATACATGATCGTGCTACTTAAGTGCAAAACATATACTGAACTATGTGCTTTTTCTAAAATTTGGTTCTTCAAATCTAAATTATTCGGCATACAAAGTCTACTACCCACAACTAAAGTACCATCATCTCTCAGCAAAAAGTAGGTTCGCAATTTGTTCTTCACATCTTCTTTTATTTTAATCAATTTCATATCTTGATCCTACATCTCTCAAATCTGATCAATCAAAATGTTTTAACTTTTATATGTTCATAATATTAATTTTGATGATAACAAACTGTAAATTACTTTGATTATAATGTTGGAACTATTCATTAATATACAAAGCCTTATAATCATTCCAATTATGTTCATGAAAAATGGATAATTGCTAAACTCAAATTTAAAAATGATTCCTTACAATATTTGACTAGCCAAGTGATTTTGGAAATAAACGGTGAATTGTTTTCTTTGAAACGATTAACCGATAAAATCCAAAAAGAAATATTGCTTAAGCTTTAACCAATTAGCCAAAACAGAAAACACAAATATATTGGGAAGGTCACTGGAATTAAATGGAGAACCGTTTAGCAATAAACGGTTAACCGATAAATTCCATATTGGAAGCATATACTAATCTTGCATCGTTTAACAGAAACAGATAAGGTTATTTCAGTTTTTTTCAAGTTACTAGAAATAACCGACGAACCGTTAACTACAAACAGCTAAGCGATAAATTTCAGAATGTCATTCCTTACTAATCTTTAATCATTTAGTGAGAACGGATAGTGGGAGTTTGTTTTACAGGTCTTTGGAATTTAACAGCGAAAGGGTAATGACAAACGATCAACCCTTTTTTTGAAATTTGGCTCAATGATAACTTTGGCTAGAATAAAGAGTTAATGACTATCCATTTACGGGCAGACAGTCAGTAACAATTATTTTTCAGCACCAACTATAAGTAAGCTCATTTAAATTCAAATAGGGTTGATTACAACACTATCATTGAGCTTACAATCGAGAATACAACTTTCATAGAGCATTAAACTCATTATTGCTTTATTTATTCACATATTAAGCATTGATTTGCAATCTTAAGTATTGTGTGAGTGAAGAACAAAATTTATAATTTTTATTTTAAGTGATTGTAAGTGTTGGGATACACTTGGGTTAAGAGATTGGGGATAATCTCTTGTTGTAAAGGTTTATTGACACATTTGAAGTCAAGTGTAGCATTTGAAGCCTTGGAGGCTTGCTTAGTGAAATCTTCAAGCCTGGAAAGCTTGGAGGCGTGGACTTAGGTGAGGTTGGCTGAACCACGTAAAAATCTTCGTGTTTGAATTTCTCTTCCCTTATCCATTTTTATTTGATTGATTTCTTTGTTATTGCTTTAAATTAGTTCAGATTTACATTGAGTTTTGTTCTAGAATTGAATAATTTTATAATCTCAATTCACCCCACTCTTGGGTTGCATAACTAGAATTTCATTTGGCATCAGTGTGTGGTTCTCTTGTTAGAACTTAACCGTGCAGAGTAAAAGACCAATGGCAACCCAAAATGACTCAACCTTTAGGGAAGGACAGTCCACAACTAGACCATAGATCTTTGACGGAAATGATTACCCGTATTGGAAAATTAAGATGAGAATTTATTTACAAGCACTAGATTATGAAATTTGGAAAGTTGTATGTGATGGTCATTTATGTCTTTGACTAAAAATGAAGTCGGGGAAGATAAATGTCTTGTTATTTATGTGATGGTCATTCGAAAACCTTCATGGGAATCTAAATTCCAAAAGTATGAATGTCTTGTTTTGTGCACTAGATAAGAAAGAGTTTCATAGAGTGTCTAGTTGTGAAAGTGCAAATGAAATTTGGCACAATCTTGAAGTCGTTTATGAAGGGACGAATCAAGTGAAAGAGTAAAAAATTAGTAGGTACACTCGATAATATGAATTGTTCCAAACAGAATAAAATGAGAGTGTGTATTCTATGTATACACAAGAGACTTAGCAATGGAGACCTAAGAGGAATGCTATTGGAGAGGCTAAAAATTTAAATAATTTACCTCTTGATGATTTATTTGGGTATTTTATTTCATATGAAGAAGACTTAGCAGCAGAGAAATGGCATGAGGAGAAGAAGAAAAACATTGCTCTCAAAGTTTCAAAATATGAGAGTGATGGGGAGAGTGAACTGGATGATGAGGAGTTGGCCATACTCGCAAGGAGGTTCAGAAAAATTTTCAAGAAAACTAGTGAGCGAAGAAAATTTAAAAACTTCAGGAATCAAAAGGAGAAGAAAGAGGTTATCATATGCTATGAATGCAAAATGTCTAGCCATATAAGATTGAAATGCCCACTTCGCAACAAACTCAAGATGAAATCCATGGTTGCTACTTGGGATGATAGTGATGAAGAATCAAGTCATGAAGCAAATTCGCAAAAAGTGTCAAACCTCGCACTCATGGCAATGAGAGATGATAATGATCTCGATGAGGTAAGTGATCTTACTTATGATGAATTATATAGTGCTTTTAAAGAGTTGCATGATGAGTGGATGAAAATTTGCAAAAAGAATGTATATCTTAAAAAAAAATGGTAGAGCTCAAAAATAAAAATGAATCTCTAAGTGCAAAAGTTACATGCTTAGAATTAGAGAACAAAACATTGCCTGATAGAGTTGTATTATCAAATGAGAAACCTAGTACTTTACATGAGTATTTAGAATCTCACATGGATGACTTGAAAAATGAAAATGAAATACTTAATTCACCCCCCTCTTGGGTTGTATAACTAGAATTTCATTTGGTATCAGAGCGTTGTTCTCATGTTAGGACTTGACCGTCCAGAGTAAAAGTTCAATGACAACCTAAAATGACTCAACCTTTAGGGAAAGACAATCCACAACTAGGCCACCGTTCTTTGACCGAAATGATTACTTGTATTAGAAAATTAGGATGAGAATCTATTTACAAGTACTAGATTATGAAATTTAGAAAGTTGTATGTGGTGGTTAATTTATGCCTTTGACTAAAAATAAAATCAGGGGAGATATTTGAAAACCTTCATGAGAATGAAATAAATTGAAAAAGAGAAAAGCCTATCTAAATTCCAAAAGTATGAATGTCTTGTTTTGTGCACTAGATAAGAAAGAGTTTCATAGAGTGTCTAGTTGTGAAAGTGCAAATGAAATTTGGCACAAACTTGAAGTCATTTATGAAGGGACGCATCAAGTGAAAGAGTAAAAAATTAGTAGGTACACTCGACAATATGAATTATTCCAAACGAAATAAAATGAGAGTGTGTATTCTATGTATACACAAGAGATTTAGCAATGGAGACCTAAGAGAACTGCTATTGAAGAGGCCAAAATTTTTAATATTTTACCTCTTGATGATTTAATTGGCTCTTTTATTTCATATGAAGAAGACTTAGCAGTAGAAAAATGGCATGAGGAGAAGAAGAAAAGCATGTGCTCTCAAAGCTTCAAAATATGAGAGTGATGGGGACAGTGAACCGGATGATGAGGAGTTGGCCATGTTAGCAAAGAGGTTTAGAAAATTTTTCAAGAAAACCGGTGAGCAAAGAAAATTTAAAAACTTCAAGAATCAAAAGGAGAAGAAAAAGGTTATCATATGCTATGGATACAAAAAGCCTGACCATATAATAATATCCAAGAAACTCAACTTACGATCAAGTAATACTCTAATAATATCCACTAAGACATGCCCTTTTGCTTCTCTATCTTAACTGAAACTATTAATGGGTGGTCAACCAAAATAACAGTTATATTCATAAAAACTACTAGAGTAAAATACTACAGCAGTGCCATAACAACATATAAGAACAGTCAAGAACCCATTGGATTATTTGTCACTCAACTATAGGTAAATTTAGTCTATAAGCTGAATGAGAAAAATAAACATAAATATATTGATCTCGGAATGCATCAAAATAATTGAAGGAAGAAGATAAGTATAAGTTGAGCACGGTAAAAGACAAATCCAAATAATTCGGCACGATTCTCCAATGTTGCCGACACAAAACTCTTCAATTCTGATCTTGTTTGTTATCATTAAAATCGATGTTATGAATACATTTATATCAACATTCTCCTCTTTTGATGTTGACGAACCTTACATGTATTCATAGTACAAGTGATTTAAAAATACTAGCTCCCTCTAAATATAAGCTTCCCCTAAGTATTTTACAAGTTTTAAAAGGTGCCAATATAACAAGTTATGCCCATTTTAACTAATTCAAAAGCACATCACCCCCTTCGTGTGTGCGTGCATATACAATAATTTTAACAACACAACTCCCCTTAAGTAAAAAGCCAATTTTAACAAATTCAAACTTCAAATACATTTCATCATCAAAAAGAAAATTTAGTGTTAATGGGAAGGAAATGCAATGAAAAGCCAAACTTTTACCAATGTTGTCCGAGTTGAAATTGTAGTAGAACCTCCCTCTATCAACAAGTATCATCTTAAAAATATTTTTAGTAACATTACACCCAAATCATTAAAGTACAGAAACCAACATCTTAGGATCAAATCATCAAAATCATCACAGATACATCAAATATCAAATCATCACATAAAACAATTATGTAGTTAAATCATCATAAAAACCAACATCCAATTTCATAAATTAAAATAAAATGTCACATAAAGTTAACATAACAGTAAATGATAAATGTCTGTATAAAAAGTAAAGTGATAGAAAGTAAAGAAAACTATTGCGGTGGATGTGGTGGAGACCTAGGAGTTAGAACATAGAGTGCAGAAAGAATGTGCTGCTGGCCATCTAAATGCTACTGCTGTTGGTCGAGAATGCACTGCTGCTAAAGCTGGAAAGTAGTAAATTGATACTAGAGCTACTGTTGTTGCCTCGAAAGTGTCCAAACCACACAACCCAATTGGCTCACAAGATCCTGGAGGCCCCTTAGGAACTAAAGGCTCATCAATGTCTATGCAATACAACAAATATGATTTATTATAGCACTAATTTATAGCATTTTATATCGAATGTCATCACAATCATACATTTTATAGCATTTTTCATAAAAATTGCTATTAAACTGAAATTTTTATTAGATGTATAACATTACTATTATGCCTTTTTTTAAAAGTTATAAAAATGTTAGTTAGCATAGCATTTTGTTAAAAAAGTTATAAAATAAATTGTTACTTAATAGTTTTTATGACATTTTTTGTAAAAGCTATTGGAAAAAACAAATAATAACATTTTTAAAATGCTATAGAAATAAAAAAATTCATTAAAAAATGCTTTTTTAGGCATCAAATTTCATTAGATTGGCACCCATATTATAACATTTTATTATGACATTTTTTAAAAATGCTAAATAAATATGTACTAAGAATAGCGTGATTGTAAAGAAGTTATAAAATAGATATTGAAAAGTTACTTTATAACTTTTTATTAAGTGTTATAGAATTTATTATAAAAAAATCTCTAAAATGGCGCTAACTTTTCTATATTGGCGCCGATTCTTCCCATCCTAAGAAAAAGCCCAAAAGCTTTCTGTTATTTTTTTTCCCCAAATCCCTTTCATCTTTTTCTCTCTGCAGCTCTAAACTTTTTCTTTTCCCCATTTCCTAACCAGTCAAAAGTAGCTGAATTAAAGTTCATCTTCTCAAATCAATCCATCAGGTATGTACAAAGCTTTAAGTTTGTTACGTGTTTTAAAATACAAAGCTTTAAGCTTTCTATTACTTGCATTTTTTTCCTTTTAGGTGTAAAAATAATAAAAATATCCTTTCTTTTTTATATATTTCATGGCTCTATAGTCTCAAGCCAAGTGAGGACTTTAAGATGATGGACAAAACTTGGGTTCAACTTAAAAGGTTTTTTAACTCGCCAAATAACAATTATATATTTACTATTTTCTTATAATGTTATTAATTTTAATTGATATTTTACGTTTATTTGTAGAAATACAAAAGAATATCGTGAAGGAGTAAAAAAGTTTGTGGAAAATGCAACATTAAATGTAGAAAACCAAGGTTTAGTGAGATGTCCATGTAAAAAATGTAAAAACCTATGTCATCAAAATGGTGAAACAATTGTATTGCATTTGTTGAAAGATGGGATGGATATGTCTTACACTACTTGGATGTGGAAATGACAATACATATAGCATGTCGAGAGATGTAGATGACCATTATAGAGGTATTCATGAAAATGTCGAGAGATGTAGATGACAGTTATAGATGAAGATGCTGAAATCCCATTGTACCCAGGTTGCTCAAAGTACACTAGGTTATCTGCAGCAGCTGTCTTATATAAGCACAAGACTATGTACAGATACTCAAATAAGAGTTTCGATAACCTCTTGGAGATTTTGTGTGATATGTTACCCGAATTAAATACTATTTTGAATTCTACTCGTTCAGTTGAAATGTTATTGAAACCATTTCAACTAGATTGTATAAGAATACATGCTTGTGTTAATGACTTCTAGATGAAAGTTAGATGGTCGAAATAAAAAGATTCATAAAGGAAGTCCAGCAAAAGTGTTGACTTATTTTCCCATAATACCAAGGTTTAGAAGGATGTTTGAGTCACCAAAAATGACAGAACAATTGAGATGGCATTATGATAATAAAAGTAATGATGATAAAATGTGGCACCCAGTGGATAGCTTAGCTTGGAAGACAATTGATAAAAAATGGCATTCGTTCTCTAAAGATCCTGGAAACCTAAGGTTAGGTCTAGCAGCGGATGGGTTTAATCCTTTTGGTATTCGTAGTTCAACATATAGTTGCTGGCCAGTAATGTTAGTGACTTACAATCTCCCACCATGGTTGTGCATGAAAAAAGAATTTATAATGTTGACATTGTTGATTCTAGGGCCTAAACAGCCTGGTAATGACATAGATATTTATCTACAACCGCTAATAGATGATCTACAACAGCTATGGAGAATGGTGTAGAGGTCTATGATGCATTCACTAAGACAGTTTTCAACTTGAAAGCAATTTTGATGTGGACAATTAAAGATTTTCCTGCATACGGCAACTTGGCAAGATGTGCCACAAAAGGTAAGGTAACGTGTCCTATATGCAATTCTAATACATGCTCAAAAAGGTTAAAATACAGTGAAAAAACTGTATATATGGGTCATAGATGCTTCTTTCCTTCTGGCCATTCCTTTTGATTCAAAAAGTCGTGGTTTGATGGTCATAAAGAACTTGAGGAAAGACCGAGAATAATGTCTGGAACACAAATTTTAAATGAGGTAAAAGACATAGAAAATGATTAGGGAAAAAGTTCAAGAAAGAACAAAAGGAAGATAAAAAAATACTCAGTGTGGAAAAAAAGTCAATATTTTTTTACTTACCATATTGGCAGGTATGATTCTATTGAATAAATTTTTTGTAATTATGTTGATAATGCCTAAATAAATTCCTCATGATACTCTTATTGTTCTTGATTTTTCAGCATCTTTTGTTGCGTCATAATTTGGATGTGATGTATATAGAGAAGAATGTATGTGATAGCATAGTTGGGACTCTGCTCAATATAAAGGGAAAATCAAAGGATGACCTTCATTCTAGTATGGATTTGAAGGAATTAAAAATAAGGAAAGATTTACATCCAAATGTGCGTGAGAAGAGTATGTTTCTTCCACCAGCACTACATACATTATCAAGGGTAGAAAAACAAATCTTCTGCAAAAGATTGTTAGATTTGAAATTGCCTAATAGTTATAGTTCAAACATTGGGAGCTGTATTTCAATGGAAGATTGTAAAATTTCAGGCCTCAAGTCTCATGATTTTCATGTGTTAATGCAACAGTTGTTGCCTATAGCTTTACGAGGCTACTTCCAAAAGGACCAAGGAATGCAATATTCAGGTTGTGTATTTTTCAATGATCTGTGTCAAGGAGTCCTTGATCGACAGAAACTTAAGGCACTTGAGGAGGATATTGTTGAAATTGTGTGCATGTTTGAAAGGTTTTTTCTTCCCACATTCTATGATATAATGGTTCATTTGCCAATCCACTTAGGACGCGAAGCAAGATTATATGGGCCGGTTCAATATCGTTGGATGTATCCTTTTGAAAGGTTGTCAATATATATAAATTAATAATTCTTTTCTGTTAGTTTAAGTTAAAAGGCCTTTTTTGTTGACATAATGTTTGATTGTATTTATAGAGAAATGAAGAAGTTAAAAGGATATGCTAGGAATTGTGCAAGACCAGAGGGTTGTATTGTTAAATGCTATCTTGTTGATGAATGCATGAGTTCTTTTAGTAGATGCATAGAGCAAGTAGCAGATATGGATTGCCACCAAAGGAGAAATGAAGAGTACATGCATGATATGATCCTTGAAGGCCGACCAATCTCTAAAGGATCAATAATTGAGTTAACAAATGAGAGATTGGAAAGTGCTCATCGATATGTGTTATTTAATACAGTTGAAGTAGAACCATATTTACAGTAAGTCTTTTAATTTAAACTTTCTTTAGATGAGAAGCCGGTAATCACCTTTTTTAATTATCTCATTTCTTTTAGTTTGCACTTAGCTGAGTTAAAACATTTGGATAAGAGACTCTCAAGAAATGAAGGTTTACTTTGGATGCGACATTCAGAAGAGTTTTCCAGTTGGTTTGGACAAAAGGTTCCAATATAGTAGCATTGTGGGATCTATGCTTTATTTTATTTTGTTTCTTAAACTGCCATTAATTGATATTTTTTAATTTCTAAACAGATTTAGGAAGAAAATAGAAACGACATCTCAATGACATTAAAATGCCTTGCATGTGGTCCTCGAAGGCAAGCTGTGAGCTTGTGAGCTATAATGCATACAACATCAATGATCAGCGTTACATATAAAGGATGTTGAGAAATCTACACAGAACAGTGGTGTTTTAATTGAGTCAGTTACAGTTTGTCAATCTAGTTCAAAAGATACAAATAGTTGCATCGATACAATTACGTACTATGGTATCATCAAAGATATTTTGTTGCTTGACTACTATACTCTGAAAATTCCATTGTTTGACTGTAATTGGACTAACATTAGAAATGGTGTCAAATTTGAGGATGGATTTACTTTGGTTAATCTGCATCAAGGACAACATCAGTTTGCAAGGGACTCGTTTATTTTAGCATCTCAAGCAAAACAAGTGTTCTATTCAAGGGAGAATGATTCGTCTAGTTGGTATGTTGTATTGAGAGCACCTCCAAGAGGATTTCACGAGTTGGATAATTATGCTGAAAATTGTATTACAACCTTACAACCATTAGATGTATCAAGGCTCGATAACAATAAAGAGGGTGAAGATGGTAGCTCCCGCAGAGAGAATTGTGAAGGGATCTATATTTAACTTTCTTTGGTAACAGTAATACATATTCTGTTGTAGTTTTGATTACAATAAGCAAATTTATAAAAAACTTATTCTAGTTTCTTATACATAGTAGTAAGCTAATTAAATGTTTTTCTTTTATGCAGTTCATTATAAAGCATGTCGTACGAGGACTTATTTTGATTCATTTCAGCAATTCTGTGCATCACTTTTATTAGGTATGGAAACACTCGTACCTAGCAAACTTTTGTATTTGTCATGTTAAGATAATGTATGCAGAATTGTTAATGTTTTTAAAGTTGACGCTGTAGTTCCAAAACATTAACAAAGAACTTACTGACAGACCTAGAAACAATGAATAAACTGTATTGGTTGGGTACTTTTTCGAGTGATTCTTGAATACTTTTGCATTCTAGACTTATGTAGCTTTCATTTAAAAGTGATTTCATGTCAATATCATTTTTGTATAATTTTTTGTAATTTTTTGAAGCTGACCCTGTATTTTAAGAACTTACTGACAGACCTGGAAACAATGAATAAACTGTATTGATCGGTTATATTCTAGAGTAATTCTTGAATATTTTGGCATTCTAGACTTAATTAGATTTCATTTAAAATTAGTTTCATGTCAATATCATTTTTCTAGAATTTGTTGTGATTTTTTTAATTCAACCCTGTATTTTCAGAACACGGACAAAGAACTTACTGACAGACCTGGAAACAATGAATAAACTGCATTCATCGGTTATATTCTAGAGTAATTCTTGAATATTTTTACATTCTAGACTTAATTGATTTTCATTTAAAATTAGTTTCATGTCAATATCATTTTTGTAGAATTTTTTGTGAGTTTTTGAATTCAACCCTGTATTTTAAGAACACTGACAAAGAACTTACTGACAGACTTGGAAACAATGAAAAAATTGTATTGATAAGTTATATTCTAGAGTTAGTCATGAATATTATTGCATTCTAAACTAAATTAACTTTCATTTAAAAGTAGTTTCATGTTGATAGCTTTTTGTAGAATATTTTGCGATTTTTTGAAGTTGACCCTATATTTCGGGAACATTGGGGAAGTACCATGTGTGCCCCGGAGGTAAATACTTAATATTGTTTTGAAGATTACTATATTTATATATGTTAAAAATGAGAAATTATGCCAATTCATTTTATATATGGTCAATAGAGTTCTCAACAAGCTTCCAAAAGAACAAGAAAAGAAAGTTTATCAAGTAGGTCTGAGTCTAGAGATGCACCTATTACCGAGACACATTTAACTAATGAAGATCTCAATGATGTCACATCCGAAAATCTGTATCAATCTTGTAATGAAGAGAATTTGACAAAGAAGAAACGTGGCCCTACTATATGTCATGATGTGGCAAATGAAGATGGGAAGAAGATAGTCTTAGAGTTGAATAATTTGGGGCAACCTATTGGAAAATCATCTGTATTATATTCATCGTTTTATGGCAGTTTGGTAAAGGAGGCTGTGTCTATAAACTGTGATGATATAAGATATGTTCCAAAATAGCAAAAAGTTTTGTTGTTGAGAGCACTCGAGGTAAACATGTAGACATCTATTTTTAGAGTGCAGTTTAAATTATAACATGACACTAACATTAGTTATTTTTTATTTGCTTGAAACATTCAGCAAAAATTTGTTTTGGAAGGAGATGAAATCAAAAAGTATACGCTAAAGATAATGGGAAAAGTCTGGCGAGCACATAAATCAAGATTGACAAAAAAGTTGGATGCTCAACCTAGTCTTGTCAAACCTACCTAGTGGGAGACTTTTATTAAAAAAAAGACCTCAAAAGCCTTCTTGGTATGTATGCTTATGGTCCTAGATGAAACTTTCATTCATGCATATTTTATTTTATTTAGAATCATGTAATTAATGTATATTAAAACATGATGAAAGCAAGGTTTTTAAGGAAATGAGGGCGAAGCAAGATATTCCATATACCGGAAGTCGAATAGGATATGCTCGTATGCAAGATAAGATGGTAAATCTTTAATTATATTCAAACAATATAGTCGTTATCTAGCTAGCTTCTATTATTATTTTGATATATATATATATATGTATATGTAGTTAATTCTAACTTAAAAGTATTTTCATTACAGAAGAAAAACAGTTCAAATTCATAAAAAATAACCAGAATTGATGTTTGGATTAAAGCACATACTAAAAATAATGGTGAACCATCTAGTTCAAAAGTTGTTGAAGTGAAAGTATGTGTCAAATTTATTGATGATAACTTAGATATGCTAGCAATTATTATTGGAAATATTAAAATAAATAACTCTTTCTTGAGTTTAGGAAATGTATGAAGCTGAAAAAAATTCAGATTTGTCAGAAGCACAATCAAAATCTATTAAAAATGATATACTTTCAAAGTTTATTGGACCTAAGCACGGAGGCCGTGCTAGAGGTCAGGGAGCAGGAGTGACGCAATCTAAATTAGAGGCAATATCTTAGCAAACTAAGAAGAAAGCCAAAATGCGAGAACAAATTGACACATTACAAGTCAGAATGAAGCAAATGCAAGGTTTCATGGATGATCAAAACAAACTCATACAAAGTTTAATGAACAAACTGGTAATAGCAAGTACCTTATTAAATGTTACATTAATTACTTGTGAATCTTAATTTCATAAAATGGTGAAATCAACTTCTTTTTTTAATTTCTTTTTGTACAGAGTGAAGCATCAAATGATGGACAAAATCAAAATCTATCTACATCAACCCAATCTAATAGTACTCCGCAAGTAAAATAAATGATGGTATTTGTTGTTCATGAATTAATGAAATGTAGTTTATTGCTTTTGTTAAAATTGTCAGTTTTAATTATAAATCATATTGTATTTGATTATGTTATAAAAATATGATAAATGCTATAAAGTAAAAAAAAGTTACAAAATTAAACAGGCATAATAGCATTCCAGAAAAGATTAATATAGCATTACCAAACTTTATAAAATGCTATCAACAGTTTGTAGCATGAAAACATGTTATGGCGTTTCGGCTAATGCTATAGACTCTTCAGCTAAATTATAACATTGATATAAATGCTATAAATTACTTTAATAACAATTATTCCTTTAGCATTTAAAAAATGTTATAAACAAATAGCACTCCAAAAAATGCTATATCATGATATTTGATAACGTGAAATAAATGCTATTATAGTTTTATAACAGCATTTAAAAACTGCTATACATCGATAGCGGTTTTTAAAAAGGGAAAAGAACACAGAGAACCACAACGTTTGAATAAGGGACATAAAACTCTCTAATTTTTCAAAAACGACACGCAAACCCCCATTGATTAACGGAAACCGTTCTTTTAACAGAAATTTTAATTTTAAAGTGCAATTACCATTATACCTTATATCATATTAAAAACTAATTGTTCATTGTCCAATTTATCCCTATATTATTAATAAAATTACGAATATAACTTCATTACCCAATTTTTTCATTTAATTGTTGTTAAATTTTCTCTTCAAATTAAATAAATTTAATCCATTGCTCAAGAATAAAAATAAATTAAATTGATTATTAATATAATAAAAATAACAATTCTCCATTTGTCAATCATTTAAACTTATATAATCAACAAAATAAAAAAAAATTGTTTACAACAATAATTACAAAATCTTAATTGTACTAAATAACATATCCAATAGACATTAAAACCATCAATCCAGTAAACATAACAAAAAATCATTGTATTATAATATTGTATCAAATTAGTATTGGTAAACATTACAATAATAACTATAATATTTAAAAAAAACATAATCTGTTCACAAATTGGTATAACAACTCTGATTACTAGCTTGTGAGCTTCCTCTCGTATCTTGTGTGGTTGTTCCTGCACGATAAATGTATAAATATTAGTATATAAAATTTATTTTTGTATAAAAATTGATAAAGAAAAGAAATAACAAAAGTAATTAGTAAGAAATCTCCAATAAACTGGACAAATTAAGAACTCTGTTCATCAAACAACCATAAACCAAAAAAATATATTCTCGTAATCATTTATTTATATTCTTACACATACATCACATATGCATCAAACATGCTAGAGAAGTTAATTTAGTAAAAAAATGAACATTAAACTAACAAGACTTGACTACAATTAATTTCACTGGTTTTGGTTTTTGGATAGTGGCTAGAAAGGGAACCATAGCAATGTATGATTATGGCAATGAAGATGACAACATGAATCATTACGGACAGCCTACACCTCCTGTGTACAACATGACAAAAATTCCAAAAGACCTACCTCTTTTCCTCAGCTATGGAGGAAAGGACTTGCTTTCTGATGTAAAAGATGTGAAGTTCCAGCAGCACAAGCAGTCTCGATTAACGCACGCGAGCAGATTTTGTTTTTTTCCAGCAACCAAACGCAAGCAATTCCAGCAGCACAAGTAGCACAAGCAGTCTGGATTGATGCACGCGAGCAGTTCCAGCAGCACCAGCAGTTCCAGCAGTTCCAATAGCACAAGCAACAGCCAAACGTCGATCGCAAGCAGATCCGGCAACCAGATGTGGTCTCGATCGACGCACGCGAGCACAAGCAGCAGCCAAACGCGAGCAGTTCCAACAGCCCAAGCAGTAGCCAAACGTCGATCACGAGCAGATCCGGCAACCAGACGCTGTCTCGATCGACGCTTGAGCAGTTCCAGCAGCTTCCGGTAGCGTGAGCAGTTCCAGCAACTTCCGGCAACCCCAGCAGCTTTCGACAAGCGTGAGTGTGTGTTAAAAGATTTGTTTGAATCAGTGTGTGTGTGGTGTGTTTGTTCGTGTGATGTGTGTGTGGGTTTTTAGTCAATTCGCTTATTTTTAATTTGTAAATACGGTATTATCCTTGTAGTGAGTTAACGAAGCGATTTCTATTAATTAATAGGGGTCTGCGTGTTTTTGTTTAAAGCATTAGGGAGTTTTGTGTCCTTTACTCAAACGTTAGGGGTCCCTGTGTTCTTTTCCCTTTTAAAAATGCTATAGAAAAAGATAGCATGAGCAATCATGACATTAAATAAACGCTATAATAATGATAATATAACCTTTTTTTAGTGCTATAAAAAGTCATATTTGTTGTAGTGAGGTCATGTCCTTCTAAGTGCTCTGGCTCCTCAGAATGTGTTGTTGTTGCTTGGCGAGGTATTTGAGATCTAGCTTTTAATCTAAAATCTGGTAATTGGTCGACTGAGTAGACATCAATGAGGAATCTGTCATCCTCAGGGGCCACTAGAGTATCCTAGTTCTTAATAAATGTGGTCTTAACCAATTCCCCATTCCTCTTATGAAATCCTAATGCTGTAATAGCCTCTTCCCCTAACTTCTTGGACTATTCATAAACTAGCTCACGAAAGGGCACTCTAAAATACCATAGGATTTTAATAATAATACAACGTTAAGGAAGCAACCGACAACTCACCCCAAGAGTACTCAACATATGTCTCATAATCACATAGCTAAGGTTAACCAGTCAACGATGGAGGATACAATCTAATAACCCAACACCCAAATGAGTAACCTCATCAGTGTATCCTTTCCTAAGAGTAATTACATGCTAAAGCATGTTGTGAAGTACTTGAATCTACAAGGTTAAAGAGTTGGGAATAGAAAGAAATATGGCAAATATCATTAGACAAATCTCTCCACCTACAAATGTTTCTAACTACATTAACAAGAAGAAAATGGTTGAACATAAGTTCTTTCTTAGAAAAACCATTATTCTCCGTTCCTAAAATCAAGTTTAAATCCCGCACATCAAATTCTATTGATATTCTACCCACATTAGAATGAATCCTATCTTCTCTAAGGGCAAAGATCTCCATGTTCGAAGAAAATACTCTGACGAGATTAAGATATACATTCTCCTCAACGCTCAAAGCATTCTCTTAACCTACTATCTGTAAACATTCTCTTAATACTTCTACCACATATAGAAAGTTCATCAAAACTACCCATATCAACATAGTAGGAGGAAATTACATGTCGGGACATAAACCTAGAGTGGAATCGTTTGGCCAAGGGAAGGTTTGGAAGATAAGTTTTGTCAAACTCAGGAATAGTTCTATGACTTATTGGACTCCTTTTTGCCATTTGTGTTTTCCTCTTTCCTATTCTTAATGACTCAACACCGGCCATTTATACTAAATTTGGGAATTTTGGTGTTTTGGAAGAAATTGAATCGATTAAAGTACAGATGCAAGGTATTTGAAGTAATGTGGGTGATCAATTTGGCCAAAATTTGGTGGGGTTAGCAAAAAAGACCAGGCTGGTGTAGGCATGCTGGCCTAAAGCCCAGTTCGCGTGGGTTGGGCTGAGATATGGGCTGGAAAATAAAAAAGCCCACATGGATTGGGCCTAGGAAAAAAGTCGAGCTTTAATTTAAAAATAAATTTAAATTAAAAACTCAAAATATTAAATTGATAATTTTTTATATTAGTATTTATGATTTTGTTGTATTACTAATATTTTGTATATTAGATCATTATTCTACTATATATTGGATAATTATCTTTAATTTAATTCTTTTTTACTTTATAAAAAAATTATTTTATATTTAATGAAAAAGTCCAAGCCCAACCTAAGCTTGATGTTCAAACTTGGAGGGGCTTTTAAAGAGACTAGGCTTATTATCAACAATATGGGTTTGGGCCTGAGCTTGGAAAACTTGACCGTTCAGCTCGCAAGTAGAGTTTCAAATAGGGGATTTTTTTATTTTGGCTTTCAAATCTTGTTTTCATGATTTAAAAAAAAAAAAGTTTAGGATGTTTATAATGATTGTGCAGGTTCAATTTTGCAATAAACACTCAAGAAAATGATGAATTTTAGAGAGATAAAGCACAACCGCCAAGGTCTAGAGTGAAAATGTTGAAGGTTAATGTAAATGAGAAAGAAAGGCTAGGAATAATTATTCCATTTTCTGAAATTGGCTAACTACGATTTCACACATTTATTTTAATCTTTGGCCAATTTTTTATCCACTCCAAGGTCATATCATGAATCCAAAAGATCTCCGAGACCATTTTATTGCATGATTCATGGATGCACGCATAAGCACAAATTTCAAAATCAATTAAATCAATTAACAAATACAACACATAACCTTAATATGATATATAGGCATGTTAATGTCAAAATTTCATCATCCCAAGTTTGTATCGAATTTTGATAAAGTGGTCCTCACTAAAGGGTTTTGTAAAGATATCAGCAAGTTACTTTTCAATTAAGACAAATTCTAACATAATATCCCCCTTTTTGAACATGATCTCACAATAAACGATGTATAATCTCTATGTGCTTGGTCTTAGAATGTTGGTTGGGATTCCTTGATAGGCTTATAGCATTAGTATTGCCACACATAATGGGTATATGATCAAGATTAATCCTATAGTCTCTAAAGGTTCATTTCCTCCAAATGGCTTGTGCACAACAACTATCAACAACAATATACTCAATCTCGGTAGTTGAAAGTACAACCGAATTTTGTTTCTTACTAAACCAAGAGACAAAGGAATGGCCTAGAAAGTGAGATGTGTCACTAGTATTTTTTCTATTAACTTTAAAACCAGTAAATCAACATTTAAGTAACAAGTTAAATTCATATGAGTTCCCGTAGGATACTAAAGACTAAGATAAATTGTTCCACTCAAATAACAAAAAATTCATTTCACAGTAAGCAAGCGAGATTCCTTGGGACATGATTGAAATCTTGTATATAAACATACACCAAACATGATATCGGGTCTACCAGTAGTTAAGTAAAGTAAAAATCTAATCATACCTTGATACGTTTTGTCATCAACTTATTTACTTTTTCAACTTTATCAAGCTTGATCGTTGTGCTCATTGGAGTGCTTTTAGTCTTTAAGTTATCAATGCTAAATCTTTTGAGTGGATCTTTTACATATTTGACTTGAATGATGAAGATTCTTTCTTCATTTTGTATGATTTGTAGTCTAAGGAAATACTTCAATTCTCTCATCATGCTCATCTTAAATTATTTACTCATACAAGATGAAAATTCCTTATATAAAGCT
This sequence comes from Citrus glauca, assembly GCA_029633175.1. Taxonomy (NCBI): domain Eukaryota; kingdom Viridiplantae; phylum Streptophyta; class Magnoliopsida; order Sapindales; family Rutaceae; genus Citrus; species Citrus glauca. The sequence goes on from JAQOOD010000005.1 coordinate 14,255,702, forward strand.
TCATTAGTAGAACCAAAGATAATATCATCAACATAAACTTGAACAATGAATATATCTTCATCTTTATACTTCAAAAAAATAGTAGTATATGCCTTGCCCACTCAAAAATTATTTTTAAGTAGAAATTTACAAGCCTATCATACCATGCTCTAGGGGCTTGCTTTAAGCCATATAAAGCTTTAGAAACTTATAACTATGATTTGGATATTTTTTCATTTTTAAAACCAAGGGGTTATTTCACATAAACGTTTTTTGTAATATAGCTATTTAGGAAAGTACCATTAATATCCATTTGGTACAAAATAAAATCTCTATCACATGTAAATGCTAAAAGCATTCTAATAGATTCCAATCTAGCTACAGGTGTAAAGATTTCACTAAAATTGATTCCTTCTTCTTGGTTGTATCATTGAGCTACTAATATAGCTTTACTCTTTATAACCACACTAGATTCATCCTTTTCTTTCTAAATACTTATTTTATACTTATAACATATTATTATTCTAGTTTAGGAACAAGTGTCCACACATTGTTTCTCTCAAATTGATTTAACTCTTCTTGCATTGTCACAATCTAAGATTCATTGTTTTCCGCTTCCAGAAAGGACTTTCGATCAATTTGATATATGAATGCAGTATGTTCACATGTATTTCTAAGTGATGAACTAGTAGTCACGCGTCATAAAGGATCACCTAGGATTTAAGTCTTTAAGGTAAAAAGAGACATACCTCTACTCTTTGGGGAGTCTCTAAGAATTACTTTCATTTTGACCCTGTTGAGTTTGATCTTCTAGTTACAGTTCATGATTTTTATCTGCCGAATCATCTTGTTTCTCTTTTAGGGAATTCTCGTTTTGTATTTCATCACTTGCATCATCATCAACAACAAATTTCTCTATGGAGGAAGGGTTAAACTCATCAAATGTTACATGCATAGATTCTTCAACAACCACAGTTCTTTTATTATACACTCTATAAGCTTTCCTTACATTTGAATATCTAAAAAACATACCAAAATCAGATTTTAGATCAAATATACCAAGATTATTTTTAATATTCAATATAAAATATTTACATCTAAAAACATTGAAGTAACCAATGTTGGGTTTTTTATCTTTTCAAAGCTCATAAAGAGTTTTAATGAGGTAAGGTCTAATTAGCACATGATTTAAAATGTAACAAACAGTGTTGACGACTTTGGTCCAAAAATATTTTGGTAAAGCATTTTTATGTAACAAACAGTGTTGACGACTTTCACCATAATTTTAGCATTTTTATGCAATTATTTACTTTCTCAACAACTCCATTTTTTTTTGTGGAGTTCTTGGTGATGAAAATTTATGTTCTATGCCAAAGTTATTACAAAAATTTTCAAAAACATGATTTTTAAATTCTCCACCACGACCACTTCTAATGTAAGAGATTGTATACCATTTTCATTTTAGACTTTTTACAAAAGATTTTAAAAGCATCAAATGCATCATCCTTATTTGCTAAGAACAATCCCCAAGTGCGTCTAAAGAAATCATCAACAATCACAAATACATAATACTTACCACTTAGACTTGCAAATCTAAAAGGTCTAAATAAATCCATGTGAAGAAGTTGAAGTGATTTTGAAGTGGAAAAATGATTCTTTTTTTTTTTAAGGAGGTTTTGATTTATTTTCTAAATTGACAAGCTTCACAAATTCTATTTTTCTGAAAACCAAGTTTTGGAAGACCTTTAACTAAATCATTTTTAAAAATTTTTGAAATCAAGTCTATCTTGCATAACCTAGTCTTATATGCCATAACCAACTATCATCATGTGATACAGAAAAACATTTGTAATGTGATGATACACAATCTATATCAATGGTATATATATTTACACATCTTTTTCCAACAAGCAAAACTTTGCTATCACATGGATTATCAATGTCACATTTTTCTTCATAAAAAATAACTTTATAGCCTTTATCGTAGAATTGACTAATACTAAACAAGTTGTGTTTTAAATTTTCAACTAAAGCCACATTTACAGTAAAGGTAGAAGAATCTTTTCCAACATTACTAATAACAATAATATTTATTTTTGAATTATCTCCAAAGCATACTTTTCCATCATTTTCGATCTTGGTAAAACTAAAAAATCAAGAGTATTTGTTCTTTTTCTTTTCTGAACTTTGCAAATGAAATCTCAAATTTTAGGTACCTAAAGCTTTTTGAGCCCTAAAATGTTAGTAATGGTTCCCTTTGGAACCTAAACAGTTTTGATTCCAAAAGATATATTTTTGTTGATCCAACATTCATAACTTATGTGACCATTTCGATTATAGTAATAACAAACAATTTGATGATTACTAAAGGAAGTAGCCTTAACAAAGTAATTGTTGCAATATTTTTATTTCAAGCTAGGCTTGTAACCGGTGCCTCTTTTGTCAAAAACACATTTATGTGAACTAAGCAGTTTGCTCTAGATTCTTTTGTCCATATCATAAAGCTCATTACTCTTTTGCCTAAGCGTTTCATTTTTTTTTTCAATCTTTAACAAGAAATCTCGCATGTCTAGATGAAACATTTTGTTTTTCTTAAAAAAAAAAAGCAATTTCTTCGTGCAAACTTTTGTCTTTTACTTCCAGGCACTTAATCTTTTCATTCAAAGTATACTTTCTCTTTTGAAAGTTCTACATTTTTCTTTTTAAGAGAAGCATTTTTCATTCTCATTTTCTTTAAGTCATCATGCAATTCAGTACATAAGTGCTAGGTTTGACACTTTATGTGATTCCTCCTCATCTGAGGTCTCTTTATCGCTATCATCTTACGTTGCCACTATAGCTTTCTTTTTTGCTTTGTTGATGAGAGGACATTCTGATTTAATGTGTCCAGATTTTTTGTATCCAAAGCACATATTCACTGTCTTCTTTTCATTCTGATTTTTAAAGTTCTTGAATTTTCTTCACTCATTGGATTTCTTGAAGAACTTCCTAAATTTTCTAGTTATCATAGCCATGTCTTTATCTTCGAACTCGCTTTTGTCGTCGCATTCATATCTTGAAGATTTTGGGGCAATACTCTTCTTCTCTTTGTCTATGTCACCTCTTTTAGTTGTCAAATCCCCTTTATATGAAATAAGAGAGTCAATTAAATCATCAATAGATAAATACTTAAGTCATTAGCTTCCTCAGTGGCCGTTTTCTTAGGTCTTCACATTTTTGGAAAAGACCTAATGATTTTCTTTACCTTCTTGCTATTTAAAAAGGTCTTTCCTAAAGCTCCTAAAGTATTTAATATCCATAAATCTAGTTTAAGTGAAGTGAACATTCTCATTTTTTTCTATTTGGAATGATTCGTATTGTCTAGTATATTATTGATTTTATACTCTTTGACTTGATTTATATGTTCATAAATAACTTCAAGTTTCTTCTAAATTTTATAAACGTTAGAATAATCTAAAACTTTATGGAATTCTTGCTTATCTAAGGCACAAAACAAAGCATTCATGAATTTGGAATTTAAAGAGGTCTTTTTCTTTTCCAACTCACTGCTCTGACGTGAAGGTTTTGGAATTTCTTCCAATTCTTCATCTTTAGTAATGAGCATGAATGAACCATCACTAACAATTTTCCATGTCTTATAATCTAGAGCCTACAAATAAATTCTCATCCTAATTTTTTAATATGGGTAATCATTTCTACTAGAGAATGGTGGTGGTCTAGTAGTGGACTGACATTCCCCAAAGATGGAATCATTTTCGATTGCCAAGGATATTTCACTCTAAACAATTAAGTCTTAAATAATAATAATAATAATAATAATAATAATAATAATAATAATAATAATGAAATTTGTAAAAGCTAGAAACTAGAGAACACACACTTGACAAACCTAAAGTAACTTTAAGTGCTCTGCACTCAATTAAGGCTCTATTTGGTACAGTGTATTAAATAAAGCTTATAGGATTAGAGCTTATATCAACATAGCCTTTGACAAAAATTTATTAAATGTTTGGTTGTCAATTTGGAAAGCTCTTTTTAAGCATTAGACTATTTGATTCTGGAAAAATGAAAGTACTTTTGTGTAATTAACTGAAGTTTGTTTCATGATTATATAACTTGTGATAAAATGCATCCAAGCTATCAATTAATAAGAAAAAATTAGTTCATCTATTTCTTTAATACCTAAATTAAAAGCACATCAATAATAAATTCTATCAAATGGTGGAAATAATTTATGTTGTGTTGGGTTTCATATAATAAGTAGATGAAAGTGGCAGCCAAATCATCAAAAAAGAAAATTAAAGTCACGACAATAGGTTTTTTTTATCAAATGGCTGCAATAATTTTGTAGGTTTTGCATATAAATAAGGGTATTATGTAATTAATGAAATGTTCTTATGGTACTTTTGATATTGCATATATTTTGGAAAAGCTCTCTACGCTCTGCTCTAAAATATCAAATTTTGGGCTTTTACTAGTAGAGGTAAATTAGCTTATTTAAGTATAAAAATCTCTATTAAAAACAATCAAACATTAAAAAAAATTAAAGTGCAAAATAAGCACTTATGATTATTATATTAGTCACAACAAACGAGCAATAGAACCCAGATACCTTACACTCCCCGCCCTCATTGTCACCACTCATGAGAAACAAAAATAAAAACTCTCAAGTCAAGATAAATCTGTTGCTTACTAAAGGAGAGGAAATTGTGCCGAAGTTTCGATTCTCCTCTAAACACGCTGCTCGCTACCACTTTAGATGCACAATATAAAACCCTAAATCATTGAAACCCAATGGGTCATAAAAAAACATCTATGTTTTCTGAATAACTAGCTGAGCAAAGACTATTTCATAGCCAAAACAGCTATTCATCATCGGATTGGAGGAGTTTGGGCAATGGTATGAGGTGGTAGGTGTTGGGTCCATCTCATTTGGGTGGCATAAAAGCCCAAAGGCTTGCTTGGTACGCAAGTAGCACTAAGTTAAAGACTTGGATGAAATTTGCCAATAAAATTAAGTTTGTGTATTGCATTATATAAAAGGAATAAAGCAAGCGGCGACTATGATTGTACAAAAGAAAAAAGACTAAGAAGAGAGAACAGTGGCGAGTTTTTTGAATTTTGAGCAAGGATTTTAATCTTTGATTATATAATCGGACAGCGAATTTAACTCCGTTTACTCCCAAATTTTGAGAGTAAGTTCTTAACATCGCTATCTACAATCTATTGGTCTTTATTGTTGCTTTATCCTCTCATTGGCTATTCTTTGAGATACCCACTTGCTCGAGAGGCAGATATTAGGCTATTACTGCAAGCCAAAATTGTTAAGATTCTTGATGTTGTTAGCCTTTAGTATTATCTAAAGGAGAATTTGTGCTATAATCCCATTTTTCCCAATTTGGGTTGTTCATGTAAAATTTGTGTCTTTTATGATTTATTAATTGCTTTGGATTGTGTTGATTTATTTTCTATCTATTTATTTATGGTACACGTCTTTTTTTTAATCACAAAAAGAAAGAAAGAGTTTGTTTTCACTTAATTTGTAATTGCTTGCGTGGATTCCTTTCCTGACAGAATGGTATCAGAACATCAGGTTGTTATTTTTTATTACTTGTATGGTTGAGATAGAGGAATCTTCGACATACAAGATTAATTAAAGTCATGAAATTATGGAATTTGAAAGTCTAGGATAGAAGATTTGTTGTACATGAAAGATTTACATGAACCCATTGAAGGTGAAAAGCTAGACCCACTGATTTATATGATAAAGTAGGCTCAATTGAACTAGAAGGTCATGGGTATTATTAAGTCATGGATTGATCAAATTGTATACCACCATGTCGCGAAGGATTCCAAAGCTAATGTTCTTTGGAGGAAATTACAAAGAATATAAAAGCAACCAATAGTGCCAAACAAAGCCAATTTGATGAAATCACTTATTAACTTGAAATATAAGGAAAGTCACAATATAAATAAACACATTAGTGAGTTTTAGAGCTTGGTTGATCAGTTGACTACTATAAAGATTATTTTGGATGATGAGTTACAAGCATTATTATTGCTTAGTTTTTTTCTTAACAGTCGGGAGGCATTAGTGGCACCAATAAATAATTTAGTGCTGAACGAGAAATTAACTTTGTACATAGTTATAAATAGGCTGTAGAATGAAGAATCCAGAAAAAAAGAGTGTTGAAGCAATTTCCTGCCAAAGTAGTAATTCCTGCCCATAGAATAATAATAACCCTAGAGGAAGATCTAAGTCCCAAAGGAGAATTGTCAAGTGCTTTCACTATCCGAAAATAGTTCATACAAAAAGAGCGTGGAGATTGTGGAAAAGAGAATAAGCGAACAAAAAGGCTAATGGTTAGAAAAATGACAAAGAGAACACTACAGTAATAGTTGATTGTGATATAGGTATTGCTTATGATGAGAGCTTTGTAAATCTCACTTGTTATACCAGTGATTGGGTGATTGCTTTAGATACCTTATTTCATGTTATTGCACATTGTGATTACTTTACATCTTATATTAATAGTGATTATGGCCATGTTTAGATGGGAAATGAGGGGGCACATAAGATTGTGAGCATATGAGATATTTGCTTGAAAACTAGTATGGCCTGTAAATTGTTGCTTAAAGATGTAAGGCATGTTAGTCATTCGTCTTAATTTGAACTCCACAGGCAAGGTTGACGATGATGGCTATACTAACTAATTTAGTAAAGGAAAATAAAAACTCAATAAAGACTCCCTAGTGTTAGTTAAGAGGAAGAGAGTGAATACTCTCTGTGTGATAAAAGTTAAGATCAAGAAATAAGAAGTGAATATCATTGTAAAAGATTTTGACATTGAGATGTGGTATAAAAGGCTTAGTCACATTGGTGAGAAAGGGTTAGAAATTCTTGCCAGAAAAAGATTTCTACCTAACCTTGTAGGTATATCCCTTAAGACCTGTGTTTATTATTTAATTGGAAAGACATACAAAATAATTTTTAAAAGTTTTTCTTAATCTAGAAAGTCACATTTCCTTACTTTGATTCACACCGATGCTTGCATGATGCAAAGTACATCAATATGAGGTGCACTCTATTTTGTTACATTTGTTGATGATTATTCTAGAAAAGTGTAGGCTTTTACTTTAAAACCCAAAGAGCAAGTGCTTGATACACTTAAGTTTTTTCGTGCTTATGTTGAGAGAGGGACAAGAAGAAAATTAAAATGTGTCAGGACAGATAATGGTGGTAAGTATAGAGGACCATTTGCGCAATATTACAAATCCTATGGAATCGGACTTTAGAAAACTCCACCAAAAACCCCCTAATAGAATGATGTTACAAAAATGATGAATAGAACAACTGAAGAAAAGATTAAGTGTATGGTTTTTGATGCCAAGCTTCTAAAATCATTTTAAGTAAAGGCTATATGTATTGCAGTTGGTTTAATTAACCTTTCTCCTTCAGCTCTTTTAGATGGTGACCTGAGAGAGTTTGGATACGGAACATTGTTTCTTATAAACACTTTAAAGTGTTTGACTGATAACATGGCGTAATCTTAAGCGCCTAAAATATTTTTGATCAAATGGCCATGATTTACTCAATAGATCTATAAAAAGGGAGCTCCCCCCCCCCCCCAATTTGAGATCTCTAAATCCATTTTTTGACTCCATTTTATGCAATTCCTTCTCCATCTTATATTTTCTACGTATTTTAATAAATTATCATTTTTCCCGTAGTTCAATTATAAGTAGCTAATTTTCTTTCAAGCTTGGGTTGAAGGTGAAGTCACAACATGTGTCATACGCTTTAATTAGTAAATTTACTTTCTCTTCCTCTCTAGTTTTTATGGATGTTTTAACTTTCTGTCGACAAGTAATAATAATCTCATCTAGATACTGCCCTAGTTTCATCGGCTCCCTAGTACAAAATTATTATTATTGGGCACGATAAGCCCTTAGCATTATATTAATTAGAGTGTGGTTTATGAGGTGTGCATTCCCCTCTCATGATTTAATTGGCATTAATAAGGAATATTTAGCCTACGGTGCATGTTAATATGGATCCAGATACCCCAGTACGTCATTTCAATAAATTTCTATTCAATTTATTCTTGCCATTTAAAATCCAATTTTAGGATAATCTAAACTCACTTTCACCACAAATCCAACCACCCTCATACAAAATTAATTCTATATATAATTAAAATCCACTTACTTGTAGGATCGACACTCGTCATCATTGATCTATTCTACAATAGATTCATGCAGTTGCGAGTTCAATAAAATTTGCACAACAACTGCAAACTGGTTCTCGCTCACAAATCCTCATAAATTAAGGAAACGACATAATTATTTCTCGTAGATATGAAATATGACTAAATTTACACAATAATGCTTAAAACGAACATTTGTCCATAATTTACAACTCTTATGTCAATAAAATTACTAAAATACCCTCAAATTTGTAAATCGTTAAAATACTCCAAATTGTAAATCACCGAATTACCTTTGGAATCGTAATTACAACCATTCCTAAATTTTAGAAATTACTAAAATCTCTACAGGGTCAGAAATTACAAAATTACCCTCAAAATGTAAAATTCTCAAATTGCCCTCACCCATCAACAGTGATCAAAATTCAAGCAACAGTGACCGGGAAGCTCAGGTTAGATACTCTTGGCCAAGCTCAGTTTAATAGTACCGACGATGAGCTCCCACGCATGGCGACGACATCAAAATTTGGCTCGACAACCATGAAACTTCAATGATCAAATGGCGGGAAATCGGTGGCTTTTCAATAGTTGTCGGTAGTCGGAAATGAAAGGTGGTGATGTGAGGAGTAAAAGCCAGCCCATGGCGTGGCCTAATTCTAGCAGAATCAATGGCAGTACTAATTGGTTTTGGCCGCGACTTTTCGTGCTACAAACAGCAATGTTTCAATCAGTTTTTGGCAATGGTGATGGCAAGGGAGTGATGGTCGGCTCAAGAGCTTTCGTTTGCTACCTTCCATGAATAGTGAGGTGGCCGAAAATCAGTGATATGGCTGGGTCGATTTTGCAAGTTCAATTGGGTTTTCAGGTCGGTTTGATAGTGTCTTCTCTCTCTCTCTCATATGTGGTCTCTCTCCTCCAAACCTTTTTTTTTCTTAACCGCCTTTCCCTTTTTTTCACATATGTTAGAATCCTCCCCACTTATAAAAATTTTTCCCTCAAAATTTACGTACCTAATAAGAAAAGATGGGGATACTAAGCTCATTTTAATTCTTTACATTCCCAAGTAGCCTCTTCTTTTGTGTAATTCCTCTAAAATACTTTTAGTAGAGGAATGGTCTTAGAATGCAGAACTTGATGTTTCCCTTCCAGTATCTCTACTGGTTTCTCTTCTTAAGTTAAGTTTTCTTTCAACTAAATTGGTTGCTTCGATAATGCATGGCTCGGGTTATATATGTACTTTTGGGGCATTGAGAAATGAAACACATTATGGATTCTGGATAACCCTGGTGGACAAATTCGCTCTATGATTTCCTAAATTAAAATACCCCTTTACAAGGAGATATATGTGTAAAAACTCCATCATTTACTTCGAATTCAAGTTCCCGCATATGCTTGTTTGTATAGCTCTTCTGTCTATTTTGGGTCACTTCTAATCTATCTGGGATCAATTGTATCTTCTTGTTAGTATCCTGAACTAATTTTGGACTAAATAACCTTCGCTCACCAGCCTTATTCTAACATACTGGAGTTCTGTATTTTATACTATAGAAAGTCTCATATGGTGCCATTATAATACTAGCCTGATAGTTATTATTGTAAGTAAACTCTATCAGAGGTAAATAATTGTCCCAATTACCTTTAAACTTTATAACACAAGCTCGCAACACATCCTCCAAGGTTTGAATAGTATGTTCTAACTAACCATTAGTTTGTGGATGAAAAGTTGTGCTGAAATTCAATTTGGTGCCTAAAGCATTTTCCAAGCTGGTCTAAAACTTAGAAGTGAATTGGGAATCTCTATATGGGACAATGAACATAGGTACTCCGTGAAGTTGAACTAACTTAGCCATATAAATACTCCCCAACTTATCCATCGAATAGATGGTTTTGAATGGTAAGAAGTGAGCAGATTTTGTAAGTTGATTGACAACCACCCAAACAGTATCATGTCCCTTCTGAGTACGTGGTCGTCTCACTATAAAGTCCATAGTGATATGCTCCTACTTCCACCCAAGAATAGGATGCGGTTGAGAATACCTTGCAAGCCTCTGGTGTTCAGCCTTAATCTGCTGACAGACTAAATATCGAGAAACAAATTTTGTTATCTCTCTCTTCATGCCTTGCCACTAGTAATGATCCCTCAAGGTACAATACATATTCGTTCTTCCAGGATGCATCACATAAGTTTAACAGTGAGCTTCTTCTATAATCTTTTCTTTTAGACCTTTAATATCAGGTGCACAGAGTCTATTACCCACGACTAATATTCAATCATCTTTTACCACAAAATCAGTTCGTAAACCTTTTTGCACATCCTCTTACAATTTCATTAACTATAGGGATTGAGCTTACATTTGGTGAACTCTATCAATCAAAGTCAGCATAATTCGAAAATTAGATATTAAAGCTCCACTATTGTCAGTGTTCAACTCAACTCTTAAAAATCTCAACTCGATCAATAAAAGGCATATACGCCACTCATAAGTAGGCTTTAGAGCTGGAGGACTTCGTACTTAGTGCATCACTTAGCTTTGCCTGGGTGATTATCAATAGTGGCACACAACCAAATCCTTGTCTAGAGGCATCACTGTATATTATAAATCTTTCATTACCAGATAAAAGTGTAAGAACTGCTGTTGAGATCAAACGTGCCTTAATTTCTTGAAAACTCTTTTCACACTCATCATCCCACTAGAACTTAGCATTCTTTCTAGTAAACTGTATTAGAGGAAGAGTAATCTTAGAGAATACCTCTACAAATCTACAATAGTAGCTAGCTAACCCTAAGAAACTTCTAACTTCTATGACATTTGTAAGTCGTTCCCATTTCACTGCTACTTCAATCGTTTGAGGATCAATATAAATGCCTTCAGCTGATATGACATGGTCTAGAAATACTACTCTGTCCAACCTGAACTCACACTTACTAAACTTGGCATATAACTACTTTTGCCTTAAAGTTTTCAAAACAGTCCCCTAATGCTCTACATGCTCCTCCTTGCTTTAGGATAGATCAAGATATCATCAATGTACAATCAAAAACCAATCTCGGTACGGGCGAAATACCTTATTCATAAGATCCATAAAATTTGTTGGAGCATTTATCAACCTGAATGGCATCACTAAGAATTTATAGTGTCCATAATGAATTCTAAACGTCGTTTAAGGAACATTAGCCTCTTTAATTCTAAGCTGATGATACCCCGAGTGCAAATCAATCTTAGAAAATTCTTTCGTCTCTTTAAGTTGATCAAACAAGTCATCAATGAGCAAATTAGATGAAGTCATCAAATAAATTAAAGTGATGAATAAGATGTTTGAACTGTCTTAATGGGTGCTTGAGAGGATTCAGTTCCTATTTGATTTGTAGCAAATTTACGGGTTTGATTTGGTGGTTGGACATCCTTTCCATGAAACTTGTGTCCAACAAGAAAACCAATCAAATAGTAACATTTGTCTACTGTATTGAGTGGTGCCATCATAGTAAGTGCATAGGACCGGTTTCTTAGACAAACGCAAGTTGGTCTGGTGTTGGGAATCAGATCCTTATTATTGGAAATTTGATTGAGTTTTGACATTCAAGGCATGAGTTTGATCTATTCCCTTGTGTTCAACTGGCCCTCATTGCTTTTCTTCCTCACAGAGAAGAGAATATGCTTTCTTAACAATTGTAAAGGCTGCATCAGCATGATTTTCCCTCGACAGCTGAATATGTTTCGTTCAAGCCCATAAGAAATTGTTTGAGCATGACTTTTTCATCTCTATCATTTAGATGTTTCATTCCTCCACAAGTATAAGGAATAGGTGGGGTAGACATCTTCAATTCATCCCAAAATGTCTTTATTTTTGTGTAATAAGTGAAAATGGAATCTCAGTTTAGTTTCAATTAAAAAATGAGTCATTGAACATGATAATGATGAGAAAAATCATCTTTTGAGAAGCATTCTTGTAGATCTACCCAAATTTCTGAAAGCCTTTCCGCGTAGAGAACATTGTTGGCAAGGTTTGGGCTTAATGAGTTGAAGATCCATGAGAGAACCATATCATTACAGCGTTGCCATATTTGATAGGTAGCATCAGTCTCATTTGGTGTAGGTATGGTTCTTTTGATGAACCCCAATTTATTTTTGACACTAAGACTTAACAATATTGATCGTCTCCACATAGGATAGTTGGTTCCATCAAGAACCTTTGGAACAAGCATCATCCCTGGATGGTCAAAGGCATGAATGAAGAGTGGATCATATGGATCTATGGATGGAAGAGACATGACTTGATCAGTGAGCCTTTGAGTTCCTTGGCCAATATTAGAATTTATAGTTGAAATAGTTTGGATGACAATAGTAGAATTAGTATCCACCATAGAAAATAGTTGAAAAAACTTTGTTTCAAAGGCGTTAGGATCAATGCTCTGATACCATGAAAAATTGAAAAAGATTCCTCTTTCATATGTTTATAGGAAGTTATTACATAAATGTATAACAGGGCTAATAAGCTACATAAGGTAGTGAATAAATCTAATATCTAATTCCTATATCAAAGGGATTAAAAATAAAATAAATACAGAAAGTCAAGGGAATCTCTTGACAGAAATTAATTACCGAAATTAAGGAAAATCAATCTTAAGTGATATTAAAACGATAGTGCCATCATGCTGTTTTAATTCTAAAAATCACGTGTCACACATGTGAAAACTTAATGGCTTTATATGACATAAACACTAATGTTGGTTTGGCTTCAGCAACATAGCAAAGTACAAGTTGTATGAACTCCTTTTCTCAAAACGAAATGCCGGTCGCTTTAGTTTGAATTCATATACATCAAAGAGATTAAGATATAAAATTTTAAAAGAGTAATGTAATTATAAGCAAATAATTAAATTAACCTTTCAAAATTGAGGGCAATAGGGGCAACGAAAGTTGTACCAAGCATCATTCTATAGGCAACAAGGATCTTCAAATTCATTCCATCATTTGCAGGTAGTTTGTAGAAAATATTCAACCCAGCACATGCAATTTGAACCACCACCATCACTATTATTGGCTTTAAACCATCCAAAATATCGCAACTTTGATTCATGATTATAAAAATTTTACAGCTGGTTTTTTAATATATAAATATATATATATACGCACACACACATATATATACATACATACATACATACATGTATGTATATATATATGGCTTCGTGATTTTTTGTGGGTTATTTTAATAAGTTTAGTGCAACATGGCTGAGGCAATAGAGAAGCTTTATTTTGGCTAACGGAGTTTTTGTTTGTTATGTCTTTTAATGCATCAATCACTTATTCTATTAGATATTCATTTGTGATAGGCTTCTAGCAAAACTGAAATCAGTGCAAGTTCTCTCGGAATTTGATTCTCAAGCTAATAGCAGTGTAAAAATAGCGCTTAATATAATTCTCAATACTAAGTGCTCTTCTTATTTGATTTCTTGCATTCTTTTGGCAATCAGAAAGTAAAGTTTGGAAAGTTTTCTCTGCTATTATATTAAGGCTTTATATATATATATATATATATATATATATATATATATATATATAAGTCAATGATCAAGCGATCGAGGGCAAAATTAATGCACGTACGTGATGCTTACCTACAAAATTTAAAAGGATAAAAGTTATATAAAGCTAAACGTTATTTTGGTCCAACGATAGGCACCGCTTTGCCTCGAGATACACGTGCGTAGATCAATAATGCTACGGTAATTGTGATATTTAGTTTGTAGGGTAAAAGTTTATTCAATCCCTATATTTTAAGATTAGTATTTATTTAATTCCTGTATTTTTTAAAATGTCTTGAAATATTCCTGTGATTAAAATATTGACACTTCTACCGTTACTTTTTATTTCGTTTGTCTTACCTTTACAATATTATCATTTTATAATAATTTTTTTGTTTGGACATTAATAAAAAGAAAATAATTAAATTACCAATTTAACCCTAAAAATTTTATATTAATTTTTAATTGTCAAAAATTGTATGTAAACTACCAAGTTGCAAGTGGTGCTCGCAAAAAAATGAATATAAATTTTTATTTTTAGGGTTAAATTAGTAATTTAATTATTTTCTTTTTATTAATGTCCAAAAAAATTATTATAAAAGGGTAATATTATAAAAGTAAGCCAAAAGAAATAAAAAGAAATGGTATAGGTATCAATACTTTAACAGCAGGGATGTTTTGAGATATTTTTAAAAATGTAGGAGCTAAGTGGACACTCATTTTAAAATACAGGGACTAAACGGGCATTTACCCTTAGTTTGTATTGTAATTGATGTGGTAAATGATGTGTACTATCTAACTGGCTCAAATGATAAATGATTATTAAACCTTATTATTTTTAATTCTAATAGTGAATTACTATTGGTGACATATCAGTTAAGATAAAAGAAAGTATCCAAAGTAAGCATAGCATTACTTTATTTAGACTATAACATTACAATACTGATTTAAGACGATCTGATGCATTTCTAAAGAAACTTGCCTACACATTGTAATAAGTTATATTTTTTTTAGATATAATCTCAAGAAACTTGCCTCTTCTAATGATAATTATCTGTGTATTACAAAATATATGTATTACTTTCCTAACATTGTTTGAGACAGTGGTTTATTTTGTAAATTTTTACAATGATGGTATCAGAGCCTACTCGTCCTTGAAAATTTCGTGTTTTCTAAAACCTCATTTTCTTGCTCAAAATGGTATAATTTAAGTCTTTTGATTTGTTTTGATCTCTAGACTTCAGGAGCAGAGAGAACCTCTCAATCATGGCTTCAACTTCATCTTTCAATCCTGTTACTTTGTCTTCTACTCTTTCTTTGCCTAAGTCCTGCACTTCTCATACCACCAACAAGATTGACAACCTTGTAGAATACTCATACATCCCTGAATTAGCTCAAATCAGTGAGTCATCCTACCCTCTCATCAGTCCTTACCAACTGTACAAAAGACCCAGTTCCTTTACTTGTAGTATTCGTACCCTAATCTCTACTAGACGGCCTCATCCAAAAGAATATATCTAGTCTTCTCACCTGGATCGGTGTACTCTTCAAGCAACCTCTGCTGAACAATATGTTACTCTGGAGATTCCCTCAGAGTTAATTTAAAATTGAAAATGAGAAGGTTATACCCATCTTCATCTTGGAGGAATCCGTTTAATCCTTACTCTTCATGGGAGAAAATGATTACCCGTCACAGCTCGACTTGCCCTTCTTGATACTCGCTTCAAACAGTACCAAGATGTTGTTATCGGCACTGTTCTTACTACCCTCCATGCAGGAAGTGTGTTACTCACTTTCTATCCAAACTTCAACCTTTCACTCCAAGTCACCAATTTGCCCACAACCTAAAAGTCCAAGTTTAAATTCAAGATGCAGAACAAATCTCCTCAACCAGAATAGCCACTCTCCATCATCAATTGGTCTATAGGCTTCAAAACCATGCCTTAGATCTACCCACTCCTGAACATCACTCTGACACCCTCATGGTCTTAGCTGAATCTGACCAGATCCCAACCATCATTCAGATCCTAAGACAAATTCCTCGCCATGAGCTCATTAAGATTATGCCTCTTGAATGAATCTCCAACTATGAACAGTTCCATATCAATACAGCTCCGATTCAGACATCCGAAAGTATGTTTGAACGACGGCCAGATGGAACAGTCAGAATGACTTTCAAACCACCTCCCAGTGCTCCACAAGAGCCTCCTCGGCTCTCTTTCACCTACTCTTCAATGATCACTGCTGTGCAAATAGCTCAAGAAGATTTGCCCATTACAGGGTTCACCTCTAAAGGATACCTTGTTTATCCAGCAAAACTAAATGGTCATTTCTTTTGGGATGCCCCTGGCTTAGGCATGTATGATCCTTCTTGTCCTTGTTAGGATGATTGTGAAGAGGACGAAGATTATTCAGGAAAAGAAAACCTAAAAAGAAAAAACCTCCAGTCTTATGCCATCATACTGACCCTAAACCACCACAAAATCCTCCACCTCTACCAGGTCCTTTACCCATCTACAAAAAAGAACTTAAATGGATTGCCAAACATTGCAAATATGAGATTCCCTCACCAATCCCAACTCCAACACCACCACTGAGTTGTATGATGTTTTTATCTACTTCTTCAGACAACTCTTCTTCCTTTCTTCCTTTGGACACCTATACAGATTCCCAACGAAATGTTGTGTCTAAACCCTTTATCCCTTCAACTATCACCTCTACAGGACATCTTGAACCCCCTAAACCTTTTGAATCAGTCCTCAACTGGCAAACCCAAAATGCCAGAGCACAAAATGATACTTTAGTGAATATCAATTCCAAGGTTGAGAACATCAATTTACGAACTGAAAAGCTTGAGACCAAAGTTGATTCCATCACTGCACAGATGCAGCAGATCCATCACAATCTACAATCCAGAATTACTAAACTCGATTCTGAGTTACGAACCATGCTTGCTCAACGCTATTATGGACCAGAATTTGAGCAGAAGGAATGAGAGATCAGACGTTTGAAAGTTGAGCTTGAGCAGATAGAATCAGAAAAACAAAGGCCTACCTTTTTTACCTCCTCACCTCGATGCCTTCCATCGGTCCAACCTATCATCGATTTGCCATTATACTCTCCCCTATCAGACAATATGAACCTTCCAAATTATTTGGTATGACTCATACTCTTTTCCGAGATAATCCATTACCACCTCCACCTAAACCTAAACCAAAGCCTAAACTTCAACCACGACCAGTCACCATTCACTAACCTGCTGTTTCTCCTCCTAACCAACCTGGTTATACACCAGTATCACCATCAGCACCTCCACCACCAGCTCCTTCTTAACCTCCTATCCAATCCAAGGATAAACAACCCATGCACCTGTTCAGTGCCCATAAACAACCCATGCACATGTTCAGTGCCCATACAGTTGACCATACAGATGATCAAACTTCTGATTTAGATCTGGCTATTTCAGATAGTCCTACTGAGACAGATACAGAATCCTCAACATCCACCAGTGACTCTGAAAAATCCTATGCTGATATCACCAAAATCCTGATTGCTCAACCTGATCAACCTGACCAAGGCTAAACCTCTCACACATAACCATATGTTGACATTCCTTCTGAAGTTGACGAAGAAATGCCTGAATTCTCTGCCTCAAACCAACCTCTTCCAGCCCAAGCCCAAATCGGTCCAACCGGTCTAAAATCGTCAAATGGTTCATGGTTCACATTTGATGATCTTCCATCCTCTAAATGGCGTGATCGACTTAATGAAATGTCTACCTAGGTTGACTTACAAATGTTAAGGCCAGGAGCCACAACTCAATCAGTCCTTAGAGAATTTGCCACTCGTTTTACGGGTGCTCTAAGAGATTGGTTTGAATCTCTAGGCCAATACAGACAATTACAGTTTGTTCAATTGCCGGAAGTCTCAAGTGCTCTTGCGGTTATCCATGATCAATTCCTTGGAGACCCCTCTGCGATTTTTTAAGCTGCACGACGAGACTATCTTAACATGAAATGATGTTCATTCAATGCTAAGGATCTTGACTTCCATTATAAAAGAATGTCCCTGCTGTTCTATAAACTTAATGGATTCAATGAGCCAACATTAAAGCATGTTTTTCTAGCTTTTCCTCCTGATGAACTCCAACTAGACATACAGAGGCAACTTCGTGCATCCAACCTTGTCCTTAACAACATTTCTCTTGGCAAAATCTTTCAACTTGTCAAAACTTGTCTTGACAAACTCTGCGAGCAAAAACAGTTTTTCAAAGAGCTGTTGAACGACAAAGAACCATTTCGGAGTGCTTACAAGAAGCCTTATTTGCAGATCAAGTGCAAACAGAAGAAGGATTGTGATTGCAGTCCTAAAAAAAAGGCATTTTTAGAAATTCAAACGTCCGGAATATTCATCTAAGCCTCAACGGTTCAACAAACCCTACAGATTCTTCATAAAGAAGTCATCTTCATCCAGAGAATTTAAAAGGAGAAAGTCCAGTAGATGTTTTATTTGCAAAAAGAAAGGTCACTATGCCAAGGATTGTCCTGACAAAAGGCAAAAATCTATTCGGCTACTTGAACATCTTCAGGCTACCACAGACTACTCTCCAGCAAAGGATGAACTGGAATTCTATTTTTCAGAACAAGATGAACCCAATGATGAAACAGTGTTCGCACTACAGAATTCCTTTGATGACTCAGACAGTGATCAGTCCCAACTGATTTTTCACCAACAGTTGCTGTCCCTTTATACTACTGTTCTCATACCTTGCATCAAACTCTAGATCTTGCCCTCCAAATTCCAAAGGCCCATTCCAGCAATTGGTTTTATAGATACTGGAGCCCAACGTAGCATGTTAAATCTGCATATTCTTCCACCAGAATATTGGACAGAATATGAGGAACATTTCAAAGCTGTCAATGGCAAATTATTCACCACCTCTTTGATTACCAAAAAATCCATTAGTATTCAAATTTTCCCCAATTATGTTATCTAGACCAAGGTCATTAGTTCAACCTCTTCCTAATAATTGAAAGAGATTGATAGGTACTACAGGTGAATCAAATATGGTTGACAGGTTGAACCATTGGTCATTGGTGGCTGGGAAATATACCACCGTCTACTCACCACGTTTAGCGAGCGTCTCAAAAAAAGAGGTTTAGGACTCGGTTCACGTCTTTCAATGCCTTAAGTTCTTTCCCGCTTCTCTGGCGCGGTTCTTGGAGGAAGAGTAGCTCTTGTCTCTTTCCCGGGCGAGCAACTTCAATCACTGAGCCGAGTGAGGTAAGAAAGAAAAATCCTTACTTGCGGAGGTAGACATTCTCAAAAGTCATTTGAACCATAAACTGAAATGAAAGCTCCTCGTTCCGAGCCTTGCTGTCCTACTATTAGAAGTGAGGCTTTTCCCGCTCGTCTCGTCTTTGGTGACAAAACTTCTCGGTTCTTGAGCGTTTTGGTTGAAAGAGCCCATGCGGTTATATAGTCCGGTCGTTAACTCCTCGCGCCGCTGCCGCCGTTTCTAGGACCGACCGACGCCTCACCTGCACAGGTACCTACGTAGTGTAGTGTCGGTTTTTTTTATAAGTTCATATGCACGCATGCATGTGTCATCACCTCATTGGTCGGAGGTCCAAGGGGTCCATATTCCAAAGAATGCACGCATCCACGTCGATCTACTTTTGATGTCAATCCCCGTTTCGAAATCAGCTTGAACACAAACTTAACCTTCAAGTTCAGATAGTGAGAGAGTGAACAAGAAGCAAAAATTCTATTAATTAGATTCCGCTATCAAGAGAAGGAATACCCGGCAAAGTCCCATATCCTCATGTGCTGCCGGCCAAAGGGAGGTGTTCCTGCACTCCATTTTGAAGATCGAGTGCTGCTCCTGGATACAGAATTTAATAATGAAGTAAAAGAAGAAAAGATCGCCGACTGCTACTAAGAACCTAACAGAACATTTCAAAATGTGAGTTCATTCTAAAACCACTTGTGTAGGTCGGGGCTATCCAACAGCTGTCCAACGTCAGCCTTCCCCACCAGCTCTAAAGGAGCATCTCCCTCGGCAGGAAGAAAGCTCAACGCGCGTCATAGACTGATGCTTCTAGCGCACCAGACACAAAGAAAGCTTTAGCACGAAGGGCAGCAAAAGCAATGTCTCATTGCATAATATGGATTCCAAATCTCTTGTTAGGTTTTGACATCCTTCACCAAATCAAACACCTTCAAATCCTTCCCATTGGAATCTGAGTCAAGTCCATGTTTAAACCTTTCACTGATATTCTGAAACTTTACAACCTGTCTGACAGCCCTTAGCCTAACTAGGATATTTCAACCAAACACTTAAGTCTGTGTCCAGAGTCCCATTCTCAGTTCACCCATCCAAACCCATTGTGGAAAAATAAGTCTTTCTTCATTAAGTTACCTTTTAAGCTCAATGAAGACATTAACCCAACCAAAGCTACCCATCCAAGAATGAGTCCTTCTAATTTACTCCTAGCCCAACAAGAATGTTTGCAATTGTTAGCCCAAGGTCTAATTGAGCCCGCAAATTGTCAATGGGCTTGCCAAGCCTTTTATGTTGAAAAGCATTCTGAGATTGTCCGAGGAAATAAATGCTTAGTCATTGACCATCAGCCACTAATCATGTTTTTGCAAGATGACAAATTCCCTTTACCATGCCGACAAAGCATGTTTACTTTTCTCAAAAATGCCCAAATCTTTTCAAAATTTGATTTAAAATCTGGTTTTTGGCAATTAGGCATTAAACCCTCTGACCGATACAAAACTGCTTTTTGTGTCTCCAATGCCCACTTCCAATGGACAGTCTTACTTTTCGGCCTTAAAACTGCCCCATCCATTTTCTAAAAATCTATGATCCAGATCTTTTAGCCCATACTCTATCATGTATTAATTTACATTGATGACATTTTGCTTTTTTCAGGATCGCATGAGGAACATCACCAGCTGTTAACTCAGTTCTATGAAATTGTCCAAAGTCATGGAATTATGTTATCAGCTAAGAAAAGTACCATTGCCACAGATACTATTGAATTTCTTGGAATGGTCATAAAAGACGGCCATTATCAACCTGGAAAGCACATTGCCTAAGAGTTGCTTCACTTTCCAGATCAGCACCTTTCCAAAAAGCAAGTTCAACAGTTTTTTAGTATCATCAACTACATCTGTGATTTCATCCTACATGTGCACCAACACACTCGACACATTTCAACTTTATTGAAAAAGAAGCCCCCAGAGTGGAATGAGGACCACACCATTGCTGTCACTACATTAAATCAGATGGCAAGCGCATACTACAGACAGATGCCAGTGATAACTCATGGGGTGCCATCCTCCTCGAAGAAATCAATGGAAAAGAAAGCTTTATCGCCTACGCTAGTGGACATTTCTCTGACATACAGAAGCATTACCACAGTGTGTTCAAAAAAATCTTAGCGGTAAAGAATAGCATCAAGAAATTTGAATATCATTTGATTCGACACCTTTTTCTCATCCGAATGGACAGTTCAGCCTTCCCCAATATCCTCAACTGTAAAGGTAAAATTGTTCCTGAAAAAATGTTACTCAGGTTAAAAGATTGGTTTTCCAAGTATTAAGCATATAAAGGGATCCCAGAACCTCATCCCTGATATGCTTTCCAGACTCTCCAAACCAGACAAACTTCTTACCGTGTTTTCTACAACCTACCACTTTCCAATCATCTTCATGCCTACTTTACTTCCCCTAGAAGCTCTCACTAAGAAAAATTTTCCTCTTAAGAAAACTTTCTCTTCTGTCTTCGACATCCAAGAGTTTGCACGAAAAGTTATTTTTCGCTTTTTCATGAAAGCCTACCTTATGGCAGACTCATTTCTATTTTCTACCTTCCACCTAGAATATTTTTTCCTTACCGGTCTCACTCTTGACCCATCCGGGGATGTCACTGAAGATGAGTTATGGTACCTATGGTTCCTCACTGTTCTTTATGCCATCAAGCTCATCCTACCAATCAGTCCCACTTTGGAACATCTCCTCAACCCTGACAAAGCCACCTCCCTCACCTGAACTCTACTTGAATGGTTTTCCCCCATTCCATGGTGGAGAAAGAAATTGCAGCAACTCTCAGATATTTACAACTTGGAAAGAATGCCTCCCTCTGAAGCCAAACTATTCACTTCAGTGTTCATCATCCACAGGCCATACTTTCAGCATCCAGATACAAAGCTTTTCTGTTCCCAAGACCAAGTCTATGAATGGTTTACTGCACCACACCCAGCTATCATTGAAAATGAAATCCAACACACCCTCCACAATTACCTCTGTCAACTAAATCACCAGACTCCACCACACAGAGATATCTTTTACACATCCTTAGGCCCACAACATGACCTCATCATGATCCCCACTCCCTCTGCCATATCCAAACCAAAATCCACAGGAATCATTATTAAAGAAGAAAAGCCAGACTACACTGACTTTCTCCAGCAGTTCCCCCAACCATCCATGCATGAATCAGGATCCTCATCACAACCACCCAAACCTTTAAAAGCAGACAAGGCTATTCAGACATCACCCAGACTAGGATACAGACGTGAATGCCCTTATCCACCGTGCCGTGGACCCGATTGCAAGCATTTGAAGCTCTTCAAGACCTTTTTTCCACCACCTTCTAACGATGACCCTGATGCGACAGAAAGTGCCTCTGAAGATGACTACATGAATATCTACTCTCCATAGAGCAGTTTTGTCTCATTGCATGAAATTTCCATGACATTTCTTTTTTTGTCTCATTGCATGAAATTTCCTCTTTTATCTCCTTGCATGAAATTTCCCCTTTTGTCTTGTTGCAGGAAATTTCCTTCTTTGTCTTGTTGCAGGAAATTTCCCTCTTTATCTTGTTGCATGCACTTTCCTTTCTTGTCTTGTTGCATGAAATTTCTTTCTTTATCTTATAGCATGCACTTTCCTCTTTTGTCCTCTTGTCATGGACTTTGTCCTGTTATAATCATAATAATATAGCTTTTACTCTTGTACTATAGCTTTACCTCACTTTTACTATTGTAAAAGATAGGGGTCCTATCCTATCTTCATGAGCTCTCCTATATAAAGGGCTCTCGTCACTTGTAAAATAAAGAAGTTTGAAAGAAAAAAAACTCTCGTGTGCTTTATCAAAATCATGGTTTGCTAAACTCTCTTCTCTCTCTGTACAAATGAAGTTCTAAGTGAAAGAAACAAATCTAAGAATTAAATTTGTTCATTTTGAAAACTTAAGGAAGTATGCTCTGCACTTACCTTCAAGGAAGGATTCTGTGCATCAGAAAACTTATGGTGATTTCTTAAATGGTAGGGTACCCTGTTTCAAGACTAAAGAGAAGTCTGTTTTGGGTTTTATAACCTTAAAAGAACTTGTTTTAGGTTTTGATCTAAGAAGTATATCGGCTGGAACACCACTGTGTGCGGGCTACTGGTCCAAAGGGGTTTTAAATATCTTAGCATCCTAAGGAACCCATCATGGGGGTAGAACAACACCACGTACTCTCTCTTTATGGTATCACTATATAGATATAATTATTTTTTAAAAAAAACTATATCTTTCTTTCTTTTTTTTTTAATATCAATTTCCAGCACATTAGATTTGATATTTTCCATTAATTAATTATCAACATAGCATGTACATACTTTACCTCTATATCACTTGTGCTAAGGATAACTAATTCAAAATGATAATTTTTATAACAACATTTTTTTTAATTTATAACCTCTCCATAGTCATTAAATAAGTTTGGTCCTATCATTATGATTAAGGGTGGACATAGGTTGGTTTGGGTTGGATTTTAAGTTAACCCAAACCAAACAATAAAAATTTGGATCCAACCCAAACCAACCCAAATATTTTTAAACCAATCCAAACCAAACCATTTGGGTTTAGTTTGAATTTTATTATCAAAATAATTTTTATTTTAATAAAATTTAATTATATCAAAATTATAATAATTTTATTATTAGTTTTTTTCTCATATCAAAATATATATTTCTTGTTTTAATACTTAATTTTTTTTATTTAGTTTCTATTCATGTAATTTATCTAATTTAAAATAATGTAAATAAAAGAGTAGTTAAAAATAAGGGTAATATTGTAAACTTATGTTGGCAGGGGGATTTTTGGCCATTTAAAAACAGAAAGAAGGTAAATAGTATATGTTAATTACTGTAGGGGAGAAAGTGGCAATCCCCCTTAATTTTATTTACATTATGATATTACATAGTGTTTATGCTTTATGTTCTAATTTCATTATATGGTAAGCAAAGTTTTGTACAGGGCCTAATATGGGCATTACACTCAATTATTGACCAAAAATTAGCTGCCATCTAGCATATCGGACCCAGCCCAAGCTGAATAATCACTAGTAAAGTCTCCTGCTCTTTCTTTGATGATCCTTCCATGTGGGAGGAATTATTTTTATGTTATTTACAAAATTATTTATTTAATTTAAATTTACTTTTACTATTATTTTCATTTTCTAACTGTTGATAATTGATCACGCCGCAAAAAATTTAATGGTGGTCTTTCACTTATTTGTGTTCATTTATTTTGTTTTCATTTATTTTATTTGAAAAATTTGAGTGTTGAGATTTTGTCAATGACCCATGGGTAAACTATACCCAACCCATAATGAAATGATTTTCTATATAAAACCCACATTTAACCTATTTTTTATAATTTACCCAACCCAAACCATTTAATTTGGTTTGGGTTTGGATAAACTCATGGGTTGTGGGTTTATGCGCACTCCTAATTATGACTATCAGAAGGTTTTACCGTACATTCTATTAGCTAGAATCATGATTTTTTACTGTACACTTGAGACTTTTTTTGTATAAATGTATTAAAAATACACGGCTAGTGATTATTGTTTAACATTATTTGTAGATCAAATAAAATCTGCGGTATGTAGAATTTGTGTCCGACAAAAGAAACGGACATAGAAGAAGAAAAGAAATTTGAAATATTGCAGTGATAGCATCTTTTCATGCCTTTATTCCATTAGTTCCAAACTACGTATATAGCCTCTGAAACTTTACATTCTAAGCTAGGAAATAGAAAAGCAATAGAAGAAAAATCTAGAAAATAACTATAGTACTCATGCCGAAAACTGGAAGATTTGCAAAACAAGCTGCAAATTTTGGAGTTGTGATGTGGATCAATATTTTGAAGTTTCAAAATAAAGTATGAGGTGACTTGGGATTTTATTCAGCACTTAAAGCCTGCTAGGGTAACAATCAAATACTGCAGCAGTCACTTACAATCTCATTAACATTTTTCTGATATTATAGAGTCATGTTTGTTGATCTTGCCTGCCCTCTTGTTCAACAATCATGGGATAGTGACTTTGGCCTGGGATGAAGGACTGTGGCAATTTTAATGAACATTCAAGAGCCGGCACTCCACCTCAAGCGACATTTTAAGCACAACCCTGTTTCTTTGTCCTAACTAGAAGAAGACAAATCATCATGTCTCCAACAAGCTGCCAATTCTTTCCATAAATTAAAATTGAGCAAGACAAATCTTCAGCTTGATACTAATTAATTAATTTTCCGTGCCATTCATATTTTTTTCTTTTTTTCAATTATATACGAAGGTGAAGCCTCTTATCGATCCAGCTGGTTCTGTGCTTCTCTAGGAGACAATGTCTATGCATGCATCTGATACATAAATTACAATACAAGATTCTTTATATAATGACTAGTGTTCATGCATTCTTTTTAATTAGCATAACATGATAATCTTGAGCATAGCCCTTTATTTTAATTTCATTTCTTCATTAAATTAATAAACTACAAGAATGCACGAGCGTTACAGAATCTTGTTCTTTCTACAGGAACAATTTTTGTATATTGTTGCAGAGGCAATAATTTTACAGATCAATATTAACTTACGTGATCAATATTAATTGACCACCTAGGGGAGGAGACAATGCATAAAAATAGCTGATATAATGTTTAGATCAAGATCGAAATCATGTTGCTAATTGATATTTTTAGAAGATAAGATTCCTCTTGTCCCCCTCACCTGTTGATATATATAATGTGCATATGGTAACCAAATGAGGGCAATACCAGTTCAACTTGTAGCTTTCTCATTCACAGCAAGAGAAAAAATGGCAGCCTTCTACCATGTTCGATCAAACAGTTTACCGACTCAATCACACCCATTTACTTCAGAAGTTGAAGAGTCTTTGAGCAGATTAAGGTCTTCTCAAGCTGCTTCAACTATAGGCCATAACGCAAATGGCCTTCAGGATTTACATGATTGTGTTGATAAAATCTTTCAACTGCCTCTCATTCAACGAGCTTTATCACAAGGCAATAACAGGAAATTGGTTGATGAGCTGTTGAATGGATCTTTGAGGATCTTGGATACTTGCAGCATTGCTCAGAATGCATTGCTGCAATCTAAGGAATCCGTACAAGGACTTCAATCAGTTTTGCGCAGACGAAAGGGCCACGAAACTGAGCTTAAAAGTGAGATTAAGAAGTACTTAGCCTCTAGGAAGGCAGTGAAAAAGACAATCCATAAGGCCTTGTGGAATTTGAAAGGCATGGAAAATAAAAGATCGGCTTCGATCAATGAGGAACGTTTTAGCATGTTGAAAGAGGTTGAAGGGGTCACCATCACTGCATTTGAATCCTTACTGTCCCTTATCTCAGGGCCAAGGACTGGATCAATGCTAAGCGGCTTCTCATTGGTTTCAAAGCTGATCCGCCCCAAAAGAATAGCATGCGAAGAAGACGAAAAAGACATTAATGAGTTTGACAAGGTGGATGCTGCACTCATCGGTCACAAGACTATTAGATCTGATAACATCTTTTGCTTGCAAAACCAGCTTAAAGAATTGGAGTCCAGCATTCAAGATCTTGAAGAAGGACTCGAATCATTGTATAGGCGTTTGATCAAAGCTCGAGTCTCCCTTCTCAACATCCTCAACAATTAGATTACAAAATGTTTTTGCCTAATTCATACTTGTAAATGAGAATTACACTAGTACATCAGCCCAATCATATAATTTTCAATACAAACACAAAGTATTATGTGATATATTCCGGAATATCTTAATTTTTTACTTTAATTTTTTTATTTACGATCATCTTTTTAATCTCGGAAGCGAATGAATGATTCAACATATAAATGGGTTAAATTTTAAATTTAGAGCAAAAGAATTAATCTTATTGTAAAACCTATGGATCAAGTTTTACACACATACTACGAAGAACAAGGACTTCAAAGCAATTCAAAAAATAGACATCATAAATTAAGTTGTCAAGATCCCACTTGTCTCTTGGTAGATGATAGAATAATACCAATTAAGGCGATTCACATGCATGGTAGACTCAATCTTCACACCCATTAGGTAACGCAAAATGCTCTCGCTGTCTGTTGATTTGCACGAATCATCTGCATATGTGTACACGGAATCGTCAAGATTCCAGTTGTGTACAGATCAAAGAAGATCAACATAAGCAACTTTTGATGATCTTCACATGGTAGACTTAGATCTCGAAGGCTTTTGAGTGGTAAAAAAACATGCTACTTGTCTCTCTGTTAGATCGAATTTCATTTTCCTATTATATAAAAAAACATGTAACGGCTAAGTATCGGAATCTTGTATTCTATTGCGTGACAATCATATTTAAAAGCATTGATGAGCATAATTTGCAGATCTTGCCTGGCAGTTGCAAAGCAATCATATGATGTGTCTGCAAATTTAAATTGATTCATCAATCTAAAACGTTTAGCGTTAAAATAATTGTACACACGTTTTACACGATTATCTACAAGTAGCAAGCCTTTTCTTGCATGTCAACGCCGCTTGTGCATTTGCATAATCTGTAGCTAAATGATTATTTTCATGTGGGAATTTTAGAAGGTATTGTGCATGGAACAGCCGCCTTGTACAGGTGCATGCATGTCCAGCTCTGCTATTATCTTTGAATTGTTATGAATTTATTAAAATAAATATGGATGTTCATAACATATATATTTTAATCTCCCCACTATCTCTCATTAACAACATTTAGCTTCCCTATAACTCCTACTATCTCACAAGGAATGATGATCCATAATTTTTTCATTAATTTCATGGAGTGATTATGTAACTATAAAAAGAGAGCTCATCTCTTTATTTTGTACACACGATTGGAATGAAAACAATCACTCTATAATATATTACTCTCTCATTTTATTCTTTATCTTGTTTTGCTTCTTTATTTGTGTTGCTGGCTAATAACTTTTCTAACACTTTATCAGCACGAGACTTTGTTCAAGTACAAATTCTTTTGCTTCTCATATCTAGCAATTTTAATTATTATATACCTATAATTATTCATCACTAATAACATGTCATATTATCTATTATTATCATGTATAAGATTAACTTCTTAAGGATGTATGTTTATTACTTGTCTTCATTGTGTTTATTGAAATATGCATAATTGATGGTATAAGATTTAAAATGAATTCTATGACATGAATAGTATGATATATATAATTGTCGAATCTCGCAAAACTTGAATTTGTGGCACTTAATATCTCTGACGATAATTATCTTTCATGGGTCTTGTGTTAATATTTATGTATCCATAATGATAATTTTGATAATAACGAACAAAATTAAGAATGATTAAGATCTTAAAAACTCAAATTATTTTTCATACATTTTAATAAATCATTATTTTCATAATATAAAGGTTTTACACTTAATGAAAAAATAATTTTATGAAATTGGTTATTTTCAAGTTAATGGTTTAAATTGAAAAACGTTTTGAGAACTTTGAAACCAACAAATATTATTTTGAAATTCTAGAAATGAACCTATTTAAATATTTTATAAAGCATTGGGTCATAGTATAATTTCAAAAATCTTTGGAAGTCTTTGAAACTCTAGAAATGGACCTATTTGTAAATTTGAGAAATTGTTTAGCCATAATATAATTATATAAAATTTTAAGGTAAAACTATAATTTTAAAAAATAATTTCACTATAATAATCACTGTATCAAGTGCCTAACCGTTTTGGAGATAATGACTAACCAACATCTAATGGAAACTAACAGTGATCCGACATCTAGAAACGGTGATCCGACTTTGTAGATCTTGCGTTGCAGTTGTGAAGCAATCATATGATGTGTCTGCAAATTTAAACTGATTCATCAATCCAAATTTAAATTGATTCATCATTGATTGATTTACACTTCCACAACTAATAAATTATAGAGTTAGTTTAGGATTACAATGGCTAATAAAACAAAGCCACCCCAATACTGGTATGGAATAGAAAATTGGAAACTTCTTAATTTTTTTATTCAATCTTATCTAAAAATACGAAAGATAAAAATAAGAAAGCTTTTCTTTGTGTGTGTTGGAAAAACAAAGTATGTACGTATATTTGGTAAATTTCATTATGAATGCACTATATGTGTGTGTGTGTGTTTAAAGTGCCTTTTATTTTAGACTAAGTTTAATAATTTTTTTAACCGTGGTTATGAAATTTTATTTGAACTCATGATTAGCTTTCATATGAAAATTGTTCATAACTCATCAAGAAAATTTACACAATCATATGCTAGTCTTGTTGATTCTTATGATTAAAAAAAGTATAAGTAATAAACGAATATATTAACTTATAAGATCAAAACTTTCATATTGGTGAATATGTATAGATTGTACGGTATTGTAGTTATGGTTATATGATATCTAGGATTATAATTTATTTATTAAGTGTTATGAAAATAATACATAATTGTCTTTTGTTAAAACGTAAGATTATAATAGTAGCTTGAAAAAAAAGTTTAGTGACTTATTTAATAAACTGTTTGTTTTAGCAATTCCCTTCTTACTTTTAGAAGAATTGTCAAAATAGAAGAACTTGTGTTATAAGCATCTTTTAGCGTTTTAACTTCGATTCGAAGGGACAATAATTCACAAATTTATCAAGTATTAGGATTAAGAGCATTAATCAAAGTGTGGGGTAATTCCCCTATAATCCTTAAGTTTGAATAAATTGCCCAGTTAGTATTTATTTTTCAAAAACTACCCAATAACTGATAAAGTTAACTTTTTAAAAGTAAAATATATAATAAAACTTAAAATTCAAAAAAAATTTAATAATATGAAATAAGTGAAAAGTAGAAGAACAATTAGCATATTTTATCAAAAATGAATATACAATAGCGACGTTTGGGTAATTTTTAGAAATGCTTACTTAACTTTGAAAATAGCTCAAATTTGAGGGACTAAACGAATATTTAAATGAATAAAGTCTTGAAGTTTGAAATAAAATTTGGGATGGGGATATTTCCACCCCACTATTTTTATAAATCCACCCCATTTCGAAAAAATAATTACAATGAGTTTACAATATTCTTAAAAAATATAAATTAAAAACTTTTTGTACATTTAATCAATTAAATCCTTCTATTAATTTTTTTCTTAGATTTTTTGACCATCTTTAATCATAAATTTTAATATAAGTTTTATTTTACTATTTTATTATTATGATGTAAAAGACAAAATTACCCTCATAAAACATCAGTTATTATATCTAATAATTTAGGTATTTAATTTTTTGACTTATAATCTGATATTTTTAAATGAAACCTAATTATTATTCACTATCCTTACATGTAAATTACATAATTTTGACAGCCTGATAATTTACATGAGAATTGTGCAATAAAGACATTATGTTAGTTTAATTAAAAAATAATAATTGTACTAATAAAGTAGTATTAGAAACAATGAGTTTGGTAGAAATTAGAAAAATATTGAAATTAAATAAAATTCTTGATAATTTTACAAAACAATCTTTGTAATCAAATATAACAAAAAAATCTAATTCACAAAAAGTTAATTAAAATTGATTTAATTAATTAATTCTCCAAAACTCTTCTTGATTTTAAAACTTTTAAATTAATGTGGAACTTTCATAATTATTTTTTGAAAATAGGGTGAATTCACAGAAAAAGTAGGGTGAAGGTATCATCACTCTGAAAGTTGCTAGATGTTATACCAAATACGCAGCTGTATAGTGTAATATCCCAAATCAATTTCCACTTCTTCCATATTTATTTGTCCATGCATGTATATGTTAGGAAATTGGTGGGTGAACCAGACACGCAGCTAAAGTAAAATTGTAAGAAAATAAAGAACAAGTGTAAAAGAGGACACCAGAAATTACGTTGTTCGGCTTTTAGCCTACGTCCACGGGCGAAGACAGAAGGAAATATTTAACTAGTGAAATAAGGATTACAAGTATTGCAATATTTTGGCTCACTACCCAAAACCCAATACACCCAATCTCTCACTCACTAGACTCGCAAGAGCTTTATAATTTTAAGCTCTTAAAACTCTCTCTCAACTAAATTGCTCTCGATGGAATTGGATGCCAAATGAAGGAATGAACCCCTCTATTTATAGCCAAAACCTTAGCTATTATTCACATTTTTTTAAAATTATTTCCTTGTCAAAGACATGTTCTTCTTCTTCTTCTTTCTCTTCAAACATTTACAGCTTCTAGATTTCGGCTCCTCGTTCTCCATTCTTCTTTTGTTTTCTTTTCAAACTAAAGATGGTGTTGACCATCTAGATAGCCAACTTGTTTGACATTTCTCCCACTTGGAGATTAGATTGAGAATCAATCAATCTCCACACCACCCTTTCTGCTTCGCCATTATCATGTTGCCTACGTTGCTGCTAGGCCACAAGAGGATCTACTCCAGATAAACTTGTCAGTATTTATTGGCTTGGTCAAAACATCTGCTAGGTTCTCCTTTGTATGGATTTTCTGTAAATCCACACTTCCGTCTTCCACAACTTCTCGAACGAAGTGATACTGAACTCCTATGTGCTTTGTCCTGGAATGAAAGGCTGGATTCCTTACAATATGCAAGGCACTCTGACTGCCACAAAACACAGGAATTTTCTGTTGTTTGTGTCCAAGCTCCTCTAATAACCTTTGTATCCAAATAGCTTCCTTGCAAGCTTTTATAGCTGCCATGTACTCCGCTTCTATTGTAGATAAAGCCACAACGGTCTGCAGTTTCGAAACCCAGCTTACAGCTGCTCCCGCAAGTGTAAACACATAACCAGTAGTGGATTTCCTTTTATCAAGGTCTCCTGCAAAATCTGAATCCACATAGCCTCTAACAGTAAACTCTGATCCTCCATAACATAATGCAACATCTGAGGTTCCTCTGATGTATCTTAGAATCCTCTTCACAACTATCCAATGCTCTCCTCCAGGATTCGCCATATATCGACTGACTGCTCCCACTGCATGTGCAATGTCCGGTCTAGTACATATCATAGCGAACATCAAACTTCCCACTGCTAATGCATACGGTACTCGAGATATCTCCTTCCTCTCTGCTTCATTACTAGGACACATACTTGAGGATAATTTGAAATTAACATGAAGTGGGGTAGAAATTGACTTACAATCTTGCATGTTGAAGCGTTGCAAGATTTTCTTCAAGTAAGTCTTCTGTGAAAGCCAAATCTTCTTGTTATTTCTGTGTCGGTGAATTTGCATCCCTAGTATCTTGTTTGCTGGTCCCAAGTCCTTCATTTCAAACTCCTTAGCCAATTGTGCCTTCAATTCTTGGATTCGATCTTTGTTAGGGCCTGCTACCAACATGTCATCCACATACAACAATAAAATAATGAAATCATTATCTTCAAACCTCTTATAATATGCACAATGGTCTGAATTGAGTCTGTTGTATCCAAGGCTCATAATGAAGGAATCAAATCTCTTACACCAACACCTCGGCGCCTGTTTGAGACCGTATAGAGATTTGTTCAACTTGCAAACCAGTTCTCCTTTCCTGTTTCTGCAAAACCTTCTAGTTGGAGCATATATATTTCTTCTTTAAGTTCTCCATAAAGAAATACAATTTTCACATCTAACTGCCCAAGATGTAAGTCAAATATAGCACACATCGCCAAGACTACTCTGACTATTGTGAGTCGAACTACTGGAGAAAATATCTCATTGAAGTCAATACCTTCTTTCTGAGCATATCATTTTACCACCAATCTCGCAAGATACCGCTCTACTTGGTCATTGCCATCACGTTTGATCTTGTAGACTCATTTGTTTCCAATGGCTTTCCTTCCACGTGGTATAGTGATACAAGTTCCCATGTCTTATTCTTGTGTCGAGCTTCAATTTCTTCCTGCATTGCTGTCATCCACAAAGCAACATCTGAGCTGTGTAAAGCTTCATGGAAAGTTGAAGGCTCTCCATCCTCTGTTAGAAGACAGTATGTAACATTCATCTTTGTGACATACTCCGAGTGCCACGTTGGTGGTCGTCTCTTATGAGTTGACCGACGAACTTCTAGAGCCTCAGACTCGATTGGTTCTTATTCCTCGTGCTCTGGTGCTGCTTCAGAAGAATCTGAGTCTTCTGGATTATTTTCCACATATATCAGTACAGTCTCTGACTTTTCTTTTATACTGCTATCATCTTCATCTCTCCTTTGCAGTTGATCTTCTATAAAGATAATATCTCTACTGATGACGATCTTGTGGGCAGTGGGGTCCCACAGATGATACCCCATTTGCTCCATCAGTATATCCCAAGAATATACATCTTCTAGATTTTGGATCTAGCTTTGTTCTTTCTTAGGCATTGTACATCACGTACACAGGACATCCAAATGCATGTAGGTAGGAACAATCAGCTAGTTTTTCAGTCCACATCTCCATCGCCGTCTTCAACCCAATAGCTGTAAATGGCGACCGATTTACTATATAACAGGCAGTTTTGACTGTTTCTGCCCAGAATGAATTGGGTAGACCAGCAGTCCTCAACATAGCTCTTATTCTTTCCGTAAAAGTTCTATTCATCCGCTCTGCCACTCCATTTTGTTGAGGAGTGTATGCCACCATGAACTGCCTCTGAATACCTTCTTGCTTACAGAAAGTAAGAAACTCGCCGTTTGTATACTCTCCACCATTATCTGTCCTCAAGCACTTGATCTTTTTACCATATTCAAGTTCTACCAGCGCTTTGCATTCTTTAAACATTAGAAATACATCTGACTTTTTCTTAATTGGATACACCCAACATCTTCTGGAATAATCATCAATGAAAGTCACTATGTACTTTGCACCTCCCATAGATATATCCGGTGATTCCCAAACATCAGAATGAATCAAGTCTAGAATGCATTCACTTCTAGCAATAGATCTACTAAACTTTAATCTATGCTACCTACTAATAACACAATGCTCGCAAAATGGTAAACTTACCGATTTGAGCCCCGGAAGCAATTTTCACTCAGAGAGAATCTTCAAACCTTTTTCCAACATGTGGCCAAGTTTGAGATGCCACATCATCGTTGACTCTTCTCCATTTGATGCGACACGCGCATCAACCTCCTATAGTGTTTCTCTTTTAAGCATGAATAGATTAGCACTAATCTTTTCTGCCTTCATCAATACAAGCGCGCCTTTAATGATCTTCATAATTTCATTCTCTACATGAGTTTTGTACCCATGACTATCCATTTGTCCCAAAGATAATAGATTTTTCTTCAGGCCGTTAACATGTCGTACCTCTCCAATTGTGCGAATTATACCATCAAATATTTTTATTTTAATAGTACTAATACCAGCGATCTCCAAGACATGATCATTACCCATATATATAGATCCTCCTGAGATAGGTTCATATGTGTGGAACCATTCTCTCCGAGAGGTCATGTGCTAGGTAGCTCTTGAGTCTATAAGCCAGACATCAGATAGTCGTTTTTTGCCTTCTGAAACAATTGTTGCCTCGCTGTAAAGAATTTCACCATCATCTGAAGTACTTACTACACACCCCTGAGCATTTGATGACTCAGGTTCTTTACACTCTTTTCTCTTCTGGTTACTCCAACACTCTTTCTTGACGTGCTATTTCTTGCCATAGTTGTAGCATTAAATATTCTTCTTACTTCTGGATTTTGATCTATCATGATTTTGACTCCCACTAGGGCCACGTTCCGTTGATCTCCCTCTCGTCACCGATAGCGGCTCCAACTGCTGCGAACTTGCTTGTCTGTTTTTATTTTTTCGCCTGCTCTCCTCATTTAATACGGAGGCTGCAACATCGTCGAAAACTAGACTGCCAACTGGATTATTGTTTGTCAGGTTAATGATGAGTTGATCATACGAATTTGGTAGACTTTGAAGTAGAAGCTCTGCACATTCATTTTCCTCTATATTATGACCCAACGTTGTAAGTTGTGAAAATATAGTCTTCAAGGTGTTGATGTGGTCAGTCACCATTGTAGATTCCGCCATTCGAAGAGTATAGAGTTTTCTCTTCAAAAAGATTTTATTGTGTAGCGACTTGGCCTCGTATAATTTTGTGAGAGTATCTCATATTTCCTTCGCTATGTTTTTCTCTGCCACACTAGATAATACTCCATCTGCAAGTGCCAAGTGTAGATCAGAAATGGTGTTACCATCTACCTCATTCCACTTGTCATCAGTTATCTCCATGAGCCTTTCTTCAATTGCTGCCAAATAATTATTTTTCCTCAATACAGCTTTCATTTTCATTTTCCACAACGTAAAATTATTTCCGTTAAATTTTTCAATTTCATACTTTGCCACCATTTTGTTGATAAATACCGCACATAAGCTAGTATACCGCCTTGAATAGTTGTGAGTATGTGTAAGAATACACACCAGGAAAGTTCCCAGGAAAGACTAGAGGGGTCACAATGGTCCTACTTAAAACCCAGACTCCTTAAGCTCTTATCGCTTTTGTGACAGAACTTTCCTAGACATGTACAAAAAACCACACAGTTGCTTTACTCACACTGCTATTCCCTGCTTTGCACCGCCAAATTCTTGGGTCACTCCAATCGTTTCTTGTAAACAGTACCGTATACATGAACAGTATTGTATACGTCAGTATCCCTTACGTGAACAATACCTGACTCCAAAAATACAACCAATAGCTCTAATACCACTATTAGGAAATTGGTGGGTGAAGCAGACACGCAGCTAAAGTAAAATTATAAGAAAATAAAGAACAAGTGTAAAAGAGGACACCAGAAATTACGTGGTTCGACTTTTAGCCTACGTCCACAGGCGAAGACAGAAGGAAATATTTTACTAGGGAAATAAGGATTACAAGTATTGTAATATTTTGGCTCACTACCCAAAACCCTAATACACCCAATCTCTCACTTACTAGACTCGCAAGAGCTTTATAATTTTAAGCTCTTAAAACTCTCTCTTAACTAAATTGCTCTCGATGGAATTGGATCCCAAATGAGGGAATGAGCCCCTCTATTTATAGCCAAAATCTTAGCTACTATTTATGTTTTTTTTAAAATTATTTCCTTGTCAAAGACGTGTTTTTCTTCTTTCTCTTTAAACATTTACAGCTTCTAGATTTTGGCTTCTCATTCTCCATTCTTCTTTTGTTTTCTTTTCAAACTAAAGATGGTGTTGACCATCTAGATAGCCAACTTGTTTGACAATATAATGCAAGAACAAACACATTGGATTGATCCAATTAAGGACATTAGAGTTGTGCTCCAGTAATTACTCATTTTAGTCTTTTTTTTCTTATTTTTATAGTAGTGAATTTCAATTATAAGTTTTCTATTTTGTTCGAATTCTGGATATAGGGAACTTTTTCTATCGTCTACTCACTTTCGATCGAAAATTTAAAAAAATATAATTATTCAATCTAAATTATAAATCTGATCTCAATCCATTTTAAAGGTTCAGAGTTGAATTCAATTCGCATGAGTTTTATTTTTAGGTTAGGGAATATATGCTCGTTACTACCTGTTATATCCCAATTAAACCTGACTTGGCACGTCAGCAAACATTCGAAACTGGGTCAACCCACTTCACGTTAAGACAAATCTTAGTAGGACAATAATTCTTTTATAGATGGCAACGGCTCATCCTGACTCGATCGGGTCGGGGTTGAGTCAGACTTTTGTCCAAGACCAAAGTCTATAATTTTTTTTCAGATTTTTTATATTTAAGTAATTTAAATTTCAAAACGAACGTAATCTCCTATATATATATATATATGTATGTATATATTAAAATTTAACATAAATTAGAAATTGCTCAAGGTCTTAATCATATAATTATATCAATAATAAAATAAGCATATTTCAAAATCATGTCTTATAAAGTTATACAAATAAAATCATTTTTTTTAATTTTTGAACTTCATAACGAGTCTAGTCAAGCTAGGTAGGGCCAAACCTTGACCTGAATTTAACCGAGCCCTGTATTGGGACAATTAAAAACTATCACATAAGGGTATATTTGATATTTAAAAAGTGTCAAGTATGCTTTGTCAAATATACTTATTTGACAGCAATAAGGGGCAGTGTAACATTCCACTTTTTAAAAGTAATTTATTTTAAAAATATTTATAACGTCTTACTTTTAATATAACTATGAATTCTAAAAGTTTTACATATCAAGAAAAACTTCCTTACAAAATGTTGTAGAGATTCCTTAGTATATATTTCAAAAACTTTATTATTAGATAATGTTAAGATATTTATTGATAGAAACAAAATTGAGCCCATCATAAAGCCTAAGGTTTGTTATGCCTATATGCACTTCGTCTCAGTTGAGACTTGGTGTCAACTTGCCCTAATAATCGTTACCTACAATGTATGGACTTTATGAACGAATATGCAGTAAGATAACACTTAATTCATGTATAAATTATTATGCATATAGATGACCATATCAAGTTTTTAATAGAAACATAGAAATGCATAACAACTTTATTACGACTGTAGGTATGTTGCACTATAAGGCTAGCACTTTTATTCTTTAAAACAACATGCTTTTGGGCCTAATTAGTTGATCTTTTGGGCATTATGTATCACCGTCCTCAAAAGATTATCTTTTACTAAGTTTGGAGGGCTTACCTTCTTTGGGAACTTTACCACCTTGTAGTACAACAACCCAGTTTTCATACATTCATTTTTCTAAAACGCCTTTTTATATAGTCATTCATGAAATACATGCGTTCAATGCAACTTATATCATAATATGTGAAGTTCCTAGAGGTACAATAGAATCAACACACAATGGTATTTAAGACAACAATTTTTAATACAGGTGGCAGTGTCGTCCATATAAAGATTAAATAAAATGGAATTATAATAAGGCGGTAGCATTATTAAATAAAAGTATCACGGAATAGGCGACACGGACAACCATACAAAGAGTATATAAGAAAATATCATAATATAGGTGGCATAATCGACCACATGAAGATAAGTAAGAAAATATCATAACATAGGCGGCATAGTCGTCCATATAAAGATTTAGATTATAACCAATCACATCATAGTAACCATCACAAGATAAAGGATTAGTTAAAGCTGAAGTTAAGTATGAAAAGAATTTCGTCCCTACATTGCAGTTGAAGTATTATTTATCTCTTAACCTTGACTTCTCTATACCATTTTAGCTTGAGAATTTCTCTACTCTTGATGTTATTGTTGAGTGTTAGAAAATGCATATTTATAAAGAAGAAAACCGTCATTTTACATTTCAAGTCTTACTAACAACCCTTATTTTTATGTGTTTTAGCTTTTTGTAATTTAATTATGTGTGTTTTATTTTAATTAAGTATTTTATGTATTTTAGGGGCATCATAGTTATTTCACAATAAACGAGAGATCAAACAGCAAAACGGACATCACTTTTGAACTCAGGACAATCAAAAACCTCAGGAGGAGCATAAAAGGAAAAATGACACTGTTCACATGTACGGGAACTGTCTACGTTACTGTTCACGGCACTGTTCACATAGACGGATCAATGATGTGGCATTGATTGATGAGGTGTCATGATCCTGTTGGACTAAAATTCTTATGTAGTATTGATGGTGACATGGCAGCATATTAGTGGACTAAAAAACGCGCATATGGTACATGCAATACATGGGATTATTTTCAACCAAACTACGTTACTGTTCAAACCGTGTGTAAACCGTATTACGGTTCAAGCCGCATAGTCAAACCGTGTATTGTTCATGCGTGCTGTTGACTGATGACGTGACGCAATCCTAAACGTCCAAACTATTTTTAATCTGATGGCCATGATTTAATCGATATATTTATAAAAAGGGAACCTCCCCCCCTAATTTGGCACCTCTGAATCCATTTTTGGACTCTATTTTCTGTAATTCCTTATATTTTCTATGTATTTTAATAAATTTTCATTTTGCCCCTAGTTCAATTATGAGTAGCTAATTTTCTTTCAAGCTTGGGTTGAAGGTAAAGTCTCAACACGTGTCATGGGCTTTATTTGGTAATTTTATTTTCTCTTCCCCTCTAGTTTTTGTGGATGTTTTGACTCTTCGTTGACAAATAATAATAATCTTGTCTAGTACCGCCCTGGCTTCACCGGCTCCCTAATATAAGGTTATTATTATTTTGCACGATAAGCCCTTAGCACCATATTTATTAGAGCGTGGTTCATGAGGTGTGGATTCCCCCCTCATGATTTAATTGGTATTAATAAGGAATATTTAACCCATCATGCATGTTGATACGGATCCAAATACCCAAGTACGTCATTTCAATAGAATTCTCTTCAATTTATTCTTGGCATTTCAATTCTAATTTTAGAATTTATTCTCATCATTTTAATTTAAATTTCAGCATATTCCAAATCAATTTCCACCACAAATCCAATCACCTCATACAAAATTAATTCTATATATAATTAAAATCCACTTTCTTGTGGGATCGACACTCGTCACCATTGATATATACTACAATAGATTCGTGCACTCGCGAGTTCAATAAAATTTGCACAACAGTTATGACTTAGAATATAAGCGGATTGAATTTCTAGGGTTATATAAAAAATGAAAGGGCTATGGGGTATTTATAGGATTTCTTAAGACATAATGGATGGGTAAGATTTTGCCACCATAACTCTTGATTAATGGTTGAGATTATTCATCCATAAATATCTTAGTAAATTCTAGAATTCCTATCTCTACAAACTGAAATATAAGTATACAACCCAAGAAGAAGGGTGAATTGGAATTTAAAAAAATTATCCTAGCAAATCCACACAACAAGCAATCTAATGTCTTAATAAAAATTGAAAGCAATAAGTTCAATAAAAGCACAATAACTAATGAGTAAGGGAAAAGAGAAGCAAACACACGAATTTTTACGTGGTTCGATAAACCCTGCCTACGTCCATGTCTCCAAGTGATCCAAGCTTGAGGATTTTACTATCCAAGCCTTTTTAAGGCTTCAATCGTTTACAATTGACTTCAAGGTGTCAATGAACCTTTACAACAAAAAGATTATCTCTCAATCTCTTCACTCAAGTGTCTCACACACTCAAGCTCTTACAATTAAGATGAAGAAATGAAAGTTACAATGAAACTCACTCAATGAGTAGATATTCAAAAATGAAGAACAAGAAATGATTCAATGTCTTGTGTTTTGCAAGTTGAAGGCTCAAGATATTTTCTATTTTTACAGTTTGACCGTAAAACTTTATAAAACTATATTATGGCCCAAAACGTTATGAAACTTTACAAATAGGTCCAATTTCAGAATTTCTAAATATTACTTTGTTAATCCCAAAACTTTCTAAAATTATGATTTCTCTCAAACTATGTGAAATTATAGAATGACCCAAAATATTTAAATAGTTTCAAATAGTTCCAAATCCGAAATTTAAAACAATATCAACGGTTCTAAAATACATTGATTTTAGTCCAAAACACTCTGATTCTATAACATTATTTTTTGATTATAAAAACACAATTCATAAATCTTTGTTTAATCAATACATGTGGTTTGTTATCATCAAAATCAATATCTATAGCTATATAAGCTAACAATCTCCCCCTTTTTGATGATGACAAAACACATTATAAAAATTTAATATAGTTATAAAAATTTAATCAATGCAAGTTAAAAAAAATCTTGATTTTTAAAAATAATTTAACACGACTCCCCCTACATACATGCATACTCCCCCTGAATACATGCATGTTTTCATAACACTTTTTATAACACATATTAAATAATTCTCCCCCTTCATCATCCAAAAGAATAAAAGAATAAGAGAATAAGAGCTCCCTCTATCAATCTTCAAAATTGCAATATAAACACATTAGTTTAAAGATATCCATAAGCATAAGGAAATCTATATAATCCATAACAAACAATCAATACAAATCCATATCACCCAACACAAATACATAATCCAAAAGCATAATAACCATCCATAGAGTCGAAAATAAAATAACATAATGGAGTAAATGAAATATAGGTGTGTCCAAATATAAGCATAAGAAAACTACTCAGGTTGTGAGAATAGAGGTGAAGGAGGTGGATACGGATATGGAATGCCTAAGTGCTCAAAGAGAAGACGCTGTCCGTGAATAAGTTACTGCTATTGCTGTCGAAACTTAGTCTGCCGCACCGAGAGTGTTTGCACTTCATCCATAAACTGCTGAAGAGTAACATCTGCAGAGGTAGGAGGCTGTGGAGGTGATGAATCGGATGCAGAGACATCAGGAGCTGAACCAATCATGGGAGGATCTCGGCATCTACACTGCCCCCGAAATGAGAGTGAGAAAATGGGTAGCTGATCGACTGGAACCACAACATTAAGTGGCCGATCATCACTTGGAGCAAGGAATGTAAACTTGTTTTCAGTGTATTTGACCCAAGTGTCATTTTTCCACTCAAAGCCTAAGCCAAAAATAACATCATCCCCGATACCCTTAGACAGTCTACACGACAGTTTTTTAATTGGTACATCAAAAAATTTCAGGATTCAGGTTATGAAATGACCATATGGAAGAGAGCGGGTAATCAACTTAAGTATACTGAGCATGTTTCGGACAATGGTATATCCTAAGTCGACTGGATGATGTCTAAGAATACAATCAAGCAAGGCGACATCCATATAAGAGACCTCATCTAAATGGCCGGATCTAGGAAGGACAATACTCTAAATAAAACGAAGTAATATCCAGGTTTGAAGACAAAGACATTGGGTGCAAAAATGGACAGTACAATCCTCATCGGAAAGATCGACACGACGACATATATTCTTAACAGTATCAATATAAACATAGTCATCAATGTCAGGAGGTTTCCTAGGTGAAAAAATTTCTAGGCCATCATCAGAAGATCCTAGGATGGGGTTAAACTCCGAATCATCAAACTCAATCAAAACTCCTCTAACTGTGGTGATTACTCAATTCTCTTTCTCTGCGAAACAATCCATATTCGAGTAAAACAATTTTACCAAGCCAGGGTATACATTTTCCTCAACAACAAGTGTATTAAGCCAACTAACATCTTCCAATAATTACAATAAATTTCTATTGCTAATACTAAGATGATTTAACCAATTCGGTAAAACGAAAAAAGGTTTAGAGTACCTCACGAGTCATGAACTGTTGGTGAAACCATTTGGCTAGATGTTTCTTGTTTTGAAAGTGTGTGGACTCGAAATTGGATTGATCGGAGGTGCCCCCTGCTTGCCGTGACCTGTTGGTTGGCTGAACCGGTTCTTTGCTTTTTCATCGAACCGGCCGAGAGCTTAACATTGTGATTTAAAGTGATTTGAAGTGAAATGAGGAAATGAGAAGAAATGAAATCAAGATTGAAAGAGATTTTGAAAAGCAATTTGGATATAAAATGACTTGAGGAGAAGAATTTTAGAGAGAGAAAATGTTCGGTTAAAGCCTAGGTTGAGATTCGAATCTAAGGACTTAGACGTTGAAAATGAATTTTAAGTGTGATTTTAGGCATATGAACGAATAAGGATTAGGATTTATGGACTAATTTGCATCAAAACCGAGTAGAAATAGTGGATTTTAGAGTGAAATCACGTGAGGAGTAATCGGTTTTTAGTGTGAGAGAGAGAACCAGAATGCCGAATGAGAGGAAGAGGAAGAATAGTGGTAAAACACACGAATCTGGCTTGCTGGATTTCACTAACCGACTAGTTGGTTAGTGAACAGAGACTACAAAGCCGAAAACGGCTTGCCGGATGTGGTTAACTAGAAATCTGGTTTTGTTCCAGCAAAGCTTTCACGCAATTTAGTTTTCTGGATATCACGAATCGGCTTGCCAGTGGATCCAGAAGATAGCAAGAGACAATCGACTTACTGGTCTTCCTCACCCGATTGGCCGAATGAGTCTAGAATGCTGCCAAAGTGCTGCTCGAATTTGGATTTCCGAATTTACAAAACCGGCTATCCGGTTGAATCCAGTGAAGGCCATAAGTGAATCCGAATTTCCGGATTGATAATTCGATTATCCGAATATTGACCCAAGAGCAACCAAAGATAATGTGGCTCACCAGTTTGAAAAAAATCTGATTATCTGGAATTTGTCCCGAGAGAAATCAATAAGAAAAACGATTTGGTCATTGGAAATCTATTTGGCTCTAATTGATTTTTGGCAAGCTCTTATACTTGTATTACACACACCATTTTATTTTTGCCTTTAAAAATTGATTAATTTTAAATCATTTTGAGATTTAAAACCTTTCAATAAGCCATTTAATGCAAGCAACATAAAATCATAAAATTACAATCATATCAAGCTATCTAATTCATGAAGCATAAATCCATATAATAAACATATCAAGCTATGTAGTAAAACATAGATTAAGATTCAACAATCATCATTCCAAGCTCATGTCTTATCTTTATAAAATGCTCTTCACTAAGAGGTTTTGCAAATATATCCGCAAGTTGATTTTCAGTGGAAACAAATTTAATTACAACATCTCCTTTTTAAACATGATCTCTAAGGAAATGATGTCTAATTTCTATATGCTTAGTGCTAGAATGTTGAATGGGATTCTTAGAAAGATTTATAGCACTAGTATTGTCACACAAGATAGGTATTTGATCAAGTTTAATGCCATAGTCTCTAAGGGTTTGTTTCATCTAAAGAATTTTTGCACAACAACTACCTGCGGCAATATATTCTGTCTCGGTGGTTGAAAGCGCAACCGAGTTTTGTTTCTTACTAAACCAAGAGACAAGAGAATGACCTAGAAAGTGACATTTTCCACTAGTATTTCTTCTATCAACTTTATATCTAGCAAAATCGGCATCTGAATAACAAGTTAGATCAATATGAGTTCCCCTAGGATACCAAAGCCCAAGATTAATGGTGTCAATCAAGTATCAAAAAATATGTTTGACAGCAAGCATGTGTAACTCTTTAGGACAAGATTGAAATCTACCACACGCTAGCATACACTGAACATAATATCAGGCCTACTAGCAGTCAAGTAGAGTAAGGATCCGATCATACCTCGATAAGTCTTGATATCAACTTCCTTACCTTTCTTGTCTTTGTCCAGCTTGATGACAATACTTATAGGAGTGCTTTTTGTTGTTCCATTATCATATCCAAATCTTTTGAGTAGATCTTTCACGTACTTGGCTTGATTTATGAAAATTTCTTCCTCGTTTTGTTTGATTTAAAGTCCAAGGAAATACTTCAACCCTCCCATCATACTCATCTCAAATTCTTAGCTCATACATGATGAAAAATTTTTACATAACATCTCATTAGTAGAACCAAAAACAATATCATCAACATAATTTTGAACAATAAGTATATCTTAGTTCTTATGCTTAACAAATAGAGTTGTGTCCACTTTTCCCATCGAAAAATCGTTATCCCACAAGAAGTTTTTAAGTTTATCATACCAAGCTCTAGGTGCTTGTTTTAAACTATACAAAGCCGTAAATAACTTATACACATGATCTGAAAATTTTTCATTTTCAAAGCCAGAAGATTATTTCACATAAACTTCCTCCATAATATAACCATTTAAGAAAGCACTCTTGGCATCCATTTGATATAAAATAAAATCCTTATGATATGCATATGCTAACAACATCCTAATGGATTCTAATCTTGCTACAGGTGCAAAAGTTTCATCAAAATTAATTCCTTCTTCTTAGTTGTAACCTAGAGCACTAATCTAGCTTTATTTCTTACAACCACACTAGATTCATACATTTTATTTCTAAATACCCATTTAGTGCCTATAATAGATTGATGTTCTGGATTAGGAACTAACCCTTACACA
This sequence comes from Citrus glauca, assembly GCA_029633175.1. Taxonomy (NCBI): domain Eukaryota; kingdom Viridiplantae; phylum Streptophyta; class Magnoliopsida; order Sapindales; family Rutaceae; genus Citrus; species Citrus glauca. The sequence continues at coordinate 14,300,574 of JAQOOD010000005.1, forward strand.
TTGTTTCTCTTAAATTGATTCAACTCCTCTTGCATTGCCATAATCCAAGATTCATCATTTTTCGCATCCGCAAAGGATTTTAGTTAAACTTGAGAAATAAATACAGCATGCTCACATGTGTTCCTAAGAGATGATCTAGTGATAACACCCGGTGAGGGATCTCCTAAAATTACATCCTTAGGGTGAAAAGAAACATACCTCCACTCCTTGGGGAGTGTTTGAGAAGTACCTTTCTTTTGCTCTACATTTGTTTATTCATGATGTTCCTATTGAATTCCATGTGGTGCGTCTTCTTGGTTGTCATTTGATGTTTCTTCTTGTTGTTCGTCTTCTGCATTATCATCAGCAACGACTTTATCTATAGATGAGGGGTTAGACTCATTAAAGGTAACATGCATAGATTCTTCCACGACTAAAGTTTTTTTATTATAAACTCTATAAGTTTTGCTTGAATTTGAATAACCAAGAAAGATACCAACATCAAATTTTGAATCAAATTTACCAAAATTATCTTTTGTATTCAAAACAGCATCCAAAAACTTTAAAATAGCCAATGTTGGGTTTTCTATATTTCCAAAGCTTATGGAGTTTTATTAAGATTAGGTCTAATCAATACCCGATTTAAAACATAACAAGCGATGTTAACGGCTTCGGCCTAAAAATACTTAGGCAAAGAGTTTTCATTCAATATGGTCCTAGCCATTTCTTCAATATACCTATTTTTTCTCTCTACTAATCCATTTTATTGTGGAGTCCTAGGTAATGAAAATCGATGTTCAATGCCAAAGTCATTACAAAAATTTTCAAATGCATGATTTTCAAATTCTCCACCATGATTATTTCTAATATAAGTAATAGAATAACATTTTTCATTTTGAACCTTTTTATAGAAAATTCGAAATGCATCAATGGCATCATCCTTATTAGCTAAGAACAATACCCATGTGTACTTAGAATAATCATCTACAATTACAAATACATAAAATTTACCACTTAAACTAGGATATCTAGAAGGTCCAAACAAATCTATACGAAGCAATTGAAGTGGTTTTGAAGTAGAGACATGATTCTTGCTTTTGAAGGAAGTTTTGATTTGTTTTCCAAATTGGCATGCTTCACAAATTCTATATTTTTGAAAATTGATTTTTGGAAGGCCTTTAACTAAATCATTTTTCACGATCTTTAAAATCAAATCCATGCTTACATGACCTAATCTTCCATGCCACAACCAACCATCATCATGTAATGCAGAGAGACATTTATCATGTATTGATGCAGAATCTATATTAATGGTATAGACATTAACACATCTATTTCCTACAAATAAGACTTTCCCATCACATGCATTCTCAATAACACATTTTGATTCATCAAAGATAACTCTATATCCTTTATCACATATTAACTAATACTAAGCAAATTGCGTTTCAAGTTTTCAACCAAACACACATTTTCAATAAAAGTAGAGGATACATTACCAACATTTCCAATTCCAATGACTTTTCCTTTTGAATTATCTCCAAACGATACATCGCCACCATTTTCGATCTTAGTAAAGTTTGAAAATCAAGAATAACTTCATGTTATGTGTCTTGAACAACCGTTGTCCAAGTACCAGTTATTATTCTTCTTCTTCAAGCCCTGTAGAGAAAATCTCAAGTTTTAGGTACCCAAATATTTTTTAGTCCTTGAGAGTTAGCAATGATTCATTTCGGAACCCAAACACATTTCATACCATAATATGCATTTCTCTTCACTGCACATTTATTTTTCATATGACCATCTTAATTACCGTAATGACATACAATTTGATTGTTAATAGATGTATTCTTCACAAAATAGCTCTTGTAAAATTTTTGTTTCAAATTTGGTTTATAACCAATGCCACTTTTGTCGAATATACATTTTTGTGAGTTTAGCAAATTGTCCAACATCTTTTGCCCATTTGTGAATTTTAGCACAATTTCATTTAGTTTATTGCTCTTCTTTCTAAGTGTTTCATTTTCATTTTTCAAGTCATTCATGTGTGACTCTAAGTGCTCATGTGAAGTGCTAGAATTCTCAAATAATGCAATGCTATCATGCAATATTTTATTTTCTAATTATAAGTATGTAATCTTTGTACAAAATAATTCATTTTCATTTTTAAGCTCTATCATCTTCTTTTTAAGACATATATTCTTTTTATCAATCTTCATCAGCTCATCATGCAAATTCTTAAAGGCATCATGTAATTCATCATATGTAGGAAGAACACTTACCTCATCAAGTTCATCACATGATTTTTCCCCAATGACTATGAGAGCTAAATTTGTCATTTCTTGTTGCTCATCATCATCACTTGTTTCCTCATCGCTATAATCCCATGTGGCCACTATAGCTTTCTTCTTGAATTTGTTGAGAAGAGGACATTTCGGTCGTATGTGTTCGGGTTTCTTGTATTCATAACAAGTGATTGGCTCCTTCTTCTCCTCCTTATTCTTGTAGCCTCTGAACTTTCTCTGCTCATTATTCTTTTTGTAAATTTTTTGAATCTTCTAGCCAATATAGCCAACTCCTCATCATCCATTTCGTTTTCCTCATCACTCTCACATTTTGAAGCCTTGAGAGCAATGTTTTTCTTCTTTTCCTTATGCCCTTTTTCAGCTGCCAAATCTTCTTCATATGAAATAAGAGAACCCATTAAATCATCAATATGTAATACATTTAAATCTTTGGCTTCCTCAATGGCATTCCTTTTTGGTCTCCATTCCTTAGGTAGTGATCTAATGATTTTCTTGACTTTCTCGCTATTTGAAAAGGCCTTCCCTAGGGCTCTTACATTGTTCACTATGTCCGTAAATCTAGTATACATAGAGTACACATTTTCATTTTGTTCTATTTGGAACAATTCATATCGTCGAGTGTACCTACTTATTTTAGATTCTTTCACTTAGTTCGTGCCTTCATAGACAACTTCAAGTTTATGCCAAATCTCATTAGCACTTTCGCAACTAGACACTCTATGAAACGCTTTCTTATATAGTGCACAAAACAAGACATTAATGACCTTGGTATTGAGAGAAACTTTTCTCTTTTTGAATTCATTCCATCCAGTGAAGGTTTTGGAATATCTTCTCCGACTTCATTTTTAGTCAAATGTATGAAAAGACCATCATTAACAATTTCCCAAATTTCATAATCTAATGCTTGCAAGTAAATTCTCATCCTAGTTTTCCAATATGGGTAATCGTTTCCATAAAAGTAAGGTGTCCTAGTGGTGGACTGTCCTTCCCTAAATGTGGAATCATTCTGAGTTGTCATGGATCTTTAGCTCTAGATGGTTAAGTCTAAATAAGAGCATCTTGCTCTGATACCAAATAAAATATAAGTATGCAACCCAAGAAGGGGGTGAATTGGAATTTAAAAACAATTATCCTAGCAAATCCACACAACAAGCAATCTAATGTCTTAATAAAAATTGAAAGCAATAAGTTCAATAAAAGCACAATAACTAATGAGTAAGGAAAAAGAGAAGCAAACATACGAATTTTTATGTGGTTCGGCAAACCTCGCCTACGTCCACGCCTCCAAGCGATCCAAGCTTGAAGATTTCACTCAATCATTTACAATTGACTTCAAGACGTCAATGAACATTTACAACAAAGAGATTATCTCCTAATCTCTTCACTCAAGTGTCTCACACACTTAAACTCTTACAATTAAGATGAAGAAATGAAAGTTACAATGAAACTCATCAATGAGTAGATATTCAAAAATGAAAAATAAGAAATGATTTAATGTTTTGTATTTTGCAAGTTGAAGACTCAAGATATCTCGTGTGCTTTTTGTCTATGCTTGTTGGAGAGCTTGAAAATGAGTTGGATTTGAGTTCTTATAGTTTAAGCTCAAAAACTAGCCGTTATGCACATTTTGGTCGTAACCGGATTGCCGATTATGGACATCCGGTTAGCCGCTTAATGTTACCGTTACAGACACAATTTTGAATTTTTGAACATCTAGTATACCGCTTTGTCAAATCCGGATTGTCGCTTTTGCTCAAAAGCTTACTGCGCAAATCCAGATTTCTGTTTATCAGGATCTGGTTAACCGCTTACTACAGTAACTGTTACAGTAAAATATTTTCAAGCAAATTAGACTACATTATAGCCATAGAAAAATAAATTATTTTCTGAGATCACAAAGAAAATCCATAAATTTAAATAGGAATATTCAAGCAAAGCAATAGAAAAAGAAAATAAAAACTCAATTCAGTCTTCAATCAGCCTTCATTGCTCTCGGTTTCTCTCGTGCAGTTGTTGTTTCTTTTTTCCCCCCATTTTCAATGCTACCGTGTCTCTCCTTTTTATAACACCTTTTATCTTGCATCCTAAATCTGTATATTGAGAGGATTAAAACAAAAGCCAATGCGGCAGTGGCACTGCCTTTAGTTCTTAGGCCTTTTATATTTTGCAAACACAAAAGCGCAAATTCACACGCATGCTTTCCTCTTTTAACATTTTCATGAGATGCTTCTTAATTAAATATTCCAATTGATTTATTTTAATTTAATTTCTTCTTCTTTATTTCTTTCTGAATGCTCTGATTTAGTTTCTCTTTAACTTTATTCACTTGAATAATCGCCAAATATACCTACAGTAATTAAATAAAAAATTAATATGAAATTAACATAAAATTAAGTTGGGAAATATATTAAAATAATATATAAATTATCAGCACTTCAAATACTTCCAATCTTTACATTTTGTTCAGCTTCAAGCAAAAACTAAAATAAAAAATATGAAAAGAAAATCCTAACTAAACCACTTTTACAAGTGATTTCTATTGCAATTAACGTATGTAATAAGCCTTTAAACCCTTATTTAGCCTTAATGAAAGAGTTACAGTCTCATAAGAGTTTTCGACCATGATACCCACAAACATCATCAAAGATGCCTCAAAGGATGCATAAAGTAAACAATTCATAGAAAATTATAAATATTGACAAAGTGCTAACTTTAGTTCAATAGTCAGCCTATTTCACATTAGATTCTTGTGTTGAGCATGTAAATTAATTCAATTAAAACTTATTCTCAAAATTTTCAATATCTTCCGTTGTATTGAAAAATAAATAGAGTAGGTCATATTAACTTTATCATCTTGATCTTTTTTTCCCTTATAGGCAGAAAATTTGCATTTTCTTTTGATTTTTCTTAAAGCACGTTTTTTTTTCTTTTTCTTTCCATTATGAATATCTATCGCTAGGAGTTTTCACTCTACCCCTTAAGGTAAATTTCTTCTCGTGGTAGATTTTCCTCTAAATACCGATGATACATAGCCCCAAATTACTCAAAGATAACTTCACCCTTAAGAGTTATAGGTAGTTATTTCTAATTATGGTACTTGTATAAACTAAGTAATAGAGAATCAAGGTAAACGATCATTTACTCATTTTAAAGTTCTCAACTGAGGATACACCAATCTCAAGTCAAAATTCTAAAAGAATCAATGTAAGTACTCAAGATATTTAAAAAAAATCTCAATCAAGATGAAACTAACGCAAGAATTAAGTATTATAAACTAAGGCAATATTTATCATTTTCTAATAACTATATTAATTTTCAACCATATACTCAACATCGTGAATAAAACAAAAGTTTTTCATGTTGTTATTTTTTTGTAGTTTTTTATTTTTTTTTTCATTTTTCATTTGCTATCTTTTATCTTCTTATTTTTTTAATAAAATGAAAGCAAATACTCCCACTGTCGAAGTTGAAATCAACATTGTCCTCAATGTAAACAATCTTGGGTTTTGCACTTGAAGATGTGAACTTGTAGTTGTGTCATTGAAGGGCATGTGAAAATATGATGTGTGTTGACCCCCAAACTTGTGCAATAACCTAGATCACACAAAACAAAAGAAATAAAAGAAAAGAAAAACAAAATAAAGTAAAAATAAAGACAAAAATAAAAATAAAAAATAACAATAAAAAGTTTAGAAAGCTTGGGATGCCTCTTAAGAAGTGCTTGGTTTACATTCATTTTCAAAGAGGATTATGACTTGCAATTTGGCCTCTTCCCACAAGAATGAGGTGAGATCGTCATTGATATACTTCTTATGTATTGTATAAACATCAAGATGTTAAATGGATACTTATCCTTAAATGCTTTGGCTATTTTTCTATCCACTTGTCGACTTGAAAACAATCTTAAGTGTATACTTTATAGGTGTGAACACATTGAAAATGACTTTCTTATTTTGATCTCTCAAAATTAATTTCCCTTCCTGAACATCAATCAAATCTCTTTCTATAGCTAAGAAATGTCGATCTAGAATGAGAGGTAACTCTATATCTTTGGCTATATCCGAGACAATAAAATATGCAAGGAATATAAACTTGTCAACTTTCATAAGTAAGTCCTCAATTATGCCCCTTTGATACTTTATAAAACTATCTGCCACTTAGAGGGCAACAATTGTTGCCACGGGTTGTCTCAATCCCAATTTCTTAAAAACAAAAAAAAAATCAAATTAATACGTGTCCCTAAATCAATAGTGCAACATATATTAAATCTCCTTGTATCTTTCAGATTTGGTGGCAACTTATTTTTGCAAGATGGTGATGTAGTCCTTAATTAGCATTATAGTTTCATGCTACTCAAACTTCCTCTTGTTGAATAAATTTTGTCTCATAAATTTGGCATAAAGCGGCATTTGTTCTAAAGAATCTACAAAAGGAATGTTAATATGCAATTCCTTAAACGCAGTAAGAAATTTTAAAAATTACTTACCTATATTACTTTTTCAAAGACACTGAGGACATGGGATTGGAAGAACATAGGCCTTCACTGGTTTTATTGCTTAAGGTTTTGGTATTTCTAAACTTGCTGCTTTGAAGCCTTGGGAATGTCTTCTGCTTGTTCTTCATCAATTTTCTTTGCTTCGTTTTGTTGTTCGTCAAGTTGCTCACCACTCAAAAGTACAATTGCATTCACTTGTTCCCTCGAACTTATATTAGTGTTACTAAGTAGAGAGCCACGTAGGTTATTGGATAATAAGTTTGCAATCTAACTCACTTATACCTCGAGGATTCATATATATGCAGCTTGATTTTGAAAAGATATTTCAATCTTGGTCATGAACTGATACATATTTTATTTAAGTTGGATAGAAGCATCTTTTAAATTTGAATTTTTTTCTTGTGGTTGGAACCTTAGAGGAGGTACATTGTATTCTAAGTGTTGCTCTATGATAGATTTAGATGGTTTCTCAAACTAAGATTGTAGGTATTGGAATATAAGTTATTTTGTTACCTTTGGAAGTTTGATAAATAATGAGCTTGTTCAGTAGAAGATGGTTCAAAAGGACTTACAATTTGGCAATGAACAATGTCATGATTCCCTCTATACAATTCACACACTTAATTTTGAATAGCATATTTAGTTGTTCTAGCTTGTTCGATAGCGTAGTTATAACAGCCTAAGCCTAACAATCAAGTAGTTATTACTCGCTTTGGGCCCACAACCCGTCACGATTTTGTTCTTAGACATTATAACCCAAAACGGATCTACTTAGTTAAGAGAGCCCAAGGCTTGTGAGCTAGTCGAGGAACTCTTTTGCTAACAATGTAGTATGTTACATTCTTCCCCTTTGAGGACCTTGCACCCTTGTGAGGGTCATTGGAAACATAATGGAATAAAATCATATCATTAACATATCCATCCACACATTGAGTCGCAACCTGACTGATACCTATTGTAACAACTCAAGCCCAACAATTAAGTAAATTTTTTCTTCTTTGGGCACACAACCTGTCATGGCTTTGTTATTAGGCTTTGCAACCCAAAATGCATCTACCTAATTAAGAGAACCGAAGGCTTATAAACTAGTCCAAGAATTCTCTGGCTAATGATATGGGATGTTTCAGTAGTCGTATGTGCAGATAAAACAGTGACAACATTAACATTATAAATCCACAAGGAGGGTTCAGAATAACAAGTCAATTTTTAGGAAAGTAAAATTTAATCTAAACTAATTGTAAATCTATCCTAATTGTAAAAAAAGATTATGTTTGAGAAAATTAAAACTAACGATGCAATAAAAATTAAAACAAGCAAATTAACACAAGAATTCAAGAGATTGAAGCTTGCAGGGTTTTAGAATGCACGATAGTTTAACTTAACAATTATCTAATGACCAATTAATTCCTAATTTTGGAGTGATAACTTGAAATCAATCTATTTCTACTCATGAATTTAACAATTAAACCTAATTAAAATTAATCTTAAGTTTTTATCCTTAATAGTATGATACCTATGCGTCCCATGTAAACAAAAGATGATAGATAGTTTGTAGCGGATTTTGAGCAAAGTAACTTCTATCATTATAATATGACTAAATTGTGATAGAATTTTGGTTTGTCACAAATTGATGATGGTTTTGTGATAAAATTATTGCCTACCAAGAGTTTGTGATAGAAATGTTTTCCATCAAGAAATTGTGATAGAAATATTAATTTGACCATGTTTGACCAAAATTCTAACTTAATATTTTATTAAAAGAAAATGAAAACAATGTGTTATAATTTAATTGATAATTTAAATTATATAAAATAAATAAATAAAGGAATTAAAACAGTGAGTTTTAGCAAAATACTACAAAATATCGTAAGTTAAAAAGGTCAGCTTTCAAATCCCACCCATATGCCACTTAGTCGACATTCTACCAGTGGTTCTCTTCAATTCTTGAGTGTTTGATTGAAAATTATAGAAGAGCCTATGGTGATTCTTGGCTTTAATTCTAACAAAAGGTGAAGCGGCTGGAAGAGGGAGGTAACTAGACTTATATAGGTAATGATGAGTAATGTGTTTGTGGTGGTGGCTGGTGACCTGTGCTGGAAGATAGTGAACGACAGTGGAGGTTTCACTGTTGTTTGGTAGTTGTGTTTGGTGATTCTTGCAGCAAATCAATGGTACTTATGGTTGGGATTTGATGGGTGGCTCTTTATGGTTCTGATGGTGGTAGGGATCGACAGTAAAGATTAAAAGCAATGGCGGTAGTGGCTTTTTATTATGTTTTAGGTTTGAATCAGTAATTTTGATTTCAGTAGTACAGCTATGTATTCATCTATGTTTTCAATTTTGTGTTTCGATTCTGAAAAAGGAAATAAAAGAATAAAAAATTAATTTTTTTAAAGAATTCTACTATTATTTTTTGTTATGAATATGGCACGTTTCATTTTGAACGTGAAAGAAGATGAAGAGAATTTTAAGTTCCAACTCGTGAATATGGCACCTTTCATTTTGAACAAAACAGAAGATGAAGGGTTTTTTAAGTTCACATTTTGAACAAAACAGAAGATGAAGGGTTTTTTAAGTTCAATATCAAGTGCTAGAAATGTTATAAGATGCAAAGTTCTTATATTATGGCATATTATTTTTCTATAAGTAAATACTAGCCATTTCATGATTATTCATATAATTATTTTTCATGTTGATCACTTGATTGTTGGGTCATGTGTGTTTATATAGCTACAATCTCTAGAATCACAAGGAAGCCACTGGTGATAAAGGAAATTCAAGTCGACCCACTTAAAACTTAGGAGGTTTGGATTAAGATTTTAGATGCTAAAAAATGACTTCGATATCTAAATTTATTTTCTAGGAATAAGAACAAGAATCCTAACTAAACACTAAACTGAGTGCAACTATCCACACCTGCGAATCACAAAATATGATTAGGATATGTTGAAGGGGTTCTGATATAGATCTCCGACACTTAATTTAGATATTTAATATATAGGGAAAGGAAAATAAATTGACAAAACTGGAAATAAGCCGAAGTTCAAAGGATTTTGGGTGGTGTTAAAGATCATGTAGGAAGTATAATGGTCAAGTGGTTGATGGCTTATATAGTTTTTAGTTGAATTTGCTAACCCCTTCCTTATGATAACTTGTTTGGTTCAAATAGGTTCTTCTTAGTGAGTAGTTGTATCCTTGACTCTGCCCACTCTCTTAGCAGTTGCACGTGGTTTTCATCAACTTTGGATGGTTACAAGGCTACGTTGCTTACTCAATTTCCTTAGTAATAGGGTATGTCTAGAGCACATTTCTCCGAAGTGGTCGAACAAGTAGATTCCTAAGTCAGATAAACAAACTTTTAGATTGAAGTATTTCACTTCTAGAGTAGCTTGGTGAATTTCCAAATCGCCCACATAGATTTCATGTTGTACTTATAAATTTGGCCCAAGCGTTGGATTCCAAGTGAGTTCAGGCCTATTGTATTCCTTCACATTAATTTCCTTGATAATAGGACACGTCTATAGCATGTTTCTCTTAGATGACTCCAACAAGTAGATTCCTAGATCGGACAAATGGATTTTCGAATTGAACTACTTTATTTCTAAAGTGGACTGGTCATGTGAATTTCTAGGTTGCCCACATAGATTTTAGGTTGTACTTATTAGTTAGCCCAATAATAATAGATTGAAAATAAGCTCAAGTTGGTTGTATTCCCTAATGCCAAGAAAATCCAAGCTTAACGGTTGTGAAATTTGATGCTTCACATAACTTGTTTGGAACCAAATTTAATCTAAACAGAAATGTTCAATTGAATTTAAATAATATTTACTGATCTAATTAGATTTGGACCTGTTCAGAGTCACTTAAAACATATTTGAATTCTGTTTTCTGGCCACTATTCTAATAGATACAAATTCATATCTTAAGTGGATTTATCCGGAGTGAAAACTTCTACTTCTAGGAAAATTCAGTTGGATCAAATCTCAAAATTACAGAATAAAATTAAAAATAATTCATCCTAAAATTAAACAGAAATAAAACTTGAATTCTAATTCCAACAAACCCTTTCAAGATTAAAAAAAAAATAACACACACAACCAACCACATTGAGCCATCGACTATTGATTAATAGCTCCACTACGTCAAGCCAACAAGGCACGAAAAGCCACTACACTGGCATTGTACCTAGCCGTCATGGCTAGGCCAGCCCTCACCATTGTTCAGTCGTTCCTTCATCATTCAATATATTGTTCACTTTAGTATGACTTTTGGAGATTGTTTTGTCCATTTTCTATAATCTTATTTGAATAAAATACATGCACATTTGCAACTCCCTTTAATAAAATGCTTAGTAGTTTAATGTTCTAATTTTTTTTGTATTATAGTTTATTTTCTTTTTTTTTAAACGGATTTTAACCCAACCAGAAAAATTCAAGACCGATTAGATTCATTCGAATCGAATCTGAACCCGAATTTCCCTATCCCTTAGTTAGGAATAGCAAAATTATTAGCCAACCCCCAAATCTGTTTGTAAAAACCCATTTACTGCGGGTAATTTTGCAATTTTAGAACAAGTGTGGTATTTCAAATTGAAATCTCATTTATGGTTGCCGTCAGTTTCATACTAAGATGAAATCCACTCTATACCCGAGTGGGTATACGCCAACCACATTGTTTATTTTAATTATTTATATGCTTAATTTTTATCATAAAAAATATATTAAAAGATTTAACCATAAATACATGTAAATTAAAAGTTATTAATCCCTAAACTTAACATATCTCACCGCTGCACACACACATATACAATAAGCTTTTAATAACTAGAAATTTTATAATTTTTAAATTTAATATTAATAATTTTTATTTTAATTTATTAATTTTATTTGTTTTACGTCAGTAACTTGAACCCAATAATTGCTTACCAAAGTTGGTTTGTTTAAGGATACAATCTTCATTTGAAAATTGTTTGTTTAGCATTTGTTTGATTTTGTTTGTTTAAGGGTACAACCTTCAAGTTATTAAAATATCATTAATTTAGTATCACATGATGTAAGAACAGTCAGTACAGCCGGCTATAACTCAATATTTATCTTTATTTAAGATCAGCATTTACTTTTATTTAAGGGTACAATTAAAGGTGGGCAAAAAAAATTAATTAATCAAAAATCGAACCAAATTGTTCGGTTTGATTCGATTTTTATGCGGTTTTTTACCTCCAAAAAATTGGATTATTAATATAATAAAAATAATAAAATCAGTCGGTTGGGTTTCAATTAAAAAAACTAAAATAACCGAACCGAATATCAATAAACCGAATTTTTAAATTCTAATAAACAAACCCTAAAATCGAAATCTACAAAACTTCTCTTCTTTAGCCAAAAACCGTTCGAACTCACGACTCACGCTTCTTGTCTCCGCCGCTGCCGCTGCCGCTGCTGTTCTCTGCTGCTCCTGCTTCTGTTCGTTGGTGCTGCCGCTGCTGTTCGCTGCTGCTGCCGCTGCCGCTGCTCCTGCTCGTCGCTGCTGCTGCTGCTGCTCGTCGCGGCTGCTCGTCGCCGCAGCCGCTGTCATCTGAAAATACCGTGATCTCCACAAAGCTACAACTTGTGAGTTGATTCTTCATTTCTTTCTCTCTTTTTTTTCTTTTTCTTTTCACCAACGTGATGGGCAAATTTTGCTGGAATGCAGCCTTGTGATTTCAACTTGTGATTTTGCTGGAATAATCCATTTTTCATGATTTTTGCTGGAATAATCCATTTTTCTTTGTGTGTGTCTAATTAATCCACTTTTCTTTGTGTCTGAAAATACTGTGTTTGTTTGTAAGCTCTGATAGTTTTATTTATCAATTTTCTGTAAATTTAATTAACCAGCATTAGAACTAGTTAACGGGTTTTAATTATTTTTAGTGAATGTTTGATAGTATATAGTGTCAGTGCGCATTAACTGTATACGTTCAAGTTTCATACGCTATTGTACAGATATCTGTAACAGATCTTTTTCAATTTCTTCACCGCATTCTTGTCGCTACTCAATAGGAATTTTCTGCTATGAATATTCTCCTTTTGATTCTGATTTTGTATTTGTTTGTTTTCCCCCTCTCTTTTAATTGTTTGGCCCGGCTTTGGCCCTTATCTTCTTGGGATTTGCATGGACAAGGTCCATGCCATGCTTTGCTTAATGCTCTGCCTCTGCAACTGTGATAAAAAAAGGCCATTGGAAATTTTTTTGTTTTCATTGATAAGATGAAACGTTGCAGTTTACTGCTGTAATGTGATCTCTGTTATGGGTGCTGCTATACTGCATGTACTGTTGTTGTTTGAGTTTTATGAAATCTATCATTATTGTTTGTAAATATTGAAATTATATTTAAAAAATTATAAAATTCATACCTAATTATATTTGTTGCTGCTGTGATGTTGATTTTTTGTGAAGAATGGAAAATTATGATGAGGAGGAAGTGCAAGAGGTGGAGGTTGATGATAGGAAACATTTTTAGTGAATGTTTGATCATTCTAATATTTTTTTTTTAATTTGTTAATGTAGAATTTGGTAGGCCAATACTAGCTCAACAAGAACAAGCAACCAAGGAGTAATTTAGATTATGATTTATTTTGATTTGAACTTGTTATTTGAACATGTTATGTGTTATTTGATTATTGTTCGAGACATATTTTTGATTTTTTATTTGTTAACTTTTTATGTTTGAGGTAGATTTATTAATTTAAGGTTTTAAATTTAAAAAAGCTCAAAATAGGCCCAATAGGCCCATAATCGAACCGAACCGAATCGAATGATTTCAATTAATCGAGTATTTGATTATTTCGATAATTTGATTGATCGCGATTATGATTTTAAAATAATTGTAATCGAACGATTATGAAAAATTTAGTAAAAAACCGAACCGAACCGAACCGCGCCCACGCCTAGGTACAATCTTCATTTGAGAATGCTCTCGGTTGTTTCTTTGGGCCAGAACTATCTTTTAAAACAAAGCCCACCGGCTGACGGGCTTATTAGCTCGAAAGCTAAAGAGAACTGAAACCCCGCGCTCCAAATGCAGGTATCACCGCTCCCAACGGTCAGAACCTATCACCAAGACATCGAGCCCGCCACGCCACCACCGTCGCCCCTCGTCAGCCAGCCACAGGCACGAAGCCACTGGTTCACGCTTTGGTTTCAACAATATCTTTGGTGAGTTTATTTTTTCTTCTTACTTTTTTTAATTGATATCTTTATTTACTTAATTATTTAATTTTGTTTTCTTTAATTTTTAATCTTTTAATTTTGATCTTTAGTTCCTCTTGTACTCTTTCTTACTTAGTTGATTGTTAAAGGAAAAGAGGAATATATAATACACTCTATCTAATGCATAGAAATTGCATTAACCGTTAAAATAAAATAAGTAAAATAACCTGAGACTTTAATTGTTTACGTTTAAAGATAACAAATTCAGTTACTAATTCTACTTATCAGTTTGCGCGGCTTTAGCTAAAAACTGTTCATCCATTAGACCTGTAGAAACTTGGAATTCTAGTTTGATAGAATTGTTTAGTCACTTGTACATTTGGATTTTATTTCTATTTAATTTTCTTGGTTCTTCATTGAAAGACTACATTTTAATTTTGGCGGATTTTATCTTTTAAGAAACATGGCTGTTGACAAAGACAAGCCTCAAGATGAAGCTTCAATATTCCGATTCTGCAAAATCATTCTCGGCTGGGATTACTTTCGCCTGGTCAAAGAATTCCAAGTACACAAATATACTTGCTCTCTCCATTTTACTTTTATATCTTGTTAATAATAGAGTTCTGATTTTTTTCTATTTTTGTCTTTGGAAAAGGAGAGAAATGACAAAAATAGTAAGAAAGTTGACAGGGAGAAATTGGGTTTAAGAGAAGTAAAGGATACTTATAAAGATGTTGATGATTATTTGGCCACTTTTGAGCCACTTTTGTTTGAAGAGGTCAAAGCTCAGATCATTCAAAAGAAAGACGAGGAAGAAGGTACTTCTCTTTTGTAGCTTCTGTTTTGTTTCCCAGAGTATTTGAGAATTTTAAAGGAGAACAATTAACTTTAATTGTTGTGTTTAATGTCCTTTTAGCAAAAATTGGCACATAATTGTTTGAGGTAGAGAATTACACTTATCATGTAGTAGTTTTTCGATTCTAAAGAGAGTTTGCAATTAGAAATGAAATGCGATTTCAATTGCAATTTCATTGTGTTATGTTGTTTGGGTGTTGTTGCTACAAAAATTGTTGGTACTATGCCGTTGAGGTGTTTTTTTCATTAAATTTCTTTCAAATTTTTTCTTGGTAATTATTTTGAGTTCTAGTTCATTATTCTTCTGGGCAATCTGAGATCTAGAATCTGACCCAAAAAGCCGTGTTTGGTAATTGCAGTACAAGAATGGAAGCTCAGGTTGGTCATGGAATGTGGTGAGGCTGATGGGTTTCACTTGCCTTCAGTTACTTATGAAGCTGATGAGGTGGAATCAATATCGCCGAATGATCTTTTACTGCTTTCCAAAGAAGAGGTAATCAAATCAACAAATTTTTTTCCAGTATTGTTTTTACCCATATACTTACAAAGTTTTAAATCTCATGTTATGTTTTAAGGAAATAATCAACACAGGCTCTAACTTTGGTTCCCAGCTTATGGAAACTCAAGGAGTTCATGCTTTTTAATATAATAAGATGATTTGACTTGAGATTTTTCTTCTTTTTTAATTTATTATTTTTTAATCCAAATACTATTCTAAGTAGGTGGTTTTGTTTTGTTTTTTGTTCTTTCTTCCCTTTTCTAGATCATGTTCTCTTATTTTTTTTCCTGCATATTTCTAATAAAGTTACTATAGCTTCTGGTCTTGACTGTTGGGAGGTATATTGCACATGCAGTTCAAAGAAGGTTCAACATTTCCAACAACATATGCATTTGCACTGGTGGAGCATTGCCAAGCAAATCTTCTAAGACTTAGAATGTATTTAGCTGGAGAGGTCATACACATAAATAAAGATGCTGTTAAATCTCAAAGGCTATTGAATATGCATTTGCTTATCACTTCTTCCGTCAGTGCAGTAGAGAAACGTTTGTTCAGTCTAAAGGTAAGCCATTCTCAACATGTTCAAGAGATCAATCATGTTCTTTTAACTTTTATCCCCAGCTGTGTTGGACTTTTATTTTCTTGCATTTATTTGTTTGTGTTTTATTCATTGTGTTTAGTTACAAAACATAAGAGAATCTAAATTCTAAGGTAGTCATGTAAAACAATTTAAACATAATCTGTAAAACATTTTAAAAATTACCTAACTATTATGATATTAAATTTGAAGAAAGAAATGTGATTTCATTTGTTGTTTGGATATCATATAGTGAGTGAAGACTAATAATTAAACAATATGGGTCCATCTGGTAGGAAATGGAGATCATTGGAGAAAGTTGTTTGTTCTTTGTTCTTGTTTCTCTCTAACCTTTCTATTTTACCAAGTTCTAAACTTGAGATTGCTGGAAGTCCCTAGAACCTCGGTAATTAGGAAACTTATGTGATCATATCCCAAGTGGGTGTCCCAATGGTTTGAATCTCTAACTCGTGATTGCAAACTGAAGGTCTCAACACTGTTAAGAAAAAGCGGTAACTGATTATGCATGTTTTCTGTATGGTGCTAATCTTGCATAGCTTAAGCATTTACACCATTGGCAAATGATGTTGTATAAACTGACATGCTTTTGGCAACGTTATTTAGATGGGGGATTTATAGTACTTTTTAAGTTAAAAGGTTAAATGGGTATGGAAATCAAGAAACAGTTTAAATGGGTATAGCAGTCAAGAAACAGTTTATTGATCAATTAGAAAATTCTAAGATTACTTTTCTCATCCCTTGACAGGATATGGACATCCCATGATCAAGCCAGCTATTTTATTTTAGGTATGACAACATAATTTTCTGGAATTACCATCCATAATATGTCTTTCTTCATCTTGGTGTGTGATTTGTAGGAACAATAATCAGACTAGAAATCATCTTTTTCGATTCAAGATTGGGGCTATAGTGATGAAAAGGCCAAAATTCATGGGTCATTTTGGTTTCATTTAAGTCCTTGTTTTAAAGAGTGTGATTGCCTTTGAAAAATGGAAGAAATTAATGCAATTTTTTTTTTTGTAGTTTCTTAATAAAAGGAAATGTTGACATTTAATGGATGTAATATTTAATGCAGATTTGCAGTTTATCAACTATTGCTCGTGAATATCTTGCTCTGAGATCAGTTGGCTCCCTCCCTTTCAAGGATTTGATATTATCAGCTAGCGAAAAAAGCTCTGGTTCTCAAGACCAGAGTTGGAAAATTCCTGGACTGCTACATGAATATATCAAACAAAATCATAATGCCTCTCAACTCGAAGCAATACATGTAGGTTCTTTCTTGAATTATATTTTTATTCAAATTCCAGATTTACATAAATCTTACCGCACTAAGCCATCCTGCTCTGCATCTCTTCAAGCTTGCCTTTAGTAGACTTTAAAATGCTGTTGTTTATTGCAGGAAGGTCTATCGCGTAAAGCCTTTGTCCTGATACAGGTTTGGTTTGTGTTCTTCTCGTTCTTATGTGACCAACTTTATTTTCATCTTATGGCATCCACTAATGGAATAATTGTCAATTATTTTGTTCCCAAATATATTGAATTGAATTGATCTAATCTTAGTTACTTGACATGTGAAAATGTCTGAGGATGTGCTAGATGGGATGCATTTGTGAATTCTGGGAATCTATTCAACCCTTTAGTTATCAATGATATCTTTTAGTGTGCAGTTATGTGGCAGTTTCTTTTACTTAAATTTGGGTATATTCTGATTACAAATTAAGTTTGTTAACTTTGGAAATTGGAAACTGCCTGCATTCCTTTTTTCCAGGGGCCACCCGGTACTGGAAAAACACAGACCATTTTTGGACTTCTTAGTGCTATCTTGCATGCAACTCCAGCTAGAGTGCATTCCAAGTATGATAATATTTTTTCATGTTCTTACCATCTTTGATTGCCTGAAATAACTGTTAGTACTTCTATTTTGTGGCTGTCCGGAGAAATGCAGTAGGGGATGTGTTATGCATTTTCCATTGTTTTCCTCCAATGTTTTTATTTTTTGTGCAGGGGTGGATTGCGTGAAATAAAGCGGGGACCGGAACTACCGATGCATGAAAAGTAAGTCATAGCTGCCAATTCAAGTGTTCTATTTTCATGATCTTAAGCACTACTTGCACTTGCTCAGGGATTGCTTGAGTGACTTCTATAATTTATTTTTTACAAAGCATCTAATAAAACTGCTTTAATATAATTAGTACATGGGTATGTAATGTTTAAATATTTCACAGATATAGTCACTGGGGACGGGCATCCCCATGGTTAGTTGGTGCCAATCCTAGAGATAATATAATGCCTCTTGATGGTGATGATGGTTTTTTCCCTACCACTGGAAATGAGTTGGTAAGTTAGAGTTTATATTGAATAGATTAGATGCCAAAGAGTCATATGTCCTAATCTAAAGTAATGTACAGAAACCAGAAGTAGTTAATTCTAGTCGCAGATATCGTGTACGAGTGCTGGTATGTGCCCCATCAAACTCTGCGCTTGATGAGATTGTGCTGCGTCTCTTAAACACAGGTACAAGTTTCTCTAGCATGATGATCCATGCTTTTTGGAAGTTTGGCTGCTTTTCTTCTATAACACCAAGCTGGATGTTCTTTGATCCTTTTGTGGTATTTTCATTTTGATTGCATCATTCTCTGATTATCATTATGCATTTTTAGGGACTTAAATTTGTAATAAAGATAAATAAATAGTATAGTAAAGTTCAGTGTATATTGGGACCTATGTGTATCTGCTTTGGTGGACTGGTGATGCATTTTCCTTGCAAAATTTAATAAGAAAATACATTATTATCTACCTTGTAGTTGTACTAATAAATTTCCATGCATCTAGTATTGGTGATATTCTAATGGCGAAATAATAATATTTTGCTTAAATGCTTTTCTTTATCCACAGGGATCCGCGATGAAAATATCCGCTCGTATACTCCGAAGATTGTGCGGATTGGTCTTAAAGCACATCATTCTGTCAATTCAGTTGCCATAGATCACCTTGTATGTATCTGGCAGCATTCAAACCATAAGCAGCAATCAAACCACACTGTTTTATCGCTATTGTAATTTGTTGTTAATTTTGTTTGTGCTGACTCGGTGGAACATTCAAACCTTTTGCAGGTGGAACAAAAACGTGATGACTCGGCTGCTGATAAACAGAAGCATGGAGCCACAAGAAAGGATAGAGATAGTATTCGCTCTGCTATTCTGAATGAGGCTGTAATAGTAAGCTATTTGAGCCTTATGTTAAAATTCAATCACTATGTCATATTCTCCATGGTTAACTTTTGTTTTATTGGCAGGTCTGCTCCACCCTTAGCTTCAGTGGTTCAGCACTACTCAGTAAATTGAATCATGGTTTTGATGTTGTTATAATAGATGAAGCTGCCCAAGCTGTAAGTGCCAGTAATGTAACCTACTCTTTTTGACAATTGATATTTAGTATGAATTATCTGAATACTGTTGTCTTGGAAATTGAGATGTCTTTGGGTGTTCTTGGATTCCATCATTTTCGTACAGCATGATGAAGGATCAACTTATTTTGTATAGCCTTACAACTAAATATTATCTTTGACCTGTGACATTCAAAATTGATAGAAGAATATATTGTAGAATCACACAGCTCAATGGAATAGTGAATACAGTTATGCAAAATTGTCTGACACACGAGGAAGCTTTTATCTAATGCTTGACTTCTCAGTTCAGTAAGATGGTAGCATTTAAAAAGGTGCCTACAGTGCAGTTTAGAGGTTTAATATATTAAGCACAGCAATTACTGATACATTTTCTCTACCTACTAACAACATAAACTCTCTGTCAGGTCCTTTTATATATTTTCATGGAGGGCAATGAGGAAAGCATGCTCTCTTTTGTGTTTGGAGTCTCGCATTCATTTAGTTTCTCAGTTTATAACCATCTTTGCATTGTCAGGTGGAACCTGCGACTCTTGTTCCTTTGGCAACTGGATGCAAACAAGTATTTCTGGTATATTTATGATGATAATTCTTGTTTTGTATTTCTCAATCATTACCATTATACAATTACTCATCTTGCTAAACATGTATGTGTAGTCAAATATTTCTTCTTCATGGGTGCATACAATGGCCAATCAGCTGATTGTTGTTCACATTTCTATATCCGTACCACTGCATGTACTGTTGATCTTTACGCTGTAGCTAATCGTAATAATTCTGTGAATTTTTTGCACTATTTAGGTCGGTGATCCTGTTCAACTTCCAGCCACTGTTATTTCTCCTGTTGCTGAGCACTTGGGGTAAAACACTGTTTTCTTTAATGAAATTGCTTTATTGATTTGTGGCTGATTTTCAGAACGCAAAAAGTATTGCTCTCATGTTTCTTTATTGAAGGTACGGCACAAGTTTGTTCAAAAGACTTCAAAGGGCTGGTTATCCAGTGAAGATGCTGAAGACGCAGTACAGAATGCATCCAGAGGTTAGATTAGAAAATCCATACCTGGTCTTTGTTAAGCTTGATTCATAAATAAATTTTACAAAAATTTCAACTGAGTTGTGAGAACCGTTACTGGCCATCTAAGGATTTCAATAAGCATACACCCAATTATAGGTCTAAGCGGATCCTAGTTTAGTGGGTTCTGAATAGCATAGACCTTGTAATCTTATCTAATCTAAACTATTCCTTCAGTAGTAACATTACAGCTTCAAGGTTTTGTATGACCAACTCAAACTTCATACTGCTCTGCCTCCTCAACCCCCCTCCGCCGGGCACGTGTTTCCTTTTATTTCATATTCCCACTGTCCTCTTCCGTTTACTGAGAGGTACTGAAGAGTTAGCGGCTGATTTTGAATTGGAGCCACTCAAGTCATCTCCTGTTTGGGAGCATATTTTTGTAATAGATGTCTGGCTTTTTTGGTGTGACACATCCCAAACCCTACAAACTCATATCTTGATTGATAATAACTATCCCTGAATAGTTGGTTACTCTTTTGTTTATTTGTCCAAAAATATTTATGAATCAGGTAAGAAGCTTTCCTTCAAGGGAGTTCTATGATGAGGCATTGGAAGATGGGTCTGATGTCGAAGATTATACAACTCGTGACTGGCACAAGTACCGCTGCTTTGGACCATTTTCCTTCTTTGATATACATGAAGGAAAAGAGTCCCAGCCTGCTGGAAGTGGATCATGGATAAACATTGATGAGATTGATTTTGTCCTCCTCCTCTTTCATAAATTGATTAGCATGTATCCGCAGCTGAAATCAAGTTCTCAGCTGGCAATTATATCCCCCTATAGACATCAAGTGAAGCAATTCCAAGAACGATTTAAGGAAACTTTTGGAGTGGAGTCGCAAAAAGTAGTGGATATAACTACTGTTGATGGTTGCCAGGTGATGTGGCTATTCTTGTCTTCTTTAAAAACCATCCTTATCTGATTCCTCTTCCCTCTGTGAAATTTACTTTTTAAATCAACATTTGATTTCTGCACTAAGATGGTCATGTTTAGCCTTGTGTATTTCATGCACGTGCACACTGCATGCATGCGTACATCAGCTGAACTACTCGCCCTGTTTCTCACAGCTGAACTTCTTTCTAAGTTCTTGACTTTTCAGCCAGTATATGGAAATGGTTCAAACTAATTTGTTTTGATTTCTTTTCCTCCTAAAAGGCCAGAATTTCAAATTCTATGGACCTGGCTTTGCTTTATTTTCTGGAATTCTACACTCGTTAATTTTCTGGTATGTCTGTTTGGCTATGCAACTAGTGTGTCATTGACTATGAAATTTAACCCAAAAAAGTTATCCCTCTTCAGGGTCGGGAGAAGGATGTCGCAATTTTCTCGTGTGTTAGGGCAAGTGATAAGAAAAGAATAGGATTTCTTGCAGATTATCGGCGGATGAATGTTGGGATTACCAGAGCAAAGTCTTCTATACTGGTAGGGCATTATAGTAACTAAAATCAAGTTGTTTTAGGGCTTGGCTTTTGACGAATCATGGAGTTGACCCTTTCTCATATCAGCAAATGTCCGTTTCCTTCTTTAGGTGGTAGGCTGTGCATCAACTTTGAGGGAAGACAAGCATTGGAATAACCTAGTTAAAAGTGCCGAGAAGCGAGATTGTCTATTCAGGGTGAATATTATCTTTACCTTTGGTATTTTTGTTAAGTCAAATTACACTCGCACAAAAATAAATAATAAATCAACCATTGATACTGAAATTGTCATTGTTGACACTTGTTTCCAAAGAAAACTGGATCTTAATGTGCATCATCTTCCTGAAATGGAAAATTTGCGAGAGATAATAACTCTCACTGAAGTTCCTCTTGCAGGTGTCAAAGCCCTATGCTTCGTTTTTCAGTGATGAAAATTTGGAGTCCATGAGGAAGAATGCCACTACAGATAATGTCCAAGCGGCAGATGTTCATCTACCCCATGATGATGAAACTATGCATTATGCTAATACAGGAGATGCCGACCAGGGGCAAGCAGATGATATCGACAATGCAGATGGAGATGCCGAGATGTACGATGCTGATGTGTGACTCCTATCATTTAAACATGACATTACTCTTGTTTTATGCCGTACAGATGCCTGCAAACCTTGACCACTTCGCATCCTCTGTGGTCTGTTAACTAATCGACAAAAATATTTACTTCAATTATGAGAAATGGGGGATCTCTTCAATGCCGTTGTATAGGAATGTAATTACTGAAAATTGAGCACCATTCATTTTTTGGTATGAAGTTGGAAATATGATCGGTTGAAATTTTGGAATACCAAATTTTGTTTGTCGTTTTAACCTTATTATGTTTATTTCAATTAGCCTTTTCTAATGGCCTCTTTGAAAAATGAAAACAAAACTGACCGATGTACAGGAATGTAGTTAATGAAAATTGAGCACCATTCAATTTTGGTGAAGTTGGAAATATGGTTTATTTAAATTTTGAAATGCCAAATTTATTTGTTGTTCTGACCTTATTATGTCAATTAACCTTTTGTAATTGCCTCTTGAAAAAATGAAAACATAAGTAACATAACGTAAGAAAATATTGGTTCTCCATTTCTGCTGGAAAATTTGTTCGTTTACTAATGCCAACAAACTTAATGGCATCAACGCGTACAATTTACATTGACAAAAAGTTTTACAATTATTCAACAAAATAGCCTGAAAATTAAGCCAAAGCAAACGGCAGCGTTTAAGTTCAACACGTGTCCATCTGCAGGTGAATGTGATCAGTTGAGTTACGTGCAAGTGCACAGCATACGATCCTCATGATGCTGACGTGGCCTTCCAGATCTCGACCATTTTCTTCATCCGACAGCGCAGATTTCTCCACCAACAAAAACCTCACTGATCTTCCGAGATCTATTCAGATCAGTCGTCGTCGGCGCCGGCGATGGTGAATCCAGAGTCAAAACATCTTGATTTTCAGCCGGTTCTGCCAGAAAGTAACCGAAAAGACTAGCCGATCCCCGTGACGGAACAAGAGCTGGAGGCGACACAACAACCGCGCTATCAATTGGAGAGGAGGAAGCCCGAACTGTCTGCGACGGAGAAACAACTGTGTGGTGGTTAACGAGAGAAGAATCTGTACGGTTCTTGCGGTTAGTTGGAGTTCTTGGAGCATTCGCTTCTGGAGGAACCGGAACGGTGTCGTTAACATTGGAAGAACTCGTACGGTCCGTGTCTTGCTTAGCCTTCTTGTACTTAATTGGCTTCCCCGTCAAAACTACATGACCTTCCGGCGATTCCGCCGGTGTATAGCCATACAGACCTTCAGGTCCTGGTGCCGGAGGAAGAACCGGAAACGAAGCTGGAATTGGCACATGCGACGGAGAAACGATGGTGGGATTAACCGGAGAAGGATTGGTATGGATTCTTGGAACTAACGGCAGTGGAGGAAAGGCGGCGGTATGATTAAGCGGACGAAACCAAACGTTGTTGTTTGAGTGATTATTATTAATCGGAGAGCGAAAAGTAAGAATGCCAGCTAAGCCGTGAACTGCCACGTAACTGCTGTAGTACAAGCCGGGCATGACGACCTGGACGCCGCCGACGAGGAGAGCACCCGAGTCGCCTCGGGTCACGTGCAGGTCACGTGAGGGCAGGAGAGTTGGGAGACGAGAGGAATTGTTGTTGTTTGAGGGGGAGATCAGTTGGAAGAGCTCGGTCCAAGACAGGCGGAGAGGGAGGACGTGGAGGCGGAGAATGGAGAGGTAAAACGGCGGCGTCTGGGTCATGTCGACGGCGAAGAGAGAGGGGTCTGTGGGGGCGAAGAGGGTTAAGGAAGGGAGCGAGAGGATGTCGAAGAGGAGGTCGGAGGTTGCGATGGCGTTGGCGAAGAGAGTGTGGCCGCCGGCGTGGAGGAGGAGGAGGACTGCGTCGAGGTCGCTGGTGGGGATTCCGGCCGGGGTGGTCGGAAAACAGAGAAGGATTGTGAGGGTGAAGAGGATCGTCGTCATCAGAATCTTGTGGGTTGCCATTTTGTTGGGTATTAAATTGTGATTTGTGAGTGTGTGGGAGAGAGGGAGGATTCTGTTAAATCTGTCGAAAGTGAAGCAGAGCAAGTCAGAGAGGTTGGTTAGTTTTGGCGGGCTTTCACTTGCGAAGGTATATTTTTCTAATGACGATAGTACCCTTGGTTCTTGGAAGTTATTATTTATTTATATGATAAATCAAGTTTTATCTAACGCAACAAGAAGAAGAGATTGTTTTCATAAGGCAATTAAGAGATAATCGGTTAAAATAAGGAGAGAAAAAGGAAAAAATAAATCTTAACCATAAAAAATTCACAAAAATGTCACGCGTCACAATATATTACAAAGGCCAGCAAAATCTTAGATAAGCACCGAATCCAAATCCATACTAATATGTGCAGCAGAATTAGTGTTGTGTAATATACTTATCAGGATTTGATCATGATACTCATTATTTATCCAAGGCAGCAATACTACGAACCAGCAATGGCCCACCAATCAGGCACCATCTCAAGATCTGATCATAACCAAAACAGATATCATATTCATATGTATAGTCAAAATAAAATAAAATAAAATAAGACCTTAGGATATGGTTTTTGCATATATAATATCATATACATTGAGGGATCTTCCATAAAATACATCTTCATAAGGTCAAAAGATCGTTGAAGTTCAACATCAGCATTCGAATCCATTATCAGTATCCTCAAGAAATTATTATTTAAGAACAAATAAAATTTATGAATGTGTGTATACTTAGAATATTATTGTTGAATAAATTTGGAAACCCAATTTTGTATATCCCTAGATTTGAAGGATGGATCATATCAGGAGTCGTGCTACACATCCCAACTCCAATTTTTTATCTCAAAAAAATTATCCTAGATGATGTGTCATTAATTGAGTAGTTGATAATATTTGTAATATTACTTTATTCCGCTCATCTATTGTGTGTTCGTTAAATAAGTAATTTAGCATCTAATGGATAAATAAGTTATACTAATTTAACAATTAATAGATAAATTAATAATTTTAAATTTAGAACCACTAGCCCATATGTTAGCTAATTTATTAATAACACAAATAAAATACACCTCCATCATCTCTATGAGCACAGGCGAATTTCTATAATATTTTAGAGTTACCATCTCAATATATAATGATATGTAAATAATATTAAGATATGTATACATTTATTTTAAAATACTGACATGCAATTGATAATTATATAAAATTTAAATATATATATTTTACATGTATTAAATGATCGTACTACCTCTAATGTATTTTAAATTTTTTTTAAGTAATAGACAATTATTCCTCTAGTTACTTAAAAGATGGAGGGGTAGCGAGCCCAGTCTTAAGGAGATAGAAAATACTAAGCATACAATAGATAAACATACAATAATATAGAGTTAGTTTCCATTAAAATATCTTATATTCTCTACTTTAATCGAAGTGTGGATCCTAATTTAGACCATTGCATTTATATTTAACGGCCTTTTTTTTTTTTTGTGAAATCTTCATATGTTAGGGCCTACTATTTGTAGACTTTAAAAGCTATTGGATCCAACGGCTCCCATCGAATTTGTACTTTTAAGTTAAAAGTGCGGGATGGCTTAATGAAATCTACTCCAATATTATGAGTGAGGGCCCGCCATTACAATGTTGCGTGCTTTGCACAGAGTCGGAGTACTCTTCGTACGTTTGTTGATCGAATTTTTAATCAATCCAAAAAATCTAGATCATACGACAAAGATTAAGGGCAAATAGATTATTAAATTAAAAGGATAGACATATTGGCGTATTTGGTTTAAAGTCCATAATCTCCACAGTTCAAGATATTTGATATTTACATATGCTAAATATGAATCAACAATTTCTTGTAATTATTCCATGAAATATATATATATATATATATATATATATATATATATATATATATATATATATATATATATATGTAGCAGATTTTACTTTTATAATTGGACCTACCAGATTTAATGATTTTTACATTATAACCCATTCAAAAGTGATCGTGTAATTATAAGATTTGAATTTAATGGTGAAGAATTTTTATTGGATTTAGTGCTAAAAAGATTAACACTAAAATCATGGGAGGGTCATGAGTTACGTTTAATCCAAATAATAGTTATGACATCTTAAGTTTTCTATTCCAAATTTCATTTATGGTTTATTAAGTAGTTGATTTTTTTTTTAAATTCAAGTGAATTAATTATAATATCTCATCAACCAGTTGATTAATGTCCCATTATTTAGAATAATTTTTTGAAATAAAAAATTTGAAATAGTGAATTAATTGTAATTCTAACTTGTATATGAATAGTTTCACATCCTTAATTTAACTTACCAAAATAAAAAACTAACTTGAATCCTAACTTAGAAGTTGTTTGTTAAACATATGAGGTTTAAGATTTTATTAATTTTAGACTTTTTTTAAAATTTACTTGTTTGTTTTTATAATTTACGTTTGATTTTCAGACATTTTTACTGAATTCTATCTAAATGGAAAAAAGTTTTAATAAGAAGTAAGTATTATATTCTAAAAATCTAAAACTCTAAAATTTAATCTTTTTGTTTTGATTTATAAGGACATAAATGTCAAAGATAACACTTTATTTGGATATTAAAAAAATGCCATTTAAAATTTTGTATTTAGACCCATTAAAAATTTAGATTCATTAAGATTTGAGGAGAAAAAACACTACCTTTCTAGGTTTGAAAATTTCTAAATACATGGTAAATAGGAACTTTATCTTATTTATTTTAAATTATTTCAAGTATAAAAAATATATATTCCGAATTAATCTCTCCTGTTGGGTGATCTTGGATTCCAACGGGTCTTAATGGATGAAAAGACAATTCTCATACCATTTTGCAAGAAAGTGTATATTAATACTTATACTAAAACCGATTCTTCTATTAATTAATTTTTTTTCATTTTTCTTTTCTTTTTTGGACTATTGATTTATATTTTTACCTATGTTTTTTTCAGAAGCTCCTACCGAAACGTGGTGTCCATACCTCGTCGCGTATTGATCGACCATAATCCTGGCGTTATATTTAGGAAGGAGTACTGCTCAAAATTTAATGCCAAGGGTAATTAATTCATTTTTGTAATTTTCTCACTGAATCCTCGCGCACAGCTAGTTGAATGAACGTTGATGATTACAATTAAGGGCAAATTTCCTTTAATCTTTAGGGTTTGTGTCAATTTCTCTGGTAGCATATGTATTTTTAAAAATTACACAAAACGTCACTTTCGTTACTTCCATATCTCTTGAATCTCACTTTTCGAGAGTAAAATAATATCTTTGTATGATATGAATTTTTCTGAAAATCAAAAAATAAATGACAGAACTTAGGTAGAGATAATATCTTTGTATGATACGCGAAAAGTAGAGATAATTAAGTATGCTTTTAGAAAAACTTTTATACATAAAACCTTCAAAGTACAAGGGAATTTTCTTAAAGTTTTTAAAAATGCAAGGACTAACTAAATAAATTGACTTAAACTATAGGAATTACAAGAGTATTAATTTCTCCCACAATTAATCCATATATCGAACAAGCCTTGAGGAGTAGAGAGGAAGATGTTCCGTCTTAATTAGAATATAATAACACAGTTTTGATTCACTCTTGTAATGGCAATTCTGTTCACCTATACAAGCTGCCATTATGAGTGTCTTTATATATGTCTTTGAAGTTGAAGGCTGAAGTCTCTCTCTCTCTCTCTCTCTCTCTCTCCTGATCTTTAATGAAATTGGAATCCTTGTGCTAGGTTTATGGAGATGGACGGCATATTTTCAAAACGGCAAGTTATTGTAATCGAGATAGAACCTGTTAGTCTAGTTTGCACTGGTGATGGAACAAAGATGTTGAGTGTACAGAAATTGTTGGCAAAGCCAAATGCAGAGATGTCATGAAACTATATTATTGAAAAATATGTAATTGCCACTTTTTTTTAGAGGAAAATAAAGCTTCCATTACTTGGGAAGAGACACTACATGCTCAATCTCTGGAGGGAAGTTTCCCTTCCAAACAAAAGAATCAGTTTTACCTAGTGCTATTTTCGCTGACTTATGAGCACAGGTGTTACAAGACCTGGGAACAAACTTTGCCACAAAATGACTAAACTGACTCATTAAGCTTTGAATATCCGAGATGATCTAGTGGACTTCTGTCATGTTGTTCCCATTGTTGTTAATCAGATCAATTGTTACTTTAAAGTCAGTTTCTAGAATTACAACCTGCATGCCTTCTTCCTTTGCAAGATAATTGCCCCATTCAGCAACTTCTGCTTTTGCAAACAGAACATCACCCTTGAAAGCAACTGATTTAACAGCTGCAACTAATCATTTTCCTGAGGGGTCTCTAATTACAGCCCCTAATCCAGAACATTGGCTCTTAGTATCAATGGCTGCATCAACATTGATTTTTACCCATCTTGGGCGAGGGGCAACCCATTTTTTTTGTTCCTGCCTTAGCAAATTTTTTCCTACCAGCATCTCTGGGAATTGGGTTCTTTTATATGGCTCCTTTACTGCTTCAGCCTTTGCCACTGAAATCCTTAGGTCTATCTTCATTCCTTCAAACACAAACTTGTTTCTAGCATACCAGATGATCCATAACAGAACCAAGAACAATTCAAAATCGTCATTACTTAAGCTCCTCTGAAGTTTTGTTAGCTCTCCAAAGAGGTCTGAGCTATTTATTTCATGGACTGCATCTGCCACAAGGGAACGTTGCCACACCTTTTTTGCTGCTTTGCATGTCACCAGAACGTGCAAAATATTTTCCACTATATTTCCACATCGCTTACAGTGAGCCTCTTGGACAATTCCACGTTTGCATAGGTTCTCAGCTGTCAGCAATAAGTTTTCGTTGCCTTCCAAACAAATTTCTTTATCTTCTTAGGGAGAAAAAGCTTCCAAATAACGCTCCATTTACTGTCGTTACTCCTTGAGCATCCTGGAAGATCTAGGAATTTCATGTTAAGGGCCACTTGATAACCACTCTTGACCGAATATTCTCTTTTTTTGTCGTAGTGCCAGATCACCTAATCTTTCTTTTCCTTCTTGGCAGTGGGATGCTTAGGATTGCTTCTGCATCTTCCTTTAAGAATATGCTCTGGATTAGGTCTAGCTCCCACTTGTTTTCATTATCTATCAGCACTGCAACTGTGGCTTTGGGTGGCAAATTTGGTGTGAAGATAGGCTTGAAGGTAAATGGTCTTGGGATCCAATTGCTTCTGAAGACTGAAATGTTTTTTCCACTGCCAATTCTTCACCTATACCCTTTTAGTATCACTTGCCCTTCCCACATTATACTCCTCCAAATGTACGATGGGTTTGACCCCATTGGGGCGTTCAAAAAGTCAGTTTCTCTGAAGTATCTTGCCTTGAGCACTCTAGCTGCCAGCGAGCTTTGGTTTTAAATCAGCCTCCATCCTTGCTTTGCTAGGAAGGCTTGGTTAAAGTTTGTAACATCTCAAAACCCCATGCCTCCTCTACTTTTAGCTTGGCTCATCTTCACCCATTTCATCCAGGAGATGTCCTTCTTCTCTTTTTTGTTGCTCTACCAAAATCTAGCAATAATCAACTGGATTCCATCACACAACCCCGTTGGAAACTTAAAGACACGCATTGCATATGTTGGAACGGCTTGAGCCACAACTTTGATTAAAGTCTCTTTTCCCTAGATTGAAAAGCCTTTTTATTGCCAGTCGAAAACCTTACTCTGCACCTTGAGCTTTACCTATTGAAAAAATCTTTCTTATTCCTTCCGATCATAAAGAGGAGCCCCAAGTATTTCTCATGCTTTGAAACTACGTTGAGCTAGAATACCCTCTTGATAGCTGAAATCATATTTTCCAGGACATTGCGGCTGAAAAACATGCTAGACATTTCGAAGTTGAAAATCTGTCCTGAGGCTACAGAGTAGTTATCAAATATGTCCTTTAGGTGCTGACAATCCTTGAGCGATGCTCTAGAAAAGATCAAGCTATCAACTGCGAACAACAAGTGAGAAATGGATATGTGATGGCCAAATTTTAGTCCCCGTATTTACTTATTCCTCTCTGCCTATATTAGCATATTGGAAAAAGCTTCTTCACATATTTAAAAGAGGTACGAGGACAAGAGACATCCTTGTCTCAAGCCTCTTTGAGGGATGATCATACTCGTTGGAGTCATGTTTATGATTATAGAGAAGGAAACAGTAGTAATACAATCCATTACTAATCTTATCCATTTCTCATTGAAGCCTAATTTGTTCATTGTCTATTCCAAAAAGGCCCACTCCACTCTATTATAGGCTTTGCTACTATCAAGTTTCAGCGCTACTACCCCATTTTTTTCGCCTTTGCTTTGCCTAATTTTATGAAGGCATTTATACCCAACAATAATATTATCTGTGATTAGTCTATTGGGGATAAAGGCACTTTGAGACGAGTTGATCACGGTGTGGAGGATAGTTTTTAGCCTATTTGCCATGGTTTTGGTGACAATCCTGTACAAGACGTTACAAAGGCTTATAGGTCTAAATTCAGTAACTTTTCTAGGCTTAACTGTCTTAGGAATTAAAGCGATAAAGGTGTGATTCAAGGGAGCAATGGTACCTGTTGTGTTGAGGATGTGAAGGCAAGTGGTGATTACTCCTTGCTTGACTGTTGTCCAATACTTTTGATAAAAGGTAGCAGGTAGGCCATCAGGCCCTGGAGCTTTGGTTGGGCACATTTAGACCAAAGCCTCCATAATCTCCTCCTCTGTGAACGGCTGGCATAGGTACTCGTTCATCTTTGGTGTTACTTTAGGCATCATTCCTCTTAGAGCATTTTCTATTTGGGCTTGGGTGGGGTTGGAAGTACTGAACAACTTCGTGAAGTACCCGTAGACTTCTTTTTCAACTTCTTCATTCTCCTCAGTCCAATCTCCTTGCTCATTTTCTATGCCCCAAATTTTATTCTTTCTCTTTCTGGATGACGCTTTAAGATGAAAAATTTTTGTGCTTTTATCACCCTCTCGAAGCCAATCTGCTATATGTAATTGCCACTTGATTTGGCGAAAATGGTCAAAATTTTGTACATTATAAATGTTTCAACAATTTTGGTTATTGCATCATATATTGAATTTTTTTAATTTAAATAGAAATTCTTCTGTAGACCCATAATAGCTTTTATAATAATATAGGCTCATGATGGTTTTATATGACTAATCTCTTTATATTACATCAATTTGTAGAAAATTATTTGTGGCTCTACTATTATTATAAAGTAAAGATTATGTCTGAAAAATTGACATCTAAAATAATAAATGGAACATTTTAAAACTTTATAAAAATTTTTAACTTTTGTTGTGGCGAAGATGGTAATTAGCAAAAGAGTGGAGGTATTGGCACCCATACATTATTCTTACAACACCCCACTTTAAATAAAATTACAATTAAGGATAATTGAAAATTATATACATATAGATTTTTTTCCAGCAAATTACTTAATTCATAATCAATCCTTTTAAAAAAAAAATTCAATATGTTACTTCCTATCTAACTAAAATAAATTGTACAAATTTAAAATAATCTATTGTTCTCTTTTGATTTCTTATTGATTAAATATTTTTATATTTAAAATTACTTAGAAATTATAATTTGAAATATGTGTTATTTCAGCCAATGATTAATACTAAAAAACTTATCACCGATATAACTTTTTAATTTGTGGTAGAGTAATAATAAAATTGAAAATAATTTAAAAAATAGCATAATAATACTTTGAGTTTTAACAATAAAACAAATCAAATGAAAATTGAGAACTTAGAAAAGTGGACCCAAAAAAAGGAACATTTTCGAAAATAAAATGAATATAACTAAAAAAAAAAAGGAATAACTAAATAAATTGACTTAAACTATAGGAATTACAAGAGCATTAATTTCTCCGACAATTAATCCTTATAGATGAATAAGCCTTGAGGAGTAGAGAGGAAGATGTTCCCTATTAATTAGAATATAACAACACAGTTTTGATTTGCTCTTGTAATGACCATTCTGTTCACCTATACAAGCTGCCATTATGAGTGTCTCTACATATGTCTTTCAAGTTAAAGGTTGAAGTTTCTCTCTCTCTCTCTCTCTCTCTCACTCACTTTGTTTCTCTTTAATGAAATTGGAATCCTCGTGCCAGGTTTATGGAGAGGCACATATATTTTCAAAACACGAAGTTACGGTAATTGAGATAGGACCTATTAGTCCAGTTTGCACTGGTGATGGAACTGGGATGTTAAGTGTATGGAAACTGTTGGCAAAGCCAAATGCAGGGATGTCATGAAAGTATATTATTTGAAAAATATATAATTGCCACTTGATTTGGCGAAAATGATCAAAATTTTGTACATAATAAATTTTTCACAATTTTAGTTATTGCATCATATATTGATTTTTTTAATTTAAATAGAAATTCTTTTCGAGACCCATATTATCTTTTATAATAATATAGGCTCATTATGGTTTTATATGATTGATCTCTTTATATTACATCAATTTATAGAAAATTATTTGTGGCTCTACTATTAGAGTCCACCTATGTTACCATGTTGTACTGTACAACAGTTTTTGTTATTTTCCAATCTAACCATTAGATGGTTCAGAGTTCAATCTAACAGCTTATATAAATTAATGGCGATTTGAAGGTGCAACTTACAACCGTGGGAGCCCCTTTTTTTCTTTTTTATTCAACGATGAAAATTGCATAAAGAAATGGTGTTCCGTTAGCTCCAAATATCCAGTTAGGGTTTGAATTCAAGGTCGCATGGAATCGCATCCATTCGAGATCCGTATTGGCGCTGAAATCAATTCTCTGAATCTGCGAGTGGACTAAATTAGGAAGGATGCCGCTAATGACTGAACAGTGCGGTGATGGTCGTAAACTGAACCTTGAAAACCCGAAGCAGGTCTGCTGATGTCTGAAATAATGTGCACGGGTCTAATTATTAAACCACCTATTGGACTGTAATGGAGTTCGATTCTCTTAGAATTGACCAAACCAATATGGAGACTATTCGAAAAGGACGTGAAGGAAAAAAACAAATTGACTCACCAAATAATTATGGAGGCCAAAGAGTGTTTTGATAATCAATTCAAGATTCAGAAGTTAAGAGTAATTTTTTTAACTTGCAATTAACAGTTGAATGGTTCCGAAAGGGAAGTAGCTTTTTTAAGTTTGAGTGCTGTAGAATTGATGCCCACGAGGTTGCATTGTTCAGTTCTGAGGTTGATGGAAGAGCGCAATGTTCATTCGGTGTGAAGTATGATGACGAAGGGAAGCCCACGGCTGCAGAATTTGATGTCTGCTGCAATTGCCTGGCACAAATATGTTTTCGCCTTTAATTTATCTAACGTTGTTTAGAAATAATTTCTCCTACTACCACTACGATTCCATTCAAAAAGATTTGGATTATGGGAATTTTTTTCTGTAGAAAAGATTTCAACAATTCATGGGTTCGGGAGAACATTTGGTTATGGGTCATTCAAAACAAATCAATTAAGAGAAGAACGCGCACTGTGTCTGGGTCTTTATTAATTGAATAAAGTTTCCCCCAATAACTTGAAGCACCTGGCTGCTATTATTATCCACCAGCTCTTGTCAATCGTTGGATCAACTCATTTTAAATCCAACGAAGGTGCTAAAAGAAGACAAAAACTGTGGTACATTACTACAGTGGTAACATAGGTGGATCCCTACTATTATTATAAAGTAAAAATTATTCTGAAAAATTGGCATCTAAAATAAGGGTTCCTCTATGATGCTGTAATTTTTTTACAGCATCAATAATATTTTTAATTGTGAACTATTGTATTTAATCAATGGTACACAATATTTGTAGGTAAAAATAAAAATAAAAAATAATAGTAAACGGTTAACAAATGTATAAAGGGTGGAAAAATTTATAAAATAACTATGACCACCTTTAGAGTTTGAAATAATTTCACTTAAATAACATATTTTATTTAAAATTGTTTTTCAATCCCCCTTTAAATTTGAAATGTGATAATCTTTTTTAAATAAATCTTCCAAAATCTATTACCATTAAGTATAAAATATAATGGTAGGTTATTTAACACAAATTAAATAAATAAGTTGCAATTGCAAAATTTATATATGATATAACACTAATAAATAACACAACTAAGTACATATAGTTAAGTAAATGTCATTGTTACATCAATAAACTCATTGTTGAGATTGCTTCTAATATAAAAATTACTTGATCACACATGTTTTAATAAAATTTAACATCGTATATTAAAATACTCATTATTTTATATAATATTAATGGACATTGTATAATTGATCATGAAGTATGTATCATTTTTAACACCCATTTAACATACTTATTTTCTATACTTTATATTTATCTTACAGTTAATATCCTTACATGGTGAGAGTTTTAAGTTTTATAAGCTTATATATTTTCATTTTATTTTCAAACATTACTTTGTTAATTTTATAAAAGTTAAATCGAATATATATTCCTAATGAGTTTTAGTTTATAAATCGTGAAAGATTATTTTATTGATATTTTTGGATTGTAATTATAAAATTTTATGTTATGAAAAGTCATTATTTTTTATGATAGTTAATAGTGACAATAAATAAAATATTACCTCCGATAATATTTACGTGAGAAAAAAAGTGAAAGAAAATTATTTACATTTTTAGATTTTTATTAATATGGTAGAAAATTATCTGAGCCTTATAAAATTTAAATTTCACAAGTTTGTTTTCATTTTATTTTCAAATGTCACTTTGTTAATTTCATAAAAGTTAATTCTAACACATATTCCTAATTAACTTTAGTTTATGAATCATGAAAGATTATTTTATTATTATTCTTTGATAGTAATTATAAAAATTTTATGTTACGAAGAGTCATTACTTTTCTTATGATAATTAATAGTGGCAATAAATAAAATATCACATTAAATAATATTTAATGGACAAAATGAGGAAAAAAAATCACTGCATGTTTTTATATTTCCATTATAAAGATATGGTTTGGATACTTTAACTTAAAATTTTAACACAATATTTGAGCCACTAATATATAATAATATAATGGTTGATATTAAAAGTTAAAGCAACATTTCATAATATTGTATCCTCCACCATTGAATTGCATGAAATAAATAGTTTAACTTTTTGTTAAAAACTTAAATCAAAATATTTCTCAGTCTATAGTTATATAGACATATATATTTTCCAATAATAATTGGTGAATAAAATATTTCTCATTTGTTGTGACTCATATAGTATTATTAATAAAATACATTTAAAATAGTTCATTAAAAGGCCTTCTATTATCATTATTGTTTAGGTATTAATGGCTTGTAATTAAATTCGTACAATACAAATTATTATAAGATTTTGTGTTAAATAACCTTCTTGATATTATATTTTATATTTAATGGTAACTGTTTTTGAAAGATTTATTTAAAAAAGATTATCATATTACAAATTTAAAGGAGAACTGAAAAGTAATTTTAAATAAAATATGCTATTTAAATGAAATTGTTTCAAACTCTAAGGATAGTTACAATTATTTTATGAAAATTCTCCACCCACTTGAACGGTTAGCAAACTGTTTATTATCATTTTAAAATTATTTTTTAGTACACATATTGTACACCATTGATTAAATCTAATAGTTCATAATTAATATATTATTGATACTGTAAATTTTTTACAGCATCATAGAGGAACCCCTAAAATAATAAACGGAGCATTTTAAAACTTTATAAAATTATTTAACTTTTGTTGTGGCGAAAATGGTAATTAGCAAAAAATCTGGATGGGTCCATACCAAACCCCAAGATTTGAAAACAAAGGTCTGGGCGGGCCTTCGTCCAAAGCTGAGGCAGCATTTTATGCCGGATATGTTAATTAAAAATTAACACTCGTATTTAGTTTTCGTGTATCCGCGTGTGCCGTTGGTTAAAATGCGCCGTTAATTAATTAATACGCGTATTTAGGATCATTCTCGGATATTTAGATGGCGGTAACAAATTTAGGAAACACACAAAACTTTGGATTCCTAAAGCAATTCGGAAACTTTATGTAATCCTAATTACTCACTGATTTCGGGTTTCCTAATCTTAACCGGACACCAAAATAGAAGTATATAAACAGAGCCTTTAAATTAAGACACCCATTTTCATATTTGTCCTATCTTCGCAAATATATTTAGTTTCTTCTTCCGGTTTCACACAGTAGAATTAGAATCCACCACCATGTATGCTACAATGAATATTAACGGTGTTGTTGCGAACAACAAAAAGTTTTGTTCTTGGACTGGTTCTGATTCACTGCCACTGCCACTGCCGCTGCCGCTACGTTCAGTTTCAGAGGAGCACAAAATATGTCCACATGCCACCATTCTCAACGGAATGTGTGTGGTATGTGACAAGCTTATGGGCGATTCTTATGGCGTTTGTTTTGATTACATTGAGAAGGGCTTGAGGTACAGCATCGATGAAATTTCTCGCTTGAAGAAAAGAAACACCAAGAATCTGTTGAGGATGAGGAAACTTCACCTTGTTCTTGACTTGGACCACACGTTACTTCACTCTCGATGGATTGGTAAGTTAACATGTGATGAGAAATATTTGGAGAAGGCAGCAGCAGCCGGCGGAGAATTTTCTTCTGATAAGATTTCGAGAGGGAATGATCTGTTCAAAATCAAAATTGGTGATAATGTTCTATTGGTGAAGTTGAGGCCTTTTGTTAGATCTTTTCTTGAAGAAGCAAGCAGACTGTTTGAAATTAGTGTTTGCACGATGGGTAACAGAGAGTATGCCGCCAGGGCCGTGAAGTTACTTGATCCGGATTGCAAGTATTTTAATTCAAGAATCATTACACGTGAAGATTTCAAACAAAAGGAGAGGAAGTACCTGGACTTGGTGTTGGGACAAGAGAGTAGCATCGTCATCATTGATGATACCGAGAGTGTTTGGGGTGGGCGTGTGGAGAACCTGATTACCGTGGGAAGTTATGACTTCTTTAAAGATAAAAAAAAGAATGATTGCAAGTCTTACTCTGAACAGATGAGCGATGAAAGCGAAAGTGATGGCGCTTTGGCTAACATTCTCAGAGCTCTGAAAGCGGTTCATGCGTTGTATTTTGACAATCCGGGTAATCATGCTGCAGGCAGAGACGTTAGAAGTTGCTTGGCAAAAATTCGGAGCAGGATTCTGATGGGGTGTACTATACTGTTCCGCGAGGATGATTTTGAGGAGTCACCATTAACATGGTCAAGGGCAGAAGAGATGGGAGCTATTTGCACATTAGTAACTGACGCCTCCGTTACACATGTGGTTTCATCAAATACACAATCTGAGACTTTTGAATGGGCAGAGCAGGAGAAGAAGTGTTTGGTGCATCCGCAGTGGATCAATGATGCTTATTTTCTCTGGTGTAGGCAGCCCGACGATGTATCATTCTTTTAAATGTACCCATTTATGTACCAATTCAAGTGTAGCAGTAAATGCACTGATTCTTTACCACTTAAGGATTCTTTTTCTCAATTTTATGGTTAATGATTCAATCAAGCACCAGCTGTTTTATTCTAATTCTCAGTCCCACCGCTGTATCACAAGGCTTAAATTCCGATGATTAATAATGAAAGAGTTTAAAGTGTTGAAAATTGATTATTTCAGCATTAAGTTTTACAAGTAGTAGCTTTGCCTATTGTGGAAGAACGTGTAGGAGTAATACAGGCAGCTGTTATAAACTGATCCAACTGCCACAGATCTAATCTACATATGACTCATATTGTGCATTTAAAGCATGCTCCGGGACTTTCATCAAACATCTTGCTGTTTTCATCTAACATTTTGCCAGCTTGCGAAAAACGTTGACGTCCCCAAATGAAATAGTTTCCAATCTTATTGCTTGCTAATTGGGTTAGCTTAAAATCAGCTTCCTAATCAATCCAATGCAATCGCAAATCCGAAAACACAAAACAGGTGTTGTTTAAATTGATCAGTTATATATTGGTCTCTCATTCTTTGAAATTAAGTTTAGGATTTTTCAATAGAATAGACTTTGGTGTTTTTATGCAAATTTCTTCAGAGATTTAATTTCCTGATAAGAGCATGTATTGAATGGTTAATTTTTCTTTAGTTAGTAATGATTTATTTTTACAAAACTGGAAAAACTTTGATTAAGCGAGTCAGTCCTAGATCTGTTTAATCCAAAACAGGAACAACTAACTCTATTTTTCATGCAGTTGGAAACTTTCATTTCAGGGCACAAACAGCCAAATAACTAAAATATTAAACAATTTTTTATGCATCGCCTATAATGTACCAAATTATCGAAATTTATTGCACTTGAAGAAAATTGATAAGTGTTGTCCAGTTGCAAAACAAGAAGTGATAACAGCAAAACAGAAACGGGAACACAAAATGAGATACCTCACGTCAAGAAATAAGAAAATTGGGCATCCAAGTTGGGTGAAAGGAAAAAATCCCGTGAGTAACTTAGAGCGTGCACGGAAGTGATAAAGAACTGACCTGAGTTCTTCTTTGGCCATCAATAGTTGTACTGAAGAAGAAGGGAATTGCATTTTCATAATACAGAACAAATTAGATCTTAAATCAGTATGATTTACGAAATAAATATGATTGGAAAAAATGTAATGACGATATAAAGTTGGAATTTTAAGTCAATAGGCCTGTACTTTCTTGCACTATTGCAGGAGTGGATCTTAATGGAGACTAGAAGGGGCTATGGTCCTGTAAAATTTTTAATTTTTTTAATACATATGATATCCCCTAAATTATAATAGAAGTTAAAAAATATCTCTAAACAATATATACATTATTCACTCCGGCCTCAATAACCAAAGTTTTCAATTTTCGTCCTTGATATTCAGAATTTATCAATAAAATAGGGGTTTTAACATTTAAGCACAAATCTTGAAAAGAAATTATAAATTTTAGATAGAGGAAAGAAAGGAAGAAAGGTGTCTTATTGGTCATTTGAGCACACTATTTGTTTTTCAAATTAACTGGTTACTAGAGAGCTTAAGCGTTTATCTAGCTATAGTAGTTCTTAAAATGGCATCAAAGTCAAGTTGTGTAGTCCATCTATCTTATATATAAGTATAGGTGAGTAGAAATTTAAATAACCCTGTTAG
This sequence comes from Citrus glauca, assembly GCA_029633175.1. Classification (NCBI taxonomy): domain Eukaryota; kingdom Viridiplantae; phylum Streptophyta; class Magnoliopsida; order Sapindales; family Rutaceae; genus Citrus; species Citrus glauca. Next base: position 14,340,155 of record JAQOOD010000005.1, read on the forward strand.
ACGCTGAATTAAGCACAAGCTCAAGCTTTTGGATTCTGTGATTACTTGAAATAATCTATAATTAATTTTTTTACGAACTCATATTCACTGGCATTCTTTATGGTGAAAAAAAAGTGATACCTGCAAGGAAAAATCCTTAGTATAAGATATAAGATTCCATAAAAAGAATGCAAAAAATTTATAGTTGATACGTCTTATTGTATGAGTTCGTAAAATATCAAAACCCTCTTATCAAAACTATCAAAACCCGAATCACATAGGTGAAAACATATCCAATGCCTTCTTACCTTGACCATCCATTCCATAAGCCAATATCATAAAATCCATGATACCCCATGATCTTTTTAGTTCATGAACTGTCGTACATATCAATCAAGGCATTCATAACTCAACATACATTGAATCATACCCCATTTTCACTACAATTCCATGAACCATCTCCTATTGGTGAAATATCCGGCCACTTTAAAGGACGGACAAAACCTATTCATTAGAATGTATCCTTTCAGTTAAAATTCTTTTAAAATACATCGGAGGTAACACAATAAATTAATGCATGAATGACATTTATAGTTAAATATAAGATAATTACACCTTGTATGAAATTTTCTAAAATAAGCACTCTCATGTCTTAGCATCATTAACTTATTACATGGGTAATATAGTGCCTTTGATATATTCTAAAATTTCTCTCTACACTCATCCTTATAAAATACCCACTCTCAGTAACCATCATATTCCAATAAAGAACAACATCTATCGGCCACATTTTGCAGAGAGGTAACGCAGATGGCGAGATTAAAGGAATAGTTAAAAATTTTTGGTTTGTGGATGAAGTAGAGAAATTGAAACATTGTAAAATTGATGACCATTTTTTTTTCATTTAACAGGACTTATTGTTGTGAGTTGCTTTATGTTCTCAAATGTCACCTGACGCCTCTGTAGCGAGTATAACTATAGCACTTGAGTTTTTCTTCTAAATATGTTACGATCAAATGGTTGCTTCAGGCTACTTTGGCAAAAACTTCTTAGATGAAAATACGCCATATGAGAATGCCTGGTTGCTTGTAGATGCCATAATCAAATAAAGTCAATAAATAAGATAGCCAATTCGCAAACTTTACTTGTCCATCAAATATAGTCACTATTAAATTTCAATACAATCAACCGTCAAATTCACCGAAACAGGAGATATCATGGCCTTTATTTTAGAAAAGAAATGAGATAATCGCAAGAGAAATTAAAAAAAATCACAGCTCAATTTACGCCAATAAGAAGGAAAATTACTAGAGGTTGGCAGCTTCAAGTCCAAATCAATTCGATCGAATAGCAAGTCGATTCGGACTAGTGAAAATTTCATTTCACCTAATACGAACTAGGGGTCGGCGATTCGGTTTCCGAACCCATTCGGATTCGTTTTAGCTGTAAAATTAACTAAAACCCGAACTTATTGCAATTTATCATTTCATGATAAAATGATAAATATTGTCTAATTTTAAATTAATTTTTATTACTTTCTTTGTAGTTATTTAATAGTTTTATGAATTTATTGAATCTTTGTTAGTATTTCACGTTTTATAAAAAGTTTTTTAGGTAAAGAAGAAAAAAAGTGGAAAGGCTACAAATTGGTGTGAAGAATTGGAAAAGCCCAAATACTAAGATTTCAGCTTCATGGATTTTGATTGCTTCTTGAATAAATTTATGGGCTTTATTCATGTCATTGGGCTATATCAAAAAGTAGGACTATGGGCACCCTTCTAAATATTTCTTCACACCCCTTTTCTTAACTAATCCCATTAAAATATTTTAAAAAATTATAAAATTATTTTAACACCTCTACCAATGACAAAAATACCCTTAATTAAAACTTATTTATGTAAATCTCATTTTCTATTTTTTACTATTGAACCCCATTTCAACAATGGGATTTCTCACTTTTTTTTTTATTTAAATTTGGCTCTACAATAGATTATGATGTATATTATGCAATTCCCAGGACTTAATTTGGAGATGGTGCAATTGATTTTCAGGACTTTTATTGAGTCTGTTCAGCGACTGGAGATACTAAGGTGCGGTGCGGTTGAATCGAGACCTTAAAGATAATTGGCTTGCTTTGCAATCCCTGTTAGCTTTGGCTTGCTTACATGGATTTTGGAGAATTATTGAATTGTGAATCTGCTTGAATTAGTAGTTACTTGTATCGAGCAGCATAGCCTAGCCTATAGCCAGAAAGGAGAACAAGATCTTCTAAATAATTTGCTTGTTAAATTCTTCCTTCTATAATATTGTATGTATTTTTTAAGTGATTAAACTTTACGCAACTTTCTAAATAATTTGCTCGTTAAATTCTGTCTATGCTTGGGATGTATTATTACAATCTACAAGACATCAATAGACTGAGGAGAACAAATATCTTTGCAATTAAAGATGGAACCGATAGTTTTTCTTTAAAAAAAAAAGAATGAATGGAGCTAATCGATACAAATAAATACTATTACATTAATGTTAAATTTTTTTAATGAAAAAAATTATTTAATTTTTGAGTGGGGTTTAATAAAAAATTAACCTATTATGTAATTTTAATGAGGGTTAAAATTATACAATAATTAAAAGGGTTCTAAGAGTGATTAAGAGGTGTGTCAATAGTCCCACTCATATCAAAATTGTACTAAAGTTAAGGATCATATTTGACCCATAAATATTGATTCTTGAATGGCTGGTTGAATTTACTATTTGGGCCCACATTAAAAATGTATTTTAAAACTATTTTAACACAAGGCCTACTTTCTAGGGTCCAAGTCCTATTTTTATTAGGAAAAGGTGAGCTAACACAAATTTTACAAGTCCTACGAGTATTAGAACTAAAGATCTATATAAATACTCGTTAAAAAAAGTCTTGGCATAGAAAAAATATAAGAAAAAAAAGTGAAGTATCAATTTAGAAGAGAGAACTAGGTGAATTAGATAGAAGCGATGGTTGTCATAACTTTAATTCAATCAATAAGTCTTTCTTTCTCTGGTCTTTTGTTAGTTTTCTTTAATGGAATTAATATTGAATAATTTATACATGTGTGAGTGATCTTTTTTTATCAATTAAGGTTGATTTCAAAATCTTAGACATGGATTTTTATTGATAAAGTTTCAGATTCATAATTTCTTCATCTTTCTCTACAAAAATTTATATTTCATTAATTTTCATGTTCAATAATTGCTATCCTATTTGTTTAGTGGCCAACTAGATAATTTTATGGTGATTTGATTGCTCATTTAGGGTTTTGATCCATAATTGTCAAGAAACATACCTAAGTGGCAGATTATGAACAAATTTATGAGTTTTTGTTCGATTGCATGTGGGTTCAAGATAAATACACTAAGCTATTTGTTTCACAATTCAGCCTATATCTTTTTTTATTTTGATGCTTTCATGAAATTATATTAGGAGAACTTATTCTAGGTTATTTCATGGAAAGAGATTGTTAAAGAGCATGTTTTACTAGATAGCTAAATAAAGAAAGATCAAGATATGGATCTTGTAGTTATATTAGGATTGTTTTTCTCAAAAGAAAATTAATGATGATTCAAATAATTGACTAAAATCCAATCCAATGTTTAGTAGTGGAAAATGATTCTTTGAACCATATTTCACATCATATATAAATCTCTTTAAAATTGTTATCTACAATTTTCAGATTTTCACATCATATATTGCAAATCAAGTCCAAATCTCTTCTCCACAAAATGCTATGTATATGTTCACTAATATGTCCCAAGTAGATTTGGAAATTTTGAGTTAATTTCGCTAAGTTTAGATATGGTTTTTATTTTAATTTTTATTGCAAGTAATGTTAACATGTATATGTTCATAATATTGATTTTGATGATAACAAACTTTAAATATTTTTAATTAAAATGTTGGAGCTATTTATTAAAAAACGAAAGCCTTATAATCATTCCAATTATATTCATAAAAGTTGGATAACTGTTAAACTTGAAATTGAAAAATGATTCTTTGCAATATCTAGCTAACACTATGATTTGGAAATAAACGGTTCACCGTTTATTGAAACGGTTAACCGATAAAATCCATAATGAAAATCTGTGTTCATCTTGTTACTGGAAACAAATGATAAAGGTTTAACTGAAACAGATAAGACTAACTTGTTCTACAAGTTACTGGAAACAAATGGCAAACCGTTTAATACAAATGGCTAACCGATAAAATTCCAGAGAGTTCATTTCATGAAAATCCTTAACCGTTTAATGTATACAAATAACTGATGTTTATCTTGCAGGTTTCTGGAATTTTAACGGCGAAAGGGTAATCCTAAACGGCAAACCGTTTATTTAAAAATTGGTCCAACGGTAACTTTGACCAGCCTAAACAGTTAGCCGTTAATGGTTAACGACGAATCATTTTCGAGCAGACAATCTATAACGGCTAGTTTTTAAGGTCCAACTATAAATAAGCTCATTCAAATTTAAACAAAGTTGATCACAGCACAATTATTGAGCTTATATTCAAGAATACAATCTTCATAAAGCTTTAAACACATTCTTACTTCATCTATTCACACATTGGGCATTGATTAGCAATCTTAAATATTGTGTGAGAGAAAAAGTATTTTTAATTTTTTTTTTGAGTGATTGTAAGTGTTGGAATACATTTGGGTTAAGAGATTGGGGATAATCTCTTGTTGTAAATGTTCATTGACACATTAGAAGTCAAGTGTAAGTATTAGAAGCCTTGGAGGCTTACTTAGTGAAATCTTCAAGCCCGGAAAGCTTGGAGGGGTGGACGTAGGCGAGGTTGGTCGAACCACGTAAAAATCTTCGTGTTTGAATCTCTCTTCCCTTATCTTTTTATATTGTAATTGATTTAATTATTATTCCATTAAATTCATTTTAGATTTGCATGATAATCATTTTTAGAATAAAAAACTAGGATGAGAACCAGAGCTTGGGTTGCACACTTGTATTTCATTTGGTATCAGAGCTTGGTTCTCTTGTTAGGACTTAACCGTCTAGAGTAAAAGATCTATGGTAGCCCAAAATGACTCAACCTTTAGGGAAGGATAGTCCACAACTAGGCCATCTTTCTTTGACGGAAATGACTACCCATATTGAAAAACTAGGATGAGAATTTATTTACAAACACTAGATTATGAAATTTAGGAAGTTGTATGTGATGGTCCGTTTTTGCCCCTAACTAAAAATGAAGGTGGGGAAGATATTCCAAAACCTTCAAGGAAATGGAATGAATTGGAAAAGAGAAAAGCTTATCTAAATTATAAAGTTATGAATGCTTTATTTTGTGCACTTAATAAGAAAGAATTTCATCGAGTATCTAGTTGTGAAAATGCCAATAAAATTTGACACAAACTTGAAGTAGTTTATGAAGGCACAAATCAAGTGAAAGAGTCGAAAATTAGTAAGTACACTCAACAATATGAGTTGTTCTAAATGAAATAAAATAAGAGTGTGTACTCTATGTATACGAGATTTACGGAATAGTAAACACCCTAGGAGCTAGGAAAGACCTTCTTAAATAGCGACAAAGTTAAGAAAATCATTAGGTCACTTCCAAAAGAATGGAGACCTAAAAGAATCGCTATTGAAGAGGCCAAAGATTTAAATAGTTTACCTCTTGATGATTTAATTGGTTTTCTCATTTTATAGTGACGAAGATTTGGCAGCAGTAAAAAGACATGAGGAGAAAAAGAAAAGCATTGCTCACAAAACTTCAAAATATGAGAGTGAACCGAATTATGAAGAGTTGGCTATGCTAGAAAGGAGGTTTAGAAAAGTCTTCAAGAGAACCGAAAAGTGAAGAAAATTCAGAAACTTTAAGAACCAAAGGGAGAAAAAAGAGGTAATCACATGCTATGAATGCAAGAAGCCTAGCCATATAAGATCGGAGTGCCCATTTATCAATAAACTCAAGAAGAAATCCATGGATGCAACTTGGGATGATAGCAAGGAAGATTCAAGTGATGAAGAAGGGTCGCAAGAAGTGTCAAACCTAGCGCTTATGGCAATAGGAGAGGATGATGATCTCAATGAGGTAAGTGATCCCACCTATGATGAATTGTATGAAGTGTTTAAAGACTTGCATAATGAGTTGATGAAGATTGGTGAAAAAAATGTATGTCTTAAAAAGGAAATGACAAAGCTTAAAAATGAAAATGAATCTTTAAATGAGGTAAGTGATCCCACCTATGATGAATTGTATAATGCTTTTAAAGACTTCCATAATGAGTTGATGAAGATTGGTAAAAATAATGTATATATTTAAAAGGAAATGACAAAGCTTGAAAGTGAAAATGAAAATGAAAATGAATCTCTAAATGCAAGAATTACATGCATGGAAGTAGAGAACAAAACATTGCATGATAAAATTGCATTATCAAACGAGAAACCTAGCATCTCACATGAGCATTTAGAATCAAACATAGATGATTTGAAAAATGAAAATGAAATGCTTAAGAAAAAGAGCAATGAGTTGAATGAGATTGTTTTGAAATTTACAAATGGGCCAAAAATGTTGGATAACATGCTTAATTCACAAAAATGTGTGTTTGACAAAGGAGGTATTGGTTATAAGCCAAACTTGAAACAAAAATATTATAAAAACTACTTTGTGAAGAGTACATCTAGTAACAATCAAATTATATGTCATTTTTGTAATCAAGATGGTCATATGAAAAATAGATGTCCAGTAAAAAGAAATGCATATTATGGTATGAAATGCATTTGGATTCCAAAAGGAATCACTACTAATTTTCAAGGACCCAAAAAGCTTTGGGTACCTAAAACTTGAGATTTTCTCTATAGGGCTTGAAGAAGAAGAAAAATAAATGGTACTTGGATAGTGGTTGTTCAAGACACATGACCGGAAACTATGCACAGTTCTCAAGCTTCGCCAAAATTGAAAATGGTGGAGACGTATCTTTTGGAGACAACTCAAAAGGAAAAATTCTTAGAATTGTAAATGTTGATAAAGTTTTCTCAACTCTAATTGAAAATGTATGTTTGGTTGAGAACTTGAAACACAACTTAATTAGTATTAGTCAATTATATGACAAAGGTTATAAAGTTGTCTTTGATAAATTTAGTTGTGGAGAATTCATGTAATGGCAAGATCTTATTTGTTAGGAATAGATGTGGTAATGTTTATATCATTGACATACAATGTGCATCCACTCTTGATAAATATTTTTCGGCATTACATGATGATAGTTGGTTATGACATAGAAGGTTAGGATATGCAAGTATGGATTTGATTTCGAAATTTTTGAAAAATGATTTAATTAAAGTTTTTCCAAAAATTGGTTTTCAAAAAGATAAGATTTGTAAAGCTTGTTAATTTAGAAAACAAATCAAAACATCTTTCAAGAATAAAAATCATATTTCGACTTCAAAACCACTTCAACTTCTTCTCATAGATTTATTTGGGCCCCCTAGATATGCTAGTCTAAAGGGTAAATATTATGCATTTGTGATAGTGGATGATTATTCTAAATATACATGGGTATTATTCTTAAATAATAAGGATGATGCTCTTGATGTTTTTAAAGTGTTTTATATGAAAATTCAAAATGAAAAAGGGTATGGTATTGCATGCATTAGGAGTGATCATGGAGGAAAATTTAAAAATCATGCATATGAGATTTTTTGTAATGATTTTGGCATTGAGCATCAATTTTCATCACCTAGAACTCCAAAACAAAATGGAGTTGTTGAGAGAAAGAATAGATCCATTAAAAAAATGGCTAGGACTATATTGAATAAAAATTCATTGCCTAAGTATTTTTGGACCGAGGCCGTCAACACCGTTTGTTATGTTTTAAATAATGTGTTGATTAGACCTAACCTTAACAAAAGGCTTAAGAATTACTTATTGGATAACGGTTTTTCGATGGATAAAGTGGATACTACTCTTTTTGTTAAGTATAAAAATTAAGATATTTTTGTTATTTAAATTTATGTTGATGATATTATTTTTTGTTCTACTAATGAATTGTTGTGTAAAGAATTTTCATCTTGTATGTGTAAAGAATTTGAAATGAGTATGACGGGAGAGTTGAAGTACTTTCTTGGGTTACAAATAAAACAAAATGAGGAAGGAATTTTCATAAATCAAGCCAAGTATGTGAAATACCTACTCAAGCGATTTGGCATTGATGATTCAAAGACCAAAAGCACTCCAATGAGCACAATAATTAAGCTTGACAAAGATGAAAAAAGCAAACAAGTGGATATCAAAATGTATCGAGGTATGATCAGATCTTTACTTTACTTAACCGCAAGTAGACCCGATATCATGTTTAGTGTATGTTTGTGTGCAAGATTTCAATCATGTCCCAAGGAATCTCATTTTTTTGCTATTAAAAGAATTTTTTGTTACTTAAGTGGAACCATAGATCTTGGCGTTTGGTATCCTAAGGGAACTCATATAGATTTAACATGCTATTTGGATGCGGACTTTGCCAGTTACAAAGTTGATAGGAAAAGCACTAGTGAAACTTGTCATTTACTAGGTCATTCACTTGTTCCATGGTTTAGTAAGAAACAAAATTCGGTTGCACTTTCAACCACCGAGACTGAATATATCGCTGCCGGGAGTTATTGTGCACAAGCACTTTAGATGAAACAAACACTTAAAGATTATGACATTAATCTTGAACAAATTACTATTAAGTGTGATAATACTAGTATTATAAATCTTTCAAATAATCTCACTTAACAGTCTAGAGCCAAGCATATAGAAATTAGACATCATTTCTTGAGAGATCATATTCAAAAGAGAAATATTGCATTAGAGTTTATTTCTATAGAAAAACAATTCGCTGATATTTTTACCAAACCTCTTGGCGAAGAATAATTTTCAAAAATTCGGCATGAACTTAGGATGATGAAATTTTCGCATTAACTTCTCTATTCATGTTATTGAGTGTATTGAATTGATTGACTTTTTGATGATTTGATGATTTACTATTTATGAAATGCTTAAGCATGATATTCAAATGATGTGTTTTGCTTAGATAATTCTTGAATGTTTATATGAATTAATTGCTTGAATACATGTTCATGAATCATGCATTAAAATGGCTCATAAAATATTTTTGGATTAATTAAATGATCTTGAAATGTATTATTTACTGGCCAAAAATTAAATCAAATATGCTAAATTATAGATAAAAAAAGGTTAACCTCTTCCAATAAACGATGTACTGTTTTTATTCCATAAACTGGATTAGAAGTCTGCCTTTTACCCTTTTACCGTTTGATGCAATCAGTAAACCGTTTAAAAACATAAACTAGGATATGCTCTCTGAAAAATTACTCCTTAACCGTTAAAATGATAACCTTTCACCGTATCCTATTAATTAGTCTCTGGAAAGTTACTCCTTAACCGTTTAAATAAACGGTTAATCGTTTTTGTGTAATATAAAACTATTCCAAGGGTTTCCTCTCTCTTCTCATTTGCCCTCTTACCGTTTCAGCCATTGTTGCGTAGCTGAAGCTTTCTCTATCCTCAAACCTCTATTTTTCATGATTTCCTTGCCAAATTACACCTAAAACATCCTTTTCTTAATCGTTAGATCATTTTTATCGATTCAAATCTTCAAATCGAGCTTGAAATTGAAAAGTCCCAAATCAAAATCCTTAAGGCAGCCGGTTAGGTTTCGTCCTTTTTGACCTAATTCGTGTCCTTTTTCAACCCAGTTCAGCTTCCAAATTCTATCCTCCACTATTTCTTGATCCCAAAATCAGTTATTTTTCCTCCAAAGTCACTGTTCTCAAAATCCCTCACTCTTCCTGTTCTTTACCATGGTTGAGTCATCTTGGAGAACTTGAAGAAAGAAAGATATGCCTCAAAGGAATTCCATACCACCACGGACAGTATCTGAATTCGCAAGAATTCATTTTCCCACACCCTCATTGGCCAACCGTGTTGAGGACTGTTTCAATGGCAGAAAGGTACTTGATTCGTTTTATGTTGACACAGAAGACTTTAGAACCTTAATTGTGTGTGGTAAATGTTGAGTGTTAGAAAATATATATTTATAAAGGAGAAAATCGTCATTTTACATTTCAAGTCTTACTAACAACCCTTACTTTTATGTATTTAAGCTTCTTATAATTTAATTATGTGTGTTTTATTTTAATTAAGTATTTTATGTATTTTAGGAGTGTTATAGTCATTTCTCAATAAAGGAGAGATCAAACGGCAAAACGAACATCACTTTTGAACTCAGGACAATCGAAAACCTTAGGAGGAGCATAAAAGGAAAAATGGCATTGTTCACATGTATAATACTATTCACATGTATGAGTATTGTATACGTTACTGTTCACGACACTATTTACATAGACGGATCGATGACGTGACATTGACCGATGATATGACATTGACTGATGAGGTATCAAGATCCTGTTGGACTAAAATTCTTATACACTGTTGATCAATGACGTGGCAGCATATCAATAGACCAAAAAATGCGCGTACGGTACATGCAACACATGGGATTAATTTCAACCAAACCGCATTACTGATCAAACCGTGTCACTGTTGAAGCCGCATAGTCAAACCACGTATTGTTCATGCATACTGTTGACGCGTACTATTGACTGATGACGTGGCGCAATTCTGAGCGTCCAAACTGTTTTTAATGCGATGGCCATGATTTACAAGTATCTATAAAAAGGGGACCTCTCTTCCCCCTAATTTGATACCTCTGAATCCATTTTTGGACTCTATTTTCTGTAATTCCTTCTCTATCTTGTATTTTCTACTTATTTTAATAAATTACTATTTTTCTCTAATTCAATTATGAGTGGCTAATTTTCTTTCAAGCTTGGGTTGAAAGTGAAGTCTCAACATTTGTCATGGGTTTTATTTGGTAAATTTATTTTCTCTTCCCCTCTAGTTTTTGTGGATGTTTTGACTTTTCCTTGACAAATAATAATAATCTTGTCTAGTACCGTCCTGGTTTCACCGGCTCCAAAGTATAAGGTTATTATTATTTGGCACGATAAGCTCTTAGCACCATATTTATTAGAGTATGGTTCATGAGGTGTGGATTCCCCCCTCATGATTTAATTGGTATTAATAAAGAATATTTAGCCCATGATGCATATTGATACGGATCCAGATACCCAAGTACGTCATTCCAATAGAATTCTCTTCAATTTATTCTGGTCATTTCAGTTCCAATTTTAGAACTTATTCTCGCCATTTTAATTTAAGTTTTAGCATATTCCAAATCATTTCCACCACAAATCCAATCACCCATTTACAAAATTAATTCTACACATTAAAATCTACCTCCTTGTGGGATCGACACTCCTCACCATTGATCTATATTACAATATATTTGTGCACTTGCGAGTTCAATAAAATTTGCACAACAAGTTTTTGGAGCTATTGCTGGGGAGGTAAGTAATTTTAATTTATAGAATTAATTTTTGGGAATATTTTCATTTAATTATTTTCTTGAATTTTTTTAAAAAGAAAAAGAAAAAAAGGGAACCTACATTTAGAGGTTAGTATTTCTTTTCTTTTACTCTTCTTTAAAATTCTGTAATTTAATTTTCAAGTTATTTTTTTCTTCTTTGTGATTTTTGTTTATCTTATTATTTCTTAGTTAATTTATTTCACGTATTTTTTGTGTTTTTTTATAGTAAAGTTGTAATAGTACCATAAGGTTAGTATCGTAATTTCTCCCTCTTCTTTATTTCTATTTGTTTTATTCCCATCTTTATTTTTATTTTATTTGTTTTGCATGCATGATCGTAGATCATTATTACTTAATCTTAAGCCTATAGACTTTGAACTTGAGAAAACACTTCGCACACACAAAAAAATGAAAAACAAAATGGATTTGCAACCACATGAGAGGCCATTTAAGGACTACTTACTCTGATGCACTTTTTAACATTAACTCTCCTCCACTTGTTGCCATTAGCCATTCTTGCACATTCGGCAATAAACCCTCTAAAAAGTATTGGCATTGGTGCTATTTCTCATATCCATGATGTGGACACTTCAAGAGTAGCCCATTGAATCGCTCCCATGTTTCAAAAAACTGCTCGTCATCTCTCTGGGTAAACTCCGAGATTTTCCTGCGAATAGCATTAATTTTATGCACTGGGAAATATGTATTTAAAAATTTTGTAACCATTTGTTCCCATGATGAAATATTAGCAGGCAATGTATTAAGCCATGAACGAGCTCTATCCTTTAAAGAAAATGGGAATAATCTGAATTTTATATCATCATCTGAAAAATTCTCATATTTAAATGTTTGACAAATTGCGTGAAAATCATTCAAATGATTGTATGGGTCCTCATTTTCTAGGCCATAGAATGTGGGGAGACAATTTAGCACACTAGGTTTTAGTTCAAAACTCCTAACAGCTACATTTGGGTATCGTATGCATGATGTGCTCAAATTGGCTAAAGGACTGAAGTAATCCTTAAATAGCCTCTCCTGTGGTTGCAAATCCATTTCATTTTTAATGTTTTTGTGTGTGCGAAGTGTTTTCTCTAATTCAAGGTCTATAGATTCAAGATTAGGTAATAATGACCTACGACCATGCATGCAAGAAATACAAAAATAAATGGGAACAAAACAAATAAAAATAAAGAAGAAGGAGAAATTACGATACTAACCTTATTGCGCTATTACAACCTTACTATAAAAACACAAAAACAAATACGTGAAATAAACGAACTAAAAATAAATAATTAAGATAAACAAAAAAATTACAAAGAAAAAATAAATTGAAAATTAAATTACACAATTTTAAAGAAGAGAAAAAGAAAAGAAATACTAACCTCTAAATGTGGATTCACTTTTTTTCTTTTTTCTTTTTTTTTAAAAAAATACAGGAAAAAAAATTAAATGGAAATATTCACAAAAATTAATTCTAAGAATTAAAATTACTTACCTCCCTGGCAACGGCGCCAAAAACTTGTAGAGTAGCAAACATAGCGTAACATCACTTCAGACTAAAGATAATACAAATACTAAAATTTGTATTTAATTTTTTATTGCATGGTTAAGAAATGCGATAAAGCCATCATAAAAATTATTGACATTTAACAAACTGATGGGTTTCTGGTGAATGTGCAGATGGACCCAAGATGCTACTGTAATAAGTGCCTCTAGTGTTGCAAGATCTCCTGGAAGGAAAATAAAAGCATCAGCATGATTAAGCATTTCAGTGATTCGTTCTTGCATACCTGAGACGACTAACTCTTCTCCAGTCGTTGAGTCAGACACACTGCCCAAAGGTTTTAGAACTCTTGGGATGATGCCTAACACTTGGCTTCCTCTAACAAAAGCACTTCTGAGACCAATTTTTAATAACCCTCGGTTACCTCCTCCCTACACCAAGTGTAATTTTCTCTCTGCTATTCTTCGACTAAGATCTATGGCTGCATCAACGAACTCTTTATGTTTACCATAGATAAATCCAGAAAGCACACAAATGTTCTTAAATTGTTTATTGGAAGTAGCTGCAATTAGAATATTTCTCAAAAATAATTTGTGAGTGCTTAACAGAAAGTCATATTTAAAAATCTTGGTGACAATGGATCACAACTGTGTATGAGGTGGTATGTCAGTGTCAAATAACGCGTAAAGCATATGGCTTAATAGTCAAAAAGCAAACAGTAAAAAGGAAAAAAAAACAGTAATAAAATGATTAAAGACAATAATGCAAATGATAAAACAACAGTGAAATAAAATAAAATAACAGTAAAGCAAAAGGATATTTACAAGTAGTTGCGAGTGTGGCTCACAGCTTCCTCTGATTTTACGTTCAGAAACGGCTTAAACGCCCTCTATGGGTCGAGGATAGGCTTCCCATCCAATTTTCTTATAAACTGGCAAACAGGGTCGTTTATAATCAGATTCCCGAGACTATATCATGCATGCTCTTTCTGGAATAATGGCCATAACTGGAGAATCGCTCCTTGCACATATCCAGTGGGATGCGTTTCAAGAGACAGAAGGATATCATCCAATGACTCCTTATTCAAGCCATCCCTAATGAATTGAATCTTATCTTCTTTGTTATCAGACACCATTCCTAAAGAACATGGGTTTTTATTGCAACTCATTCTGGCACACTTATGAAAAGCAACAGAAATTCTTCGAGCTCATCGTTTTCTTGCATAATTTCTTTTACCATAACCAGGCATGTATGCAATAAATTTTGGAGGTAATTCACCCGCCAATCGTACTTTCGCCTCGATTAACCAACGGATGTCAGCAGGTATGTTATTCCTCATGAGCAATCGCATGCGTTCGGACCAAGCTTTATAGATCGTAAGGAGGGCATTCTGAGGAAGTGAAGGGAATCGCTTGTGAAGCTTCGCTAGAATCTCGGTTCTGTCCATACCTTCGCCTCAGAATATCAGTTATTATGGGAAACTGAAGTAACCGACTTGATTGTCACGGAGTACCGTTATCCGCCACTTCACCGGGATAATAAACTAAAGCACACAAACAGAAAAACAAATTAAAACACACAAAGAAAATTAAAATCGTCCTCTTATTGAATTTACCTCAAGCTCCAACTGGATTTCATAAACACCTCGCTCAATATTTCTGAGTTGGCTTTCTAAATCCTCAACATATGCTACTAACTCTGGTGGTTGTAGAGCCCAAATGCGATGTGTTTTACAAGATTGAATCTGCCTTTTGAGATGAGTTTTAATACGTTGAAGTGGTTTAAGAATGTTCAAGAGGAACGATCTACATATGTCACTCATGATTAACAATGATAAGAGAAAACTTAATGCTAAAACAAACACACTTATGCAAAAATAAATTCAATTAATAAAAGAATAAAAAGATAGAAAGAAAGATCAAACCACTGAAAAGAAAGAAATCAATTCAAATCTGGTGGGTCACTCAAATTTATTTCGGTGTCTTCTCCATGTGGTTGGTACTCTAGATATGGCTTTAATCTTTGACCATTAACTTTAAATGTGACACCGTTCTTTGGATCCTTAATTTCAATTGCCCCATGTGGAAAAACAGTGTGAACAATAAATGGGCCAGACCATCGAGAACGTAACTTACCTGGGAATAGGTGCAAGTGAGAGTTGAATAAAAGCACTTTCTGACCTGGAGTGAAAGATTTTCTCATAATATGCTTGTCATGGAAGACTTTCATTCGTTGCTTGTAAATATTGGCATTATCATATGCATCATTGTGAATTTCTTCAAGTTCTGCCAGTTGTAATCTTCTTTCTGAGCTGGCTTACTGCATGTCAAAGTTGAATTTCTTGATGGCCCAATATGTACGATGCTCGAGTTCCACAGGTAGATGGCAAGCTTTTCCATATACTAACCTATAGGGTGACATTCTAATCGGGGTCTTGAAAGCGGTTCTATATGCCCATAATGCATCATCAAGTCTTAATGATCAATCTTTTCTGTCCGACCTCACCGTCTTTTCTAATATGTGCTTTATTTCTCGATTGGACATCCCCACATGGCCACTGGTTTGCGGATGATATGGGGTTGCCACTTTATGAATGATTGAATACTTTGTCAAAAGAGTTTTGAATACTTTATTACAAAAGTGGGCACCACCATCACTGATTATTGCTCGAGGGAATCTAAAGCGCGAAACAATGTTGCTTTTCAAAAACCCTACTACCACCTTGTGATCATTGGTTTTGCATGGAATTGCTTCTACCCATTTCGATACGTAGTCAACACCAACCAATATGTATTGATGGCCAAAAGAAGGGGGAAAGGGTCCCATGAAGTTGATACCCTATATGTCAAAAATCTCAACCACTAAAATTGGATTTAGTGGCATCATGTTCCTTTGTGTAATGCTCCCCATTCGTTGACACCTATCACATGAAGAATAGAAAGTATTAGCGTCTTGAAATATAGTCGGCCAATAGAAACCACATTGTAAAACTTTAGTCGTTGTTTTCTTAGCACTGAAATGGCCTCCACAAACTTGTTCATGGTAGAATGAAAGAATATTCCGAAATTGACTTTCTGGGACACATCTTCTAACAATTTGGTTTGCACAATACTTGAACAAATACGGGTCATCCCAAAAGAAATTCTTTATTTCTGCAAAGAATTTATCCTTGTCTTGCTTGGTCCAATGCTCTGGAAGTTTACCTGTAACAAGATAATTAACTATATTAGCATATCAAGGTAAAACTTTCACACTCATTAATTGTTCATCTGGAAAGGACTCATTCAATGTTAATGGCTCTGTAATTGTGACAAAATGGAGACGAGAGAGATGGTCTGCCATAATATTTTCTGTGTCTTTCTTATCTTTGAATTCTAAGTCAAATTCCTGCAAAAGTAATACCCAACGAATTAGTCTAGCTTTTGCATCTTTCTTTGTGAGAAGATATTCAAGAGTAGCATGATCTGTGAACACGATTATTTTATAACCAATAAGATAAGATCAAAATTTTTCCAATGCAAACACTACTGCTAGCATTTCTTTTTCAGTAGTTGAATAGTTCAACTGTGCATCATTCAATGTCATACTAGCATAGTAAATAACATGGGGAACTAAGCTCCAATTTGTGGGCTGAATGATGGGTAATGATGTCAACAATTGTTTTAATTTTTCAAAAGCCACAAGACATGAATCATTAAAGATAAAAGGTACATCCTTAGCAAGTAAATTGCATAAGGGTCTAGAAACTTTGTTAAAATCTTTAATGAAACGTCTATAAAAACCAACATGCCTAAGGAAAGATTTTACTTCTCTGACTGTTTTGGGTGGAGGAAGATTAGAAATAAGATCCACCTTGGCTTTGTCAACCTCAATACCTTTACTTGAAATGATGTAACCGAGAACAATACCTTATTTTACCATAAAATGACATTTCTCCCAATTTAAGACTAAGTTCTTCTCGATACATCTCTGCAAAACTAGTGTTAGATGATGTAAATATTGATCAAACGAGTCACCAAAGACAGAAAAATCATCCATAAAGACCTCAAGGAATCGTTCAACCATATTAGAAAAAATGTTCAACATGCATCGTTGAAATGTAGCAGGTGCATTACATAATCCAAATGGCATCCTCCTATATGCAAAAGTGCCAAAAAGGCAAGTGAAAGTGGTTTTCTCTTGATCTTTTGGTGCTATGGGAATCTGATTATATCCTGAGTAGCCATCTAGAAAGCAATAAAATTCATGGCCTGCTAATCTATCAAGCATTTGATCGATAAATGGTAAAGGAAAATGGTCTTTACGTGTGACAGAATTCAACTTTCTATAATCAGTGCATACACGCCATCCTGTAGTTATTCTAGTTTGTATCAATTCATTATCGGCATTCGTAACTACAGTGACTCCTGACTTTTTGGGGACAACTTGCACAAGACTGACCTATGAACTATCAGAAATGGGGTAAATGATACCTGCATCTAATAGCTTAAGGACTTCAGTTCTAACCACTTCTTTCATATTAGGATTTAACCGACGTTGCATTTTCCTAGTAGATTTAACATTTTCATCAAGGTGAATGTAATGCATGCAGTCTACTAAATTTATACCTTTGATGTCTGCTATGGTCCATCCTAATGCTCCTTTGTGCTCTTTTAAAACATCCAACAACTTACCTTTTTGCTCGTCATTGAGGGATGATGAGATGATTACCGGTAGAGTACTTTCTTCCTCCAAAAATGCATATTCCAGAGTGTTGGGCAATGGTTTGAGCTCGAGTTTCGGTGGTGATTCTGATGATGGAATGAGTTTCTTCTTTGATGGTGCTAGTTGTTCAACTCTTAACTTCCATTTATTAGTGTCCATGGATGGTGCTGAGTCAAGTAGGGCGTTGAACTCATCGACCGATCTATCAATATCAAAATCCAAACCAAAGTGAGTTAAATATATTTGTAAAGGATCATCACTAAGGTTTGAAACAAAAGTGTCATCAACTAATGCTTCAATTAAATCCACATCAACAATTTCATCATCTGCATTATGAGGTTGTTTGGCAATATTAAAGATGTTCAGCTCCATAGTCATATTGTCGAAGGACAACTGCATATTTCTAGTCCTGCATTGAATGTGAGCATCCGCAATTGCCAAGAAAGGTCGGCCTAGAATAATGGGGATGTGCTTCCTTGAATCCTGTATTGGTTGAGTGTCAATTACAATGAAATCAACAAGAAAATAAAACTTGTCTACCTGGATAAGCACATCCTCCACAATACCAAGAGGTATTTTCGTGGACCAATCTACAAGTTGTAACACCATTGGAGTTGGGTGTAATTCTCCAAGTCCAAGTTTCACGAAAACAGAATAAGGCAACAGATTTACACTAGCTCCTAAATCCAACAAAGCATTCGCAATTGTGTGGTTCTCTATGCTATATGAGATAGTGGGGGAGCTTGGGTCTTTGCATTTTAAAAGAATTTTATGTTGGAGTATAGAACTAACGTTTTCTGTTAAAAATGCCTTCTTTTGTACATGCATGTTTCTCTTTTTAGTACATAGATCTTTAAGAAACTTGGCATAAGATGGAACTTGCTTTATAGCATCAAGTAAAAGGATGTTGACATTTACCTGCTTGAAGATTTCAAGAATCTCACCTGTAGATTTTCCTTTCTTTCCTTTAGCTAACCTCTGAGGAGATGGCGCTTTCGGAACATATTCTCGTGGGTTGGTTTCTTCTTTCTCCTCCGGTGATGATTCCTCAATATTCACAGGTACAATTTGATTTTCTTTTGTCACTGGCATCTCCACTTTGTTGTCGACTTCTTTTCCTTTTCGCAAGGTCATGACGGCTTTGACCTCTCTATACTGCTGTGGTGAACTAGTACTTGCTTCATGCACTCCTTTAGGGTTAGGCACTGGTTGACTTGGAAATTTACCTTTCTCAACAGTCATTGTCAAGGTCTGAACTGAAGAAGCAAGTTGTCTCACCATCTTTTCAAGGATTGAAACTGATTGGGCTTGTGAGTTGAAGCTCGCTCTCAACTCATTTCGTAGTTCATCAATGGTGCGATTCTGTTGCTCAATCGTGGAGTGAGTAACATTCTTGAAATTCTGGAATGCATCCTCCCATGGTCTGGGTTGAGAGTAGTTGTGGTTTTGATTGAATGGTCTAAATGGGGGCTGAGAGGCTTGAGGATTTTGAGCAATTTGTTGCATTGGTGGAGCTGGAGCTGCTGGTCTATTCTGTTGGAATCCTTAAGACCATGAAAAATTGGGGTGGTCTTCCCATCCAGAATTATATGTGTTGGAGTATGGGTTGTAATTTGATGGTTTTCTCATTACTCCTATGGCATTGGCTTGATCTGGATATGAGTCAAGGTCATGTGGCTCTGTTGATTTAGCAGTCGATAACGATGCTATTTGTCGAGAGAGACCTTCAACCATCTCCTTGACTTCTTTAATTCCTGAAGTTGACTCACCAATGTGAACCTCATTTACTCCCTTAATCTTTCTAGTATTCCTGAGTGATCGACTCCATTGTTAGGAATTATCCGCTTGTCGCTGGAAGAATTCCCAAATCTCTGATGCACTTTTTGACATTAGCTCTCCTCCACTTGTTGCCATTAGCCATTCTTGTACATTTGGCAATAAGCCCTCCAAAAAGTATTGGCATTGGTGCCATTTCTCATATCCATGATGTGAACACTTCAAGAGTAGCCCATTGAATCGCTCTCATGTTTCGAAAAACTACTCGTCATCTCTCTGGGTAAACTCCGAGATTTCCCTGCAAACAGCATTGGTTTTATGCACTTGGAAATATTTATTTAAAAATTTTGTAACCATTTGTTCCCATGATGAAATGCTATTAGCAGGCAATGTATTAAGCCATTAACGAGCTCTATCTTTTAAAGAAAATGGGAATAATCTGAGTTTTATATCATCATCTGAAAAATTCTCATATTTAAATGTTTGACAAATTGCGTGAAAATCATTCAAATGATTGTATGGGTCCTCATTTTCTAGGCCATATAATGTGGGGAGACAATTTAGCACACTAGGTTTTAGTTCAAAACTCCTAGCAACTACATTTGGGTATCGTATGCATGATGTGCTCAAATTGGCTAAAGGACTGAAGTAATCCTTAAATGGCCTCTCCTGTGGTTGCAAATCCATTTTATTTTTAACGTTTTTGTGTGTGCGAAGTGTTTTCTCTAATTCAAGGTCTATAGGTTCAAGATTAGATAATAATGACCTACGATCATGCATGCAAAAAATACAAAAATAAATCGGAGCAAAATAAATAAAAATAAAGAAGAAGGAGAAATTACGATACTAACCTTATTGCGCTATTACAACCTTACTATAAAAACACAAAAATAAATACATTAAATAAACGAACTAAAAATAAATAATTAAGATAAACAAAAAAAATTACAAAGAAAAAATAAATTGAAAATTAAATTACACAATTTTAAAGAAGAGAAAAAGAAAAGAAATACTAACCTCTAAATGTGGATTCACTTTTTTTTTCTTTTTTCTTTTTTTAAAAAAATACAGGAAAAAAAATTAAATAGAAATATTCACAAAAATTAATTCTAAGAATTAAAATTACTTACCTCCCCGGTAACGGCGCCAAAAACTTATTATGCAAATTTTATTGAACTCGCAAGCGCACGTATCTGTTGTAGTATAGATTAATGGTGACGAGTGTCGATCCCACGAGGAGGTGGATTTTAATTATATATAGAATTAATTTTGTAAATGGATGGTTGGATTTGTGGTGGAAATGATTTGAAATATGCTAAGACTTAAATTAAAATGGCAAGAATAAATTCTGAAATTTGAATTGAAATGACAAGAATAAATTGTAGAGAATTCTAGTAAAATGACGTACTTGGGTATCTGGATCCGTATCAACATGCATCATGGGCTAACTATTCCTTATTACTACCAATCAAATCATGAGAGGGGAATCCACACCTCATGAACCACGCTCTAATAAATATGGTGCTATGGGTTTATCGTGCCAAATAATAATAACCTTATACTAGGGAGCCGGTGAAACCAGGACGGTACTAGACAAGATTATTATTATTTGTCAACGAAAAGTCAAAACATCCACAAAAACTAGAGGGGAAGAGAAAATTAATTTACCAAATAAAGCCCATGACACATGTTGAGACTTCACCTTCAACCCAAGCTTGAAAGAAAATTAGCCACTCATAATTGAACTAGGGGCAAAATGAAAATTTATTAAAATAAATAGAAAATACAAGATAGAGAAGGAATTACAGAAAATAGAGTCCAAAAATGGATTCAGAGGTATCAAATTAGGGGGAAGGCCCCCTTTTTATAGTTACATCGAGTAAATCATGACCATCGGTTTAAAAACAGTTTGGACGCTTAGGATTGCGCCACGTCAACAGTACAGTCAATAGTACACGTGAATAGTACGCGGTTAGGCCACTATTTGCACAGTAACGCGGTTTACACACGGCTTAAATAGTAACGCGGTTTGCACAGTAAATAATCCCTCGTGTTGCATGTACCGTACGCACAGTTTTTGGTCCACTAATATGCTGCCACGTCCCCATAAACAGTACATAAGAATTTTAGTCCAATAGGATCATGACACCTCATCGGTCAATGCCACGTCATCAATCCGTCTATGTGAACAGTGCCATTTTTCCTTTTATGCTCCTCCTCAGGTTTTCGACCGTCCTGAGTTCAAAAATGATGTCCATTTTGCCATCTGATCTCTCGTTTATTGTGAAATGACTATGATGCCCTAAAATACATAAAATACTTAATTAAAATAAAACACACATAATCAAATTATAAGAAACTTAAATACATAAAAGTAAGGGTTGTTAGTAATACTTGATATGTAAAATAACGATTTTCTCCTTTATAAATATGTATTTTCTAACATTCAACAAGTGTCAATACTTCTAATGAGATTTTGGGGTTTGACATGTCATTCTTGAAGGTAGGTACGACAAAGTCTACTGGGCTAATTCATGTTGATGGTTGATGTAGGTGTGATGTTTTTTTAGACTTGAAATAATGCTCATACTTTTATTTGATTGCTATCATTAGTCTGATTGAATAAACAAGAGTATTTAAAAAAAAATCATTTTGGATTTGAATTTTGTTTTCGCTTTAATTGTTAGGGACTAGTAATAAGCTGGTTGGGGGGTGTGTTGAGTGTTAGAAAATGCATATTTATAAAGGAGAAAACCGTCATTTTATATTTCAAGTCTTACTAACAACCCTTACTTTCATGTATTTAAGCTTCTTGTAATTTAATTACGTGTGTTTTATTTTAATTAAGTATTTTATGTATTTTAGGAGCGTTATAGTCATTTCACAATAAAAGAGAGATCAAACGGCAAAACGAACATCACTTTTGAACTCAAGACAGTTAAAAACCTTAAGAAGAGCATAAAAGGAAAAATGGCATTGTTCATATGTACGGTACTATTACATGTACGGGTATTGTCTACGTTATTGTTCACGACACTGTTCATATAGACGGATCGATGACATGGCATTGACCGATAATGTGGCATTGACTAATAAGGTGTCAAGATCCTGTTAGACTAAAATTCTTATACACTGTTGATCGATAACGTGACAGCATATCATTGGACCAAAAAATACACGTACGATACATGCAACACATGGGATTAATTTCACCAAACCGCATTACTGTTCAAACCGTGTGCAAACCGTGTCACTGTTCAAGCCGCATAATTAAACCGCGTACTGTTGACTGATGACGTGGCGCAATCCTGAGCGTCCAAACTGTTTTTAATCTGATGGCCATGATTTACTCGATATATCTATAAAAAGGGGACTTTCCCCCTAATTTGATACCTCTGAATCCATTTTTGGACTCTATTTTCTGTAATTCCTTCTCTATCTTGAATTTTCTACTTATTTTAATAAATTTCCATTTTGCCCCTAGTTCAATTATGAGTGGCTAATTTTCTTTCAAGCTTGGGTTGAAGGTGAAGTCTCAACATGTGTCATGGGCTTTATTTGGTAAATTTATTTTCTCTTCCCCTCTAGTTTTTGTGGATGTTTTGACTTTTCGTTGACAAATAATAATAATCTTGTCTAGTACCGTCCTGGTTTCACCGGCTCCCTAGTATAAGGTTATTATTATTTGGCACGATAAGCCCTTAGCACCATATTTATTAGAGCATAGTTCATGAGGTGTGGATTCCTCTCTCATGATTTAATTGGTAGTAATAAGGAATAGTTAGCCCATGATGCATGTTGATACGGATCCAGATACCCAAGTACGTCATTTTACTAGAATTCTCTTCAATTTATTCTTACCATTTCAATTCCAATTTCAGAACTTATTCTCGCCATTTTAATTTAAATTTTAGCATATTCCAAATCATTTCCACCACAAATCCAATTTTCCATTTACAAAATTAATTCTACACATTAAAATCCACCTCCTCGTGGGATCGACACTCGTCATCGTAGATCTATATTACAATAGATTCGTGCACTTGCGAGTTCAATAAAATTTGCACAACAGTAGAAGTGTTAGAAATATGCTTAAACCTTGGGAGTTCGCCATTGATTTTGATGACCGAGTATATCAAAATTTAATGCGAGTTTTCTATTCGAACATGGAAATCTCCGCAACTCGCCTAAATAGAATAGTTACTCAAGTTGGCAGTGTTCATATTATATTTGATGAAGAAGACCTTAATGGCTTTCTAAGTATATCTAATGATGGTCATGAAATTTATACATCTAGGAAAACTCTTTCCTTTAATAGTTTTCATCATGATGATGGAGTTCTTAATATTTGTAGGCATAAAGATCTAAGTTATGAGACTTGTCACTTACCTTTTAAGTCACAACTTTTACCTCTGTAATTTCGCATACTTCACACAATTTTACAGCATATAGTGACACCTAGGAAGGGTCACTCGGATGACGTTACGAGGTTAGACGTTGGCTTATTAGATAGCCTCATTTCAAGTCGACCCATTAACCTTGGCTATGTTATTGTGAGACACATGTTGAGTACTCCCGTGGTTAACCACCATTTGCTTCCATATAGCAGTATCATTACTAAGAAACTACGATGCTTTGAGGTGCCTCTTCTAGATGTCGGTTATACGGAGACTAGACAGATTGGTCTAGAGGCCATGACTGGTATCGGTTTTTCTAGAAAGAATGGCAAGTGGATAAAGACTAAAAACTCTAAAAATCGGGATACTTTGATTGCTCCTAAGGACGATCGGATGCTCAACGATGTCTATCCTCCCGATCAACTTCCAGATTTTTTATTAGGAGCTCATCCACCTCCTCCATGTCGCCGTTCTATCCCCCAACCTCCGCTGACTCTGACGAGCATGAGATGGATGCTGATATTCCATCCACTTCGATGCCACCTCCAGCTCAAGCAGAGCCTTCTACTCCCGAGCCCTCTGTTGTTCCTCAGCAGCCCTCCGTTTTTGAGCCATCTCCAGCTCCCGAGCAACCTCCTGCTTCAGTTCAGTCCCCTGCTTCGGCTACCTTACAGTAGTTGGCAGATGATGTTCGCATGATTTTAGAGAGGCAACAACTAATTATCGATAGATTGACACCTTCTCCCGCAACCATCAGTAGCTTCGTTCTGAGTTTCAAACCTTTCAACAGCAGAGCATTGATCAGCAGTTTGAGCTTATAGCTGGACATTGCACTCTTTTTCGTTATTTCGGTTATGATCCAAGGAGCTCATCTTCACCACCCCTATAGTTTCTGAGTTTCATCTTCGCACATACATTTCATATTTTGTTTATTTGTGTGTTGCTATTTATATTTTGGTATACATTACTACTTCTCTATGCTTTTGATGATGGATTATTTTTGTGATGTTCTTAATGTTGGATGATTTTATATTGGCTGATGGAGTTATTAGTATGGTGGATGATGGAGTTGTTGTTAATATCTTTGGAAGTGTTTTTAATCTCATTTTGTATTAGTGGTTTTGTTCCATTTTAAGGGGAAACTCTGCCAAATTATTTTTTTTGCCCACCAAAACTGGGTAACTTCTTTCTCACCTCTATGCTTTACGGATTTCTTTTCTCTTCTTTCTTGTTGATGATGAAGGGGGAGAGATTATGTTATACTTCTGTATTTTGTGTGTATTGATAAAAGGGGGAGATAGCGAATCAAAAATAAAATTCACTTTTGAAATGCATTTTGCTTTTAAAACGTTTTTGGAAATGAATTTTTGTCAAAATGCTTCCTTGAGCAAAAATCTGTTTTTGGGATTTTTTTTTTAAATTGGCCATACATTTAGAGGGAGCATATATTAAGGGGGAGCAAAATATTGAATGAAGTTTGTCATCATAAAAAAGGGGGAGAATATTAACATGTATATGTTCATAATATTGATTTTGATGATAACAAACTTTAAATGCTTTTTATTAAAATGTTGGAGATATTCATTAATAAACGAGAGCCTTATAATCATTCCAACTATATTAATAAAAGTTGGTAACTGTTAAACTTGAAATTGGAAAATAATTCTCTGCAATATCTGGCTAACACTATGATTCCAAAAATAAACGGTTCACAGTTTATTGAAACGGTTAACCGATAAAATTCAGAATGAAAATATGTGTTCATCTTGTTACTGGAAACAAACGGTGAAGGTTTAACTAAAACTGATAAGGCTAACTTGTTCTACATGTTACTGGAATCAAATGATGAACCGTTTAATACAAACGGCTTACCGATAAAATTCTAGAGAGGTCATTTCATGCAAATCCTTAACCATTTAATGTAAACGGATAACTGATATTTATCTTGCAGGTCTCTGGAATTTTAACGGCAAAAGGGCAATCATAAACGGCAAACCGTTTATTTGAAAATTGGCCCAATGGTAACTTTAACCAACCTAAATGGTTAATCGTTAATGGTTAACGGCGAACCGTTTTCGAGCAGACAGTCTATAGCGGTTAGTTTTTAAGGTCCAACTATAAATAAGCTTATTCAAATTCAAACAAGATTGATCACAACACGACTATTGAGCTTATATTCGAGAATACATTCTTCATAAAGCTTTAAACACATTCTTACTTCATCTATTCACACATTGGGCATTGATTTGTAATCTTAAATATTGTGTGAGAGAAAAACTATTTTTAATCTTTTACTTTGAATGATTGTAAGTGTTGGGATACACTTGGGTTAAGAGATTAGGGATAATCTCTTATTATAAAGGTTCATTGACACCTTGGAAGTCAAGTGTAAGCATTTGAAGCCTTGGAGGCTTACTTAGTGAAATTCTCAATCCCGAAAAGCTTGGAGGCCTGGACGTAGATGAGGTTGGCCGAACCACGTAAAAATTTTGCGTTTGAATCTCTCTTCCCTTATCTTTTTATATTGTAATTAATTTAATTGTTATTCCATTAAATTCATTTTAGATTTGCATGATAATCATTTTTAGAATTAAATAATTTTTAGAATCTCAATTAATCCTCCCTCTTGGGTTGCACACTTGTATTTCAAGTAAGTCATGTGTTTTGATTAACAACTTGTTAATTGGTAATAACTTCCTATGAGAATTATCATTGCTTGCTATTATACTCAATAATGTAATATTTAAGGTAAAGATTAAAGTGATGCTTTCAAGCGTCATTATTTTGACATTAAAATTTGGTTTAGTGGTTATAATTGAATTTATAGAACGAAAAAGTTACAAATTTGTCATTATTGTATAAATTAGCAAGTGTACTAGTAGGCACAAATAATATAATGTAGACTAGAGTATCGTCCTACAAATATTGTATATCCTATTAGCCATTGAAATTATTTTAACCCTAATTTATTTGAATAACCAAATAAGTGAATTTAGATTAAAAACTAAATAAAATAATTAAGAATTAAATAAAGATGCAAGTAATAACAAAAATCAGCAAGAGATTTAGACATTAGGACTTTCAATTTCACCATAAGCACTTCAATTTGGTCCTCTATCTATGTTATTAAAATTATTACCTATGTTGACAGTGAATTTCCCAAACATGTTTAATAATCTCTCTCATATAATATCAAATACATTCTCATATATTAACTCTCTATATCTCTATGTAAATTTAAATATATGCAAAATTTTGTTAAGCTCCATGAAAATTGTTAGGTAAAGTTGCACGAATTATGTTGGCATATCTCAATCTTTCGTTCAATCCATAACATCTATTATGTAGAGTAAAAACACATAAATCTCCTATTGGTCTCATTATGTATTCTCAAATCATTTAAATATGAGTTAGATATGTAAAAGTATTAAACACAATAATGAACACTTAATCATGGAATAATAAACTAAAAATAACATAAATTTATGGAAATAAATCATCATAATTAGGCTACATATAGTCCTAGCAAAATAAATTATTTCATGGGAATATAAAGAGAAGTTATAAATTTAATTAGAACATTCAAGTAAGATAATTGAAAAAGGAAAAGAAAAAGGTAAGAGCTAGAAAAAAAAATTGGGTGGGCTAAATTTTTTTTCCAAATCCAAATGATATCCCAACTGAAAATATAAATCTTAATGAAAATTCATTAGCATATAAGAAAATACATCAAATCCAAGAAGCAATTCAATTACAATTAAGTATTATTTCAGTTGCGCTTACCGATACTTTCGAGAATTAAGTTAATCTATTATCAAATCTAAATCGATAGTGTCTACAAACCCTCTTTTAATGTAGATAACTATACAATCTACTCCTTCTCCATCTTATTTTGAAGTGGTGTCTTGATAAGCTTCATATCTGAAAATGTTCGTTCAGTCGTTGTAAGTTAGCTAAACGAATCAATATGTTTATCAAAAAGTAAATTTAAGACTTTCTTGTCTTAATTAATTTTTGACATAAATCAAAAAGTGAAGAAATACAATGAAACTCAACAAGACAAAGCACATCAATTCAAAAACATTCTAATTGTCTTCTTAAAGCAAATATCTCAGATTAAGTAAAATCTTGAGAATAAAATCTCTCTGTAAGATTACAAATATTATCAACATTAAATCATTTGAAAGAATCAACATGATTCAAAGCAGAGCTCAGAGTAAGAAGTTCCATTATTTGATCTATAAATCTATGATTCAACTTTATCAACTGAAAATCTATTACAGGATTAAACAAATCAATTTGATAATAATGCTCTACTGTAACATAATATTTCTGCTAACAAGAACGCATCGTACCTTTCATATGGCGATCATTCATTCTAGGCACATCAATATGATGACTTTCACATAATGATACCAAACTCTTAATAAAAGTATCTCAACCATTCTCCCTTAAGTTTTAAAGAAGTGATTTTGTAGCTGATATTAAATGTGTAGCATTTAAAAAGTCTTGAGATTTCATTTGTAATGCTTGACAAAGTAAATCACTTATCCCTAAAACCTTATTGATCAAATGCAAGATGAAAATAAATTTAAAGGTTGACATTACATTATACACACCTTTACCTTCCCCTCGTAAGTCATTATTCGATCCATTGCAAATCAACTTTTCAAGATACTCATGAACAACACCAAACATACTAATTAACCTACTAAGTGAAGCTCCAACAAGTTGCTCCAAGTCGTTGTAATGAACAAATTTGATTAGCTCACGTACCAGTTTCAAGGTCCCCAGAGGCTATCAGATCAATAATTTCAAGCTCCCTAATAGATTTTAACTCAGAATAACGCTTAGGAGAGGAACCGAAAACAATGACAGTGGAATTCAATGTTGAAAAAAAATCCATATATCAGGCACATCTTTGGAAACTTTCACTAATGTAAGGTGCAGCCGATGAGTAAAACAATGTACATAATAAGCATACAGACGGTCTTCTCAAAATAATGCTTGCAATGCATTCTATGCACCTCATATATTACTAGCACCATCATATCCTTGTCCTTGTAAATCTTCAACAAAAAGATAATAACGAATAAGGACATTACATATTTCTTTTTTAAGAGTGGATGCACTAGTCCTTTCACATTCACAACTTCAAAAAGCTGTTCACGAACAAATTCATCACAATCAACATATCTCAAAATAATAGTCATTTGCTATTTTTTTAGATTCATCTTGTGCTTCATCAATAAGAATACAAAATTTTGCATCTCCAATTTCTTCACAAATCTTTTGCCGCACTCTATTGCCAATGATATTCAAAAGTTCTTTTTGAATATCAGATGAAGTATATTTTGCATTGCCCAGAGCATTTTCCAAGACAACTTCAGCAATATCTTTATTCATCCTTGCTGAATACTTTATTATTTCAATAAAATTTCTAGGATTAGAGAATTTAATGGACTCATTATGGCCTTTAAAAGCACATGCTTGCTTTGCAAGTCATTTAACAGCTTTTATTGAGGTCTGAAGTTGCAATCTATTCTGTAAAATCTGTTGTGATGATTGTGCATTCATGACTCTATCTGTATGTTGAGATGGATTATTTAAACCACCCCACTTTAGCATAGCCTTAGTATGATGTGAATTAAGCCCCTCTTCATGATGCAAAAAATAGCATCTCTCTTTATTATTAATTCTCTTCCAACTCCTAAACCCGTCAATTGTAAACTTAGGATATTTTGCTTTTTTCATAAAAAAGAAAACATGCAAAACAATATGCAGCATCAATTTCTTTAGAATACTCAAGCCAAGGAAATTGTGCAAACCAAGTGTATTGAAATTGACGAAATTGTTGTCCATCAAATGAAGGTGGAAACTCTTCTAACTTTAGTTGATATGGACCCATGCTGATATACATTCTCCCAATGTCATCTTGTTGATTAAAAGGATATGTTAATATCAGTTTACGTAACTTCGGATCATGTTTTAATAAGGCACTATTTTCACTTTGAGCTTCAACTCTTCAAGACTTAGATGTGGGGATGTGGGTTGCTCATCTAATTTAGGATCATCAACATCACATGGAACCTTATTTGACGACTGACAACCATTTTTTTCTTAAAAATACAAAAAGAATTTTTCTTGGTTTTAATGATTGATTGTTTGACATTAATTAACGCCTGAAAAATAAAGAAGTAAAAATATAAAAGCAATTAAAAAAATCATTGATAAGTTTAATTAACAAATTAATAAAAGCGTAGAACCATTAGTTCATCACAATAACACATTGAAACTATTCAAAAACCAAAAAATAAGTTTAATTGACAAATTAACATTATATTTGGATTGAATTTATGGTCTCCATTTAACCTAACAATAATTTAATCTTATACAACCAATTTTTCTAATCAAGTATAGTTGCGGCCCCTATATAGTTCTTCTAAGTGAGATAATTTAGCTTTTATTACCTCACAATTTATAAATATATTGTAAGTGATTAAACAAAAAATAAATTTTCTTACCAAGAAGAAGACGAAGAATTGAAGAAGCCAAGAAAAAAAAGAACGAAGAAGCCAAGAGAAGAGAGATGCACGTTTTGGAATCTAGAACTTTGAAAAAGGGAATCCCTTTTTTTTAATTTATTCATGTGAATTCGCCCTTTTTATTCAATAAACATAATCCCATTTTTCTTAGTTTATTCATACGAATGGGCCGAATGGTAAAGTTGTAAATAATGGAGTGGTTGCAATTGTAAATAAAAGTATAAATAATGATAGTTTTGTAAACTATGCCAATGGTATTTTTGTAAATTTTTTAAAATTTTGGACGGGCTGTATCCCACCCCAACCCACACATAGCCTCACCCTCGATTTGACCTAACAATAATTTAATCTTATACAATCAGTTTTTCTAATTAAAAATAGTTGCGACCCCTATATAGTTCTTCTAACTGAGATAATCTAGTTTTTGCTACCTCACAGTTTATAAATATATTGTAAGTAAATAAAAATAAATAAACTTTCTTACTAAGAAAAAGATGAAGAATTGAAGAAGTCAAGAAAAAAAGAACGAAAAAGCCAAGAGAAGAGGTGCATGTTCTGGAATTTAAAACCGTGAAAAAGAGAATTTTTTTTTTTAATTTATTCATATGAATGGACCCTTTTATTTAATAAACGAAATCTCTTTTTTCTTAGTTTATTAATACGAATGGATCGAATGGCAAAATTGTAAATAATAGAGTAGTTACAACTGTAAATAAAAATGTAAATAATGATAATTTTGTAAACTAAGTAAATGATAATTTTGTAAATTTTTTAAAATTTTGGACGGGCTACAGCCAACCCCAACCCACACATAGCCTCGCCCCCGGAATTAACCTCAGCGTCTTCCTCCAAATTGGTCCTGCTGCTCTCGACTTTTTCTTCTAATTAGTGCGGCTGCTGCTTAACTTTTTTTGTCTTTTTATTCGGTTCTGTGGCTTCTCCTCTTGGCTTC
Organism: Citrus glauca; assembly: GCA_029633175.1. NCBI lineage: Eukaryota > Viridiplantae > Streptophyta > Magnoliopsida > Sapindales > Rutaceae > Citrus > Citrus glauca. The sequence goes on from JAQOOD010000005.1 coordinate 14,371,492, forward strand.
CGCTCGTGCCCTCATATAATGATTCAATTGTGGCCTTTATATAGTAATTGCAAGCCGCCTATGTGATTCCTCAGCCAACAAGAAATTTTGAAGCCCATCGCATGCTTGCTATTTAATCTATCAAAATGCTCTCCACGTGCGTGCGTGCATGCATGCATGCATAATGGTTAATTCCTTTATTTGTTTAAATTAAATTCTTTATTCTCTTCAACAGATTTCTTCTTAAATATTTTGATTTAATTTTTCTTTAATCTTATATTATATTTAAAAAAATAAAATATAAAAACTAACATAATAAAATATAAAATTTAACATAAAATTAGTTTAAAGAAATATTAAAGTAATATATATATTATTAACACATCAATCATTTTTGAGTCATGCATGTTTAGTATAATTTATCTAATAGATATTTATTTACTTTTAAGTGTTCTTCTAAAACGTTTTGGTATTATTTAGTTATTTTCCAATAGAACTTTTTAAGGTCAAATCAATATAGCAAAAATAGATCTAATTAAGATATAATTGTATTGGACCTAGTTCTGAATCCACGTTAATATTAATGCATCTAGATGACGAAAATTAAAATGCTGGATGGAGCAAATTAAAATGCTGGATTCATGAATCGATGACGAAAACAAATCACTACCCATCACAGCAACTGATTCATTTCAATGTCTTTGATAACCATTGGACTTCATGTTGTCGTCACTATGTTGGTTAAAGCTGAACCCGAAGTCGAGCCGAGTTCATGAAGCCAAAGCCTTTGGCATTAACTAGAGATGTCAATTCGCGTAACCCTATCTTATTTGTACCGTGTTTTATTAGTGTCGTGTCAAATCTACAAACATGGATACAAGTCATTCATTAAATATAGATATGACTCGTTTAACATATTTAATAAAAAAATAAAAATTAATTTACAAATGATAAGTATGTCAATATCATTTATAAAAACAGTTAACATAACACAAATATAACATTAATAAATTTATAATACAATATAATATGACACAAATAATTAATTTACTGTTCAATATATGTTGAAAAGTCAGCAAACCAAAGCTAACTTTTCAACAGCTAGCATGCAAGCTTTGGAGAAAATACAAAACGTGTTGAAATAATTGGCCAAAGTTGGCACCGGCTCTTAGAAATTAAAACCAAATAAGTTGGTGAAGCATGTGATAGTTTGACAAATTCACAACTACCTTGACAAATTGGCAAATTGTTGGTGAGTGCTGAATTTGTAATAATGCAAAATACTTCTTATAAATGGAGGGAGATTTTCATTTGTTTAGCATCCCAAAATTTGTTAAGCTTATAAGTTTCTAAACTTTTGAGAGTGAGCAATTGGAGAGTATGTGTGAGAGTACTGGGTGTATTTGGGTTTTGGGAAAGTGAGATTTCTTTACTCAAATTTGTACTCAAATAATTGTTAATAATACAATTATTTTTCTCTTGCTCCCGTGTACGTAGGCATATTGCCGAACCACGTAAATTTTGTGTCCTTTATTTTTCTGTGATTATTCGGTGCACTTGATTCCGCATTCCGCGCACAACAAGTGGTATCAAAACGGACAGTTCGTACTTGGGGGATATGGTATTGTTCACGTATATGGCACTATTCACGTATACGGTACTGTTCACATATGGTACTATTCACGAATACGGTGGAGATGGCCATTTGTACTTGGGAAGTAGTCTATTGTAAGTAGTGTGTATTTTTACAAGTCTAGGAAAGTTCGGTCAACAAAGGCGATAAGAATCTAAGGATTCTGGTTTTTAATTGGGATCGAGTTCCCATCCAGTCTCCTGAGAACTTTCCTGGTGCATTTATTCAAGCGAAATTAACATCATAGAGATTGTTTTTCAAGTGGAAAAAGTTCGTTGAAAAAATGGTAGAAGGTGAAACTTCCAAAATTGATGAGAGATCTACTAAGACTATTTCAAGAGATACTTCATGTGGGAGGCGAGATTTGTCAAATCGCTATTCAGCACCTGTTACAGGAGGCCAAAAGATTGATGTTGAAAAGTTTGATGGGAAAATCAACTTCGGCATGTGGAGGCGCGAAGTTATGGATGCCCTTATTCAAATTGATCTCGATGTTGTTCTAAAAAATAAAAGACACTTGTATGATGAAGAAATTTGGGATCGTATGAACGAGAAAGCTTGTGGTCAGATCAGATCTTATTTGACTAAAGAGGTGAAATACTTGGTGAAAGATGAGGAGTGTGCGGTGATTTTGTGGGGTACATTGGAGGAGAAGTACCTGGTGAAAATTCCTGAAAATCGCCTTTATGCAATGAGCCAAGTATATGGTTTTTGAATGAAGTATGGGGTGTCAATGCACGATCATGTCTCAAGATTTGAAAAGTTACTTGCTGATTTGAAGAATCTTGATGAAGATATTAAGGATGAAGTCAAGGTTATGATTCTATTACACTCACTACCAGAGGAATATAGTCATTTTGTGACTACTTTGATTTATGAAAAGAGTGTGATCGTCTTAAAAGATGTTTGCATAGCATTAACAAGCCTGGAGATTCAAAATAATGATAAAAATTCTGAACGAGCATCGTCTGAAGTTTTGGTGAGTAGAGATTAGGCGATGGAGAAACAAAAAAAATGTGGTGGAAAGAATTCTCGATCCAAATCGAAAAGCAGAAATATAGCTCGAGACGAGTGTGCCTTTTGTCATGAAAAGGGTCATTGGAGGAAAGATTGTCCAAAGACTCAAAAGAGAGATGGAAAGAAACCAGCAGCAACAAACATGGCACGGAAAGATGAAGACTCTGATTATTCACTAAGTATTACTCCTGCAGTATACGTGGCTAGTTCGAGCGAGTGGATACTTGATATTGGAGTAACCTATCATTTGTGTCCTATTAAAGAATGGTTTACGGATTTTCGTAATCTGGAATCTGGTGCAGTTGTGATGGTGAATGATCAACCTTGTCGCACAGTGGGGATAGGAACAATTCGGCTCAAAATGTTTGATGGAATGGTCAGAGAACTCAAAGAGGTTAGATTTGTTCCAACTTTAAAGAAAAATCTAATTTATGTGGGTGCTTTAGAAGTTAAAGGCTACAAGGTTACCATTAAAGATTGTATAATGAAGTTTACACATGGAGCTATGGTGATTCTGTAAGGGGTTCAGCGTCACAATCTGTACTATTTGAAGGGAGGTACAACTTTTGAAGCAAATGTTGTTAAGACGCACCGTGACACCACCAAGCTATGGCATGTACGACTGGGATATGCTAGAGAGAATTCTTTGCAAACTCTGATGAGGCATGGACTCTTAAAAGGTATCAAAACCTGTAAATTAATTTTTGTGAGCATTGTGTAGTAGGTAAGAAAACAAGGGTCAAGTTTGGTACAACTAATCACGATACTCGTGAGATCCTTGAATATGTTCATAGTGATGTATAGGGACCAACCAAGACTGCATCAATTGGTGGAAGCCATTATTTTGTTACATTTGTTGATGATTTCTCTAGACGTGTATGGGTGTACACCATGCGAGCAAATGATGAGGTTCTAGAGATTTTTGTGAAATGAAAGAAATTGGTGGAGACTCAAATTGGCAAAATGATTAAAGTATTACGATCTGATAATGGGGGTGAATATACTTCTGATCTATTCTTGCAAGTATGCCAGAATGAGGGTATTAAAAGACATTTTACGGTGAGACATACTCTGCAACAGAATGGTGTGACTGAGCGTATGAATCGTATTTTACTGAAGAAGGTACGGTATATTTTATCTAATGCTGGTTTAGATAAAAAGTTTTGAGCTGAAACTGTAAGCTACGCAAGTCACTTGGTAAACCGGTTGCCTTCTGCTGCAATTGGAGATAAAACTCTTATGGAAATGTGGTCTGGAAAGCCTACACAAGACTATAATTCCCTTCGTGTATTCGGATGTCCAGCTTATTATCATGTCAAAGATGGTAAACTGGATCATCGCGCTAGAAAAGCTATCTTTGTGGGATTCAAAGGTGGAGTAAAAGGCTTTAAGCTTTGGGATCTCGAAGATAAAAAGTTTGTGTGTAGTAGAGATGTCACACTTGATGAAGCTTTAATGATGAAAACTTCAAGTTCTCAGTAAGTGGAGAACAAGACCAAAGAGGTATTGCAGCGGGTGGAGTTTGATGCAACTCTATATGTACCAGTTAGTTCTCAATCGAAGAAGGGTTCAACTATGGAGGTGACACCTAGAGTTAAAGAAGAGGTTGTTTCTTCTGAGTCCCACAAAATGAAGAAACAATTGATGATGTAGATAATGATGATTTTATAGCAACAAGGAGGCCAAAAAGAGAAAAAAAGAAATTCGGATGGCTTACTAAAGATATGGTAGTAGCCTATGCACTTCCAGTTATTGATGATGACATCCCCAACACTTTCGGTGAAGCATTACACAACAGTGAAAGTAATCAGTGGAAGTTAGCCATGGAGAAAGAGATGAAATCTCTCCATCAAAACCAGACTTGGGAACTTGTAAAGTTACCAAATGGGAAAAGGGCTATTGGCAATAAATGGGTCTACACCAAAAAGCAAAGATCTCTGAATCAAACAACTTATCGATATAAGGCAAGGCTCGTGGCAAAAGGTTTTGCTCAAAAGGAAGGTATTGACTACAATGAAGTTTTCTCTCTAGTTGTAAAATATACTTACATTCGTATCCTACTTGTCTTAGTTGCATAATATGAGTTAGAATTGGCTCAATTAGATGTTAAGACAGCAATCTTACATGGAGATTTGGAGGAGGAAATCTATATGATTCAGCCTTTTGGTTTCAGAGTTACTGAAAAGGAGAATCATATGTGTAGATTGATTAAATCTTTGTACGGACTGAAGCAGTCACCAAGGCAGTGGTACAAAAGATTTGATCAATTTATACAAGGGCAGAAATTCACTAGAAGTGAACACGATCATTGTGTTTACTTTAGAAAACTACCAGATAGAGCTTTCATCTATTTGTTACTCTATGTCGATGATATGCTTATACCTTCGAAGAATAGAGATGAGATCAAAAGATTAAAGAAGCAACTGGCTTCTGAGTTCGAGATGAAAGACTTGGGTGATGCACAGAGAATACTTGGAATGGAGATTCGTAGAGACAAGAAGAATGGGAGCATATGGTTGAATTAAAAGTCTTATTTGAAGAAAGTGCTAGAAAGATTCGGTATGGATGACAAAACTAAACCAGTATGTACACCTCTAACTCCTCATTTCAAATTAAGCTCTTCTTCATGTCCTAGATCTCAAGAGGAGCACGATTACATGGTTCGTGTTCCATATACTAGTGTTGTGGGTAGTCTTATGTATGTTATGGTATGTACAAGGCCTGATATATCTCAAGCAGTGAGCATGGTTAGTAGATACATGCACAATCCGGATAAAAATCAATGGCTTGCGGTAAAGTGGATTCTCTTATATTTATATGGGACAGTTGATGTTGGGTTATTGTTCAAGAAGGATTGTGTCAACAATGTGTTGGGTATTGTGATTCTGATTTCGTTGGAGACCTTGACAAGCGAATATCAACAACAGGCTTCGTATTCACATTGGGTGGAGGTCCGGTTAACTGGAGGTCGATTCTACAATCGACAATTGCTCTGTCCACTACGGAAGCAGAGTATATGGTAGGAACTGAAGCTGTAAAGGAAGCTATCTGGTTGAAAGGCTTAATAGGTGACTTGAGAGTAATCTAGGAGAACATTGTGGTCTTTTGTGATAACCAAAGTGCGATATTTCTCGCGAAGAATCAAACATATCACTCTCGGATGAAGCACATAAATGTGAAATATCATTATTTGAGGGAAATTATCGAGGGTGGTGATGTGTTGTTGAAGAAGATCAATACCAAAGATAATCTATCAGATATGTTGACGAAGATAGTTTCTGGAGTTAAATTTCAACATTGTTTGAAATTAATTCAAATCCTTCGATTGTGTTAAGATATGTCCTTCGGGAATTTTGAACTACGGTTGGCTTGATCCCAAATTTTGAGTACATAGGCAGTCATAGAGATGCAGCCAATTTGGGAATGATGATCCGTTAGTAGTCGGCTCAGATTTGGCTAAATTTTCGCCGAGGTGGAGAATTATTGAAAAGTCAGCAAACCAAAGCCAACTTTTCAACAACTAGCATGCAAGCTTTGGAGAAAATACAAAACATGTTGAAATAATTGGCCAAAGTTGGCACCGGCCCTTAGAAATTGGAACCAAATAAGTTGGTAAAGCATGTGATAGTTTGACAAATTCACAACTACCTTGACAAATTGGCAAATTGTTGGTGAGTGCTGAATTTGTAGTAGTGCAAAATACTCCTATAAATAGAGGGAGATTTTCATTTGTTTAGCATCTCAAAATTTGTTAAGTTTATAAGTTTCTAAGCTTTTGAGAGTGAGCAATTGGAGAGTATGTGTGAGAGTACTGAGTGTATTTAGGTTCTGGGAAAGTGAGATTTCTTTACTCAAATTTGTACTCAAATAATTGTTAATAATACAATTATTTTTCTCTTGCTCCCGTGGACGTAGGCATATTGCCGAACCACATAAATTTTGTGTCTTTTATTTTTCTGTGATTATTCGGTGCGTTTGATTCCGCATTCTGCGCACAACAATATATATTAATTATTTTAATACATATTAATTGATATTCATGTTATAAAAATATAATCGCGTTGTGGTGGTCCGGTATGGACACAGTACGGTTATTTATCATGTTATATTGTGTTAACTCCTTTTAATTGTGTCAAATTTGTCAACAGGAGTATGAAAAAAATTGTGTCATATCTGCATCATGTAATCATATCATGACCCATTTTGTGAGCATTAACCCCAAAGAGTTTTGATTGGAAAATTTTCCTGAAATTAAGGGATTTGGATTTGATAGTTGCTTGGAGGAAAATAGCTATCAAAATCATTATGACATTAACTTCATTTTGAAAGGAGTAATGATATAGATACAAACTCTTATAAAAATTTATTTTGTACAAACTGATGTGGCATTAATTCATTGATTAAATTAAATATCTCCTGGCCTACATAATTTGTTTATATTATCTTATATTTTCATTCAACCAATAAATTAATGTCACATCAATATGAACAATATAAATTTATATAAAAATTTATAACTGTATCATTACTCTTTTGAGAAAGACATTGAACTTTGATTAAAAATTGTAGCAGCAATTGCCATTGGATTATTCAATTTCAATTTTGTTTATTAATTCGTAAAAATAATATGGACCCGGAACTTTCTGGATCCAAGTCATGGGATGAATGGATAATGGGATCTTTGCATACTTGAGTCGGATCCCCATTTTTACTTTTTTTTTTAAAAAAAAAAAAATCTACTAACACATCTATAAACAACTCTTAGAACCCCTTTCCGAAAAGGAACCCATAAATAATAAAAAGGTTTTTTTTTAACACCTTTACTTTTAGTGCCCTAGATACTCTTAATTCATCCTTTCCTAACAAAGCCCCATATTAGTGTGCTTCTTCCCCTTCTTCGAATAAAAAAGTGTTTTTTTTTTCTCATTTTGAAAGAAAATTTGTTTAAAATCAAGATTATTATTCTGAAGAAGAAGCAATCTGAGAGCTCTTTTACTTAGGAATTATTGTATAAAACAACTTTTATTCTAATATTTAACCATATCATTTATCCTCTAAAAGTAAAATAAACAAAAAAAAATCCATTTCTTCCTGATATATAATAAACAATACTAGAGGAAAATTTACAAATTAATGTAAATGTGATTCCCTCAGTATGCAAAAATGGTGACATTGGTGTCTCGTGATAAAAGTTAGGAACGGGGTGGAGGGTATTTGTGATATAATAAATTTATTTATTTGATCGATGGAGTATTTTCAGAAAAGGATTTTATAAGGAATTTGAAGACGTGCTAATTGTCCTAGGATTAAATAAATTAGTTTATCTATACTAACATAAACTCAAAATTTGAAATTTTGGCAATAGCTGCTAGAGAGAATTTTTTTAAAATAAATTATTTAAATTGTCTATTATTCTTTCACGATCTTATTATTTTTTTGAATTTTTTATTTCATAATTTTTAATTCCTTTTACAACAAATTTAAAACTTGTCTATTATAACAATTTTTTAATTTTCAATAAAAGTTCTTTTAAAAAACAAAAGTACTTGTAAAAACTCTATTAACTTATTTAAAAAACTATATTAAATAAAACTTTAATTGTCTCCCGCACTTCACTCCAATAATGATCGCAATCTCACTGGGTCAGGAGGGAAAGGGGAGTGTGGTCAATTAGGACTGGCAAGAAATGCCAAGGCCCAGGCTTCAAGTACGCATGTCCACACTGGGTTGGCCCTAGACCTGGGCTTCCATTTGGAAAAAAGAAAAAAGAAAAAAAAGGCCGACGCGTGGCAAATGTTTAAAAATTATATATATCTTTTTTTAACTAACTGCAAATTGCATCTTTTTTTAACTAACTGCGAATTGCTTTGCTCACGTAATAAATTTCTTTTTCTTAACATCATTGATCTCCTCATGAAAAATGATATTTAGCCCTAAATTTAGTTAAATTAGATTTATCAAATCCTTTTTGTCTAGGCGATGGCCCATTTCTTACTTCCTTTGAATTAACGGAAAAAGTTAATTTCGGTATTTTCCGTAGACGAAATTTTGAGCCTACTTTTAGTATTGTTTACTTATTCACCCCAGCCTATTTTATAAAGTACGCATCTTATAATTTTCCAGTGTTTCAAACACAATGACCTGGGCCTTCACTAGTCCATCTCTCGCCCAAGCCATATGCCAGCCTAGCCCATTACTATTAAGACAAAATTGGTCGGCTCGGACGGGGAATCGGATCTGATGGCCCATGGGCATGGTCATCCCCTGCCCATTAACCCTATTGTTAAAATTTACGTTTGTTCTTTAAAAGATTTTTTAATATTTACTGTAACCGAAAATAAAAACAGGAAAGTATAAGAAGGCCAACAATTTCTCTCTTGGTCGAAAAGGAATGCGAGATTAGGAAAGAAAGTGGAGTTTCACGCGCAAAGTGGAAAAGATTCCATTCATACTTTGATTGACATTACACGGCACCGAAAAAGAGACCACGTAGACCGTCACGCATGCCGCAAAATTATTTCATCAATCAGTTTGTTAATAATCATCTTATGTCCATCTAATGTAAAAATTTATCTTCGGTGAGAAAAATTGATTATTTTACTGTCTCAACATGTTTAGTTTTAAAAAAAATATATAAAGAGAGGAGAAAGAAAAAAAGAAGAGAAATATTAATTTTATTTCTAACTAAATAATAAAAATGTGATTGATTCTTTTTTTCCCTCATTTTCTCTCTTTTTTCCTTTGCATTTGTCTTCTCTCTATCATTTCTTCCAACCAAACATAAATCAAGGGAATAGGAACTGTTTTTTTTTTTAAGTCAATGTTTTAATTAACTGAATTTTAATTAGTTAAGTCATTAAGTTTGTATATTTTTTCAATTTAATAAAAATTTCCAATCATACTCATTAAGATATTAAGCCAAAATTTTTAATTTTCACTTAATATAAAAATTATAAAATGACATCATTACAACATATTTTCCAAAATGTCCCTGCTCAAATTAATTTATTTTCATCTTCGCCTAAATTAAACTTATTCGCTAGTATTATTGTTCATCTCTATACCTTATGATAATATAGTGATAGATTGTGTTTATTTTTATCATTATATTTTCTTCAAGCTGACATTATTTATCTTTGTAAGTTTTTATGAATATTTTTCGTACAAAACATCATAAACTACAATAAAATTGATCATCATATTCTAGTTTACAATATTAAAGGGTGATATTCATTGGAACTTAATGTATATTATAATAAAATATTATATTATTTATATTATTTGAGATGTTTATTATTTATTTAACATTAAACTTATGTAAGAGTGCAAATGCAAACTTACTTGATTTTAGATTTTTTTAAGTTAAAAAATAACTTGGTACTTATTTTCAAACATTAGGATAATTTAACAAATGACATTCAGAATCAGATAGTCAAGTTCATCCAAAATTCATACCAATTCAAATCTATTCAAATTTCAAACCAAAAGAAAAAATGCTACCTTAGTGTCTTGTCCTGTGACATTAGGCTCTATTATTTGGTAATAATAGATTTTAATTTAAATATACGAACATTTTAAAATAAAATTTAGTGAGATTTACAGATAGTTCCATATTAGGACTCACTACTTTGCTTCATGGTAGAGTACGTGTGGCAAAGGTGATGATAGCCTATTCATCTAAATATTGATTTCGATGTTAGAAATAAAAGTTTTAAGGTATAAAGCATGAGGATTATGTACATTGAATAATTAAATGTGGTATATAGATGTTCAAAGTAATTATGTAATATTGACTTATAATTAGTAGTCCTCAATAGTAATTCATATGATGGGTATTTTTGTAATAAAACTTTTATAAAATTAGAGCGTTTATAGTAATTTTTAGAGTATAAAATCCCCCACCCATTTTTTGTTATAAATTATTAATTATTTGTTACAATTTATATTTGTAAGTATATTGATTCTCTATTTTTTTTTGGGGGGGGGGGGTAACCGCTGTCACAAAATATATGAGTTTGTATAGAATTTCTTATAAATAAAAAATCTTGCTCTTGCTGGCATGCTGGTCTCTTTTTAATAAGGATTTACCTCCCATGTGTCATCTAATTATTAATAACCCACAATCTTTTTAAAACTTGTAACAAATTTTTTTGTATTGGTAAAAATATTTTTACGACCCTTCTCAAATGTTTTGTGATACATCATGCATATTGTGTGAATCTGATGCATTGATAGATTGGACTAAATAAAAACAAAGTTTTTTATACCTAGTAGTGGTCTAAAGAATATAAATAGTATTTTTTTAATATATTCAAGAGTGGTATAAATAACATAATATAGCAGAGATTGGGCCATTTATACTCTAAAAATTATTTTCAATACCTTTATATATATATATTAAACTGAGACTTGAAGAGATGATGTGACATCACTATTTTTCATCTTTCTATATTCTCTACTATCTAATAAATAGAAAATTTTCTTTTAAATTTAGTTTTTGCATCTTCTTATAATTAATTTGATTGTTATTATACAATAACAATTATGTAAAGATTTTAATGAGGCACATCTTTGTACTGAACATCCAAGGGAGAGTGTTATGAATTTATTAAAATAAATGTAGATGTTCATGACATATATCTCTTAGTCTCTCCACTATCTGCCATTAGCAATCTTTAGCTTCCTTATAACTCTCACTATCTCACAAAGAATTATGATCCATAATTTTTCATTAATTTCATGAAGTGATTGTGTAACTATGAAAGTAAAGCTCATCTTTTTGTTTTGTACACACACAATTGGAATGAATAAAATCACTCTATAATATAATATCTCATTTTATTCTTTATCTTGTGTTGCTTCTTTATTTGTATTGCTAGCTTATAACTTTTTTTGTTTTTTATAAGGTTGCCTCATCTTAAAAAAAATTAATTCATATTTTTTATCAATTTCATCAAGTGTAAAATAAGAAAAAATGATAATACTAAATTCTTTTTTTAAAGCCGTGTAAAGCACAGTTCTATTTTTTAATTATATAATAAGGATGAGCTTATTTGAATCAATCAAAATACGTACTAAACCCACAATTTAATAAAAAATCATAATATTCAAACGCCCCCAATATAAACTACTACTATAGGCAAATAATTATTATTAAAGAAAAAATTTTACTTTCTAGACCATATTTAACCTTATCTCTGAAATTTTTCAAAATGAACCTTCATATTTTCATAAACTCTAAGTAACTAGTCAGTTTAAACATTTAAAGTCATTTCGAATTGTTCAAGCCTTGGCGAAATTGGACAAATGTTTCTTCAATTTCAGTTCATCTAAAAACCGATAGCCTGCAAAGTGCAAACCAGACAAAGAGAGGGCTTACCATATCATCAAGTCATCAATCATGCTCTTGATGACAGGCTTTAATACTAATCAGAAGCTATTGCCCACATACCGCCTTTCCCAATTATCTTCTACGGGTATTTCAATCTGGAATTTGATATCATTGGCAATGAAATAACACTAGAGATGGAAAGAAAATTTATCTTCATCATTTTAGACTTCGCTAAAAATTGCCCTACTTAAAAAGTTAACACAATATTAAAATAGTTCTACTAATTTCTCCATGTCAATTATTTGACCATTTGTTTGGTTGCTTGATATCAAACTTGTAAAATGAACTTGGTATAATCAATGACTGCAAAAATAATTTTAGTGGGTTCGTTTGGTGAAAAATGTCGAAATAAGAATAAACCTATTAGAAGGCATATTTGGTATTTCAATCAGTTTATTGAGTAAATTTTTTATTTTTTTATTTTAGGGATTGATTTCTTTAGTAAATGGGTATAAAGTACTTTGGTAAGTTGAAATATCACCACCCTTATAATAAAATGATTTATTACAAAGATATCCATAATGAGAATTATTATTTAAAAAAAGTCTCTTATGAATCAATATACCATAATAACTTTGAATACTTATCTTGTACATCCATTTGTTTTATAATTACTTTCCTTAAACTTTTCTTTTTGAATCTTAAACAATGCTGAGTTGAAAAATTTGCAATCCCATTTTGATTCTTGAAAATAATAATAATAATAATACTAGATGAAATTTCTTTGAAATTAATTTTTTAAAAAGATTTTTTATAGACGCGCATTGAGACTACGTGAGTAAAGAATTATGCCGTTCAATGCTTCAATGAGCTCACCGACATATCAATGGCTGTACGTAGCAAGCAAGCAAACAGACCAAGATTGAGTTTTTTCTTATAAAAAGTCGCACCAAATCAAGCTCCTATGCCTAATTAATCCGTTCACAAGTAGATTTGGTGTTATTACTCTTCATTTTGGGAACAAAAATTAATGCTTAAACATCTAAATCTCCATCCAATTTTAATTTGATTATCTTCATGTGGATGTGTGGAATAGTGTGAATAGTTTTATCATTGTGTAGTACGAATAAAAATTATCAATCTAATATATTTGATATTTTAAAGAGTATATTGAGTAAAAATTAGTTAATGAGTAATATGGTATTGAAATAATTTTAGGGCGTAAATAGCACTATTCATATAGCAAAAGCAAGACTAATAGATTATAGTATTTTCTTAGAGTCATGATATAACACATCAGTCTATATAAAAATAATTTGTATAAGATTTTGTGACTCTATTACTACTAATTTTCTTATTTCTATTACGTTAAAGCTAGTATATTACGCAATTAACCATATACTTCGCTAGTAAATCATATCCATGGTAACAAGACAAGGAGATGCGATGTAATGGGGATGGCAATGGTAATTTTGTAGGTTATGGGTGGGTTTGGTATTATAAATTGAAACTCATACTAAGTTATGGGTGGGTTTGGTATTAGTCAAATATCAAACCGCAACTTCTTTTTAATTATTTTTTAAATTTAAATTTAATTAAAAATATTTAAATCTAAAATATATTTATATACTTATTACAATTTTGATTGAATTTTTTAACTTAATGCATGGATTATTTCATTATTATAATTTTGTTCTTTGGATTAATATTTAAAATGCATTATTCTTTAGAGAATATTAATCTTAATCATTATTATAGGAATTGTATTGGATGGATGCTAATGGTGGTGATGAAATAAATATTTTCTCTTGGAGCTTGTGTTGAATGATAATATGAAATAATAATTTTTATTTTTAGATATTAATTTGTATTTTTTATGGATTTGCGTATTTTATCCTTAAATTTAAGAGTTTGTGTTGGATTTATGTTGAAATTTTAATTTTCTATTTACATTGGTTAAATTTAGAATTGAGTATGTTATATGGAAGCTTAGGTTATTATCATAAGTTTACATATTAGACATTTGTAATTTTAAATGTGGAAACCAACAAAAAAATCTACTAAGTACCATTGTGGGTTTGGTAATTGTTAAAATCTGCAACATGTGGGTTTTCTTGAAAATATTAAAAACTGTAGCGGGTTACGAGTGGATTTGATAATTTAAATTTTTTGCGGGTACAAATTTAATAATAAAAAATCCACTGCAAACGGTGTCCATTGTCATCCCTACAATGTAACCACCCCCTTTGACTAACTAATGGGGATGGCAATGACAGTTTTTGCAAGTTATTGCACAAACTGTAAACATTAGCTACTTCTTACAAGGAATATATTTACTTTGAAAGGAAAAAAATGAATAATTATAAATATTCTATTTTTAATTTTATAAATTTTATTTTTAAATCATGTATCATTTATTGAATGTTAATATTTTTTTTATAAAATTTACCTGAATCAATTATGTTATCTTTCTAATTAAAAATATTACATCATTTGTGAAATTTTTTTAAAATTTAAAATTTAAAATGTGTAATACTATTTTAAGAAATATCATAAATTTTAAGTTTTTATTAAGACATATCCTTGATAAATAATAAAAAGGAAAAGAAAAAAAGAAGCTATTGAATGATGTCACGCACCGATAACGGAGCGAACCCGTCTCCATTCGTGATTTTGCGTTTCCCTAGCTTTTGTCTTGTTTAAGGAAGATTGTGGCACCAAATGATGGCATTAGCGGATCTCACGTAAATTGTAGTTTTTTTTTCATCTTTTAAATAAATTCATTTTTTTTAAATAATAGTCAGCGAAACACAGGGCCTTGGATTTGGGATTCAGACAGTGAGAGAGTACACAAGAAAAAAAAATCTGTTAATTAGATTCCGCTAGGAAGGACAAGGACGGCAAAGAAAGTAAATTAAAAAAAATTAAAGAACTTAATTCTAACATATTTTTAAATTATTAATTATTAATTATTATTACGGTATTTATAAGGGTAATATACCTGTACAATTTGGTCTCATAATCAGATAATTTAAATTTTTATTGAATTTTTCTGACTTATCTAACAGAGTCATAGTGCTAGGACTGTGGGCTATGTTACCCTAAGATAACGCATTGATTGTATCCCTAATTATCTGACTTAATTCCAATCAAATCTGTCGTGTCTGGAGACATTTTTCAATTAACTGATTCTCTTTGTAATAAATAGGCAATCGCCGACCCAAAAACAGAGAAAAGTGGGCAACCCGAATCGGTAAATCTAGTCAATTTCCTCACGTTATAAATGATTTGGATAAGATTAGAACCAGTGTACGACGACTTAATTATTAAATCAGATCAGTCATCCACAAGCTTCCAACTAACTTTTTCCGAATTGGCAGGATAACGGGCGACTTCGCTTAGATAAATTTCACAAACGCACACACGTACTCGCTCGATGGCAGCCTCCGCGTACACAGTTACCACAATGACAAAATCACCCTTATTGTCGAAAAGACTAAAATACCCCTCCATCTTCCACGCGTTCGATATTTTCGCTGTCAGCTAGTACTTATCTTCGCATCTTATGGTGGTGGTGATGGTGAGTAGGATACTTCTTGATTCTGATATAAAAAGAAAATATCTTTTGTGCCTTTTTTTTTATCTTTTCTGTTTTAAGTAAATTTTATAAAGGAACGAAAATTCGAGAGGCGAAGAAGGAGAAGAAGGAGAAGAAGAGGTGTACTTGCGCGAGAAAATCGGGGGAGTTTTTTTTTTTTTTGAATTGAAGAAAAAATGATGGCGTCGTCGAAGGTTATGGCGACCGCGTCAACGACCAATACGGATCTGTCATGTCAGCAGCAGCCATCATCCATATGTCCTTCCTCTCTCTCCAGCATGCTCGCCGATGATCCGCCAAACTGCTTAGGCTCCATGAACATGGACGATCTTCTGAAGAACATATACGCAACGCCGACGCCGGATCAGCTCGCACTCGGCAGCGGCGCCTCGATTCCACGCGACGTCAATGACACCGGTAGTGCCAACGATAATTCTGGTACTAATAATAATAACAACAGCAATAGTAGTAATGATGATAACAATAAATCGGTGGATGAAGTGTGGAAGCAGATCGTGGCGGGAGGTAGCGATCAGAGACGGGCGGGTGCAGCCGATGAGGAGATGACGCTTGAAGATTTTTTGACGAAAGCTGGGGCGGTTAGAGAGGAAGACGTGAGACCCTACGGAAACAACAACAATAACAACAATAATAATATTAATAATAATAATAATATTAATAGTAATAACAATAATCAGTTGGTGGTGGTGGGGCCAGGGGGAGGGGGAGGGAGAGGGAAGAGGCGAATTGTTGAAGAGCCGCCCATGGATAAGGCAACTCAGCAAAAGCAGAGGAGAATGATCAAGAACCGAGAGTCTGCTGCAAGGTCCAGAGAGCGAAAGCAGGTTCTTTTTTTTTTTTAATTTCTTGTAATTACAAAATTTATGAAACTTCAGATTAATTCTTGTTTAATTTTCATACGAATTAAGGAATGAATAATTGGAAAAATTATTAGTAAAGCAATATATTGCGCCGACTCTGTTGTTTAACTAGTTACAAGAACATTTGTACTTCCTTACGCGAGTGTTTTTAAACTTGGGGATTTTAAGTAGTTTTTCCTTTTTTCTTCTTTATGATCAGGCGTACACAGTTGAATTGGAGTCGCTGGTGACGCAGCTGGAGGAGGAGAAAGCACGGCTGCTGAGGGAAGAGGTATTTATCTTATGACAATTATGAAGAATTCTTTGCTCTGATTACCATAATTTGATCGTTCATAACATGGCTTTCTGCTGAAGTTGAAGGGCATTTGAGTTTTGTGAACCCATAATTTGATAAGTTAATAATAATGGTTATCTTGCTTTCCATAGAAGTGCATCATGGATAAGCTGAGGATCATATAATCAGTTCATATGTTGGTAGATAGTTCTGCATATGAGATATGACCTTGATCTATTAATTGGCTGACTTCTTGAACTTTGTTAATTGAATCATCTCAAGCATGAGTTTTAGCATCTACTATCTGCTTTATATGCATTAAGGTCTAATTTTATGTATAAATACAAACTTTCTTTCACTGTCTTTTCCCTTCTCTTGTTCATTTGTTCTAAATTATATCCTACGTAATTTTTGAATGGATAAGCCTTATGTTCTTCAGGATCTAAATCCTCTCTGGACATGACTGTACCAACAGTAATCATTCATTTGAAACTTGAATGGTTCCAGATTTCATTTCTTGCATTTCCCTCCTTTTGTACTCAAATTCCTCCCCCCCCCCCCCCCCCCCCCCCCCCCCCCCATGCGCCTGTTTGAAAGCTTCTTATGAGTTGAATTTCTAATTGCAGGCTGAGCAGAACAAGCAGAGGTTTAAGCAGGTGTGTATTCGGCTGATCTATGCTTGTGTTTCCTAACTATATAATCCAGTATTTGATATAGACATCAAACAGAAATGTCATTTTTAACACTTATCATGCATTTGTATGTTTATGCACGAAAATGAGAGATGACATTATTGATCTTTTTAATGGTTAATTTTGATTATTTGTGGATATGATTTTTTTCGTCTGCATAATGATGTGCACATGTTTTGTATGCCTATTGTAGCGTCACTGCATCAGTCCTTTTTCTTGGGCAATCAATTTTCCTGTTGTCAATTTTGACTGCCAACAAGTCATGCACATGCTTTTTGTTGACTTATTGTGCATGACTTGACCATATGCAAAATTCATCTGGATAGAAATTGATGAACAAAAGTGTTTTCATGAGCCAATATTGCTCGAGTTTATCTTCGGGTTGTCGAGTTATGAATTGTCGGATATAATTAGCCAACATTCCAAGTTGTGTACGCAAACCCAGTTATCTTTGCATCATCCATGTTCAGGTTCCTTGTGAGCTTATCTGAAATGACAAATAAACTGGTTTTTATTGTTTTATTGCCATTATGAAGTGCGGAACACTTTGAGGAGTTATGAACTTATCCATAAACTTTGTCCAAATAGAATGGCTTTTTAATATGACTACTGGTTTGCTGATCTAACACACTCATGGTTCATTCTTTGGTTTCATTTGTAGCTCATGGAGAATCTTATTCCTGTTGTTGAGAAGAGAAGACCACCTCGTGTTCTTCGAAGAGTGAACTCATTGCACTGGTAGGTGAGGTCTGTTATCAACCGTCAATTGTTAGCTTAGACTAAAGAAATAGTCTGGCTTTGCAGCTTACGCAGCCTGCCATTGAGAGTATATCAGATAGAATAAGATGAAGATGGGGAAATGCTCGGGATTAATTTCCTTTTGGTAGCTGATGCAGCCAGAGACTTAAAATAATTTAATCAAAATTGGAGATGGATGTTTAAATCACTGCTTAATGAGATTCCTGACAAA
Source organism: Citrus glauca (assembly GCA_029633175.1). Classification (NCBI taxonomy): domain Eukaryota; kingdom Viridiplantae; phylum Streptophyta; class Magnoliopsida; order Sapindales; family Rutaceae; genus Citrus; species Citrus glauca. The sequence goes on from JAQOOD010000005.1 coordinate 14,389,867, forward strand.
ATTTGTAGTGGATTATTTTAATTAGGGCACTGTAAAATTTGTTTTCTTTTTCTTAATATCATTTTAGGAAAGCTCGGGATCTCTTTATTTTGCTCCAGGAAGGAAACCCCAATTGATCTGTGTCCGCCTGTACTAATTAAATGTGTCGACCTGTACTAATTAAATGTATCGTGTGTTTGTATATGTATATAAATCGATGACCTTGTTTAAATATTTTTATGTGGTTGTTATTCTAATCGTTTTCATGATTTACTACTGAGTTTAGCCATACAAAACATCATTATATATAAACCTGGACAGATTTGATCATTTTCTTCTGATACAACCTTGATTTTTTTCAATTCCCTTTTTTCTTTTTAAACAATACCATTTACATATAGATATATATAGACAGAGTACAAGTGGAATAATCCTAGATCAATGAATTTTTTTATACAAACTAATTTGATATAAAGATTTTGATGGGATGAAGATATTACATGACTAACATGATTTATTTTCATTTTGCGACTTCTCACTCAATTAATGCTGTCATATGATATTAGTTTCTGCAAAGATTCTTTGACTATAGCTTTAAGGCCTTATTCTCATTTTCAAGCAATTTTGATGAATATTGACTAAATAATACAATTCCTCTTCCGCTTCCCCCACCCTTCCCCTCTCTATATAGATATATATATATATCTTCATACCGCATTTCTATATTATATCTCCCTCTTCCAATAATGTTATTTTTGAAGGGCACTCGTTCAAGTCAATTATGCACTATTGAATAATGTAAAATTTATAGTATCGTCTAATAGAATAGAATTGAATCTAATAAAATGCAATGCGACACATCAAATAAATAGTGTTTTTTTCTTTTTTATTAAACACATCCACACGAGCAAGACTCGAATTTAGGATGCAAACCTTTGGAAGGTCGATCCTTATCTCTCAAGTTGGATCTTGGACTCAAATATAAAAAGTATTTAAGTTTTAATGATCCTCACGCATAAAATTGGCCCAAAAAGTGAGTTAATTGTTTGCTAAAATATTCACATACGTTATTAGAAAGAAAAAAAAAAAGAGTTATGGCGCTTAAAAAAAAAGAGTTATGGCGCTTATTCAATTTAAAAACTTAGTTTGTATTTCAACCCGTGTATCACTAACAATAATTCACCTTTTGAATTAATAATAATAATTTATTAATTATCAATCACTTAAATTAATCAAATAGGTACGCATCAGTTAATGTACAATCTAAATAATATTCATATTTTGGTGATGATAAACCCACTTATTTTCTCAGATATTAGATAAATATAGAAGAGTAAAATGATAAAACTTATCTTTTTAAACAAAAGTAAATCAATGAATATATAATTTTAAAAATGTTTTAATTATTTTGTGTTATCTTTTTAAGAACTCGACCGGTCAATTCTGATCCAATCCATGCGACCCAGTTATTAATTCGGATCCAACTGTTTCTTATAACGGGATGTCGAATGTGAGACAAAATAATGTAAAAGCAAACACAAAAAGAGAGTTAAAAACAAATCACGGGCTTAACACACCCGGGTGTCGTCGCCAATCCGACACCCTGGTTTATTTTTCAATAAAAAGACAAAACAAATTTCATTAATTTCTCTTTTTCTCACACTGCACAGCAGCTTATCTTAGCGATCATCATTACTATAGCCTTTCATTTTCATCATTATTACTATTATTTGTCAAACTGAGAAAAAAATAAATTAGTTTTCGTCAAATGAGCCAAAAAAAAAAATTAAAAAACCCAAAAATAAATTTAAGTTGTTGACTGGGTTGCTTAAAATTGTTTGTTAATTTCTATGAATAAATGAGGAGAGTGTGAGAGTATGAAATTGAAAGCTTACATATGTTTCGTAGATTAAAATGGTTCGTTGGTAAAAATTGGTCAACAAAGAGGTTGCCAAATGCAGACTTCCCAAACCCTAATTTGCCTCCGCCGCCGCCGCCGCCGCCGCAGCCAACATCGCCACCAGCATCAGCAGCACAAGTAACAATAGCGTCGGCGGCGGCGGAGGCGGGGTTTACATTAGATGCTATGCATGAAATCGCCATTTACATTCATAGGTTTCATAATCTTGACCTTTTCCAGCAAGGGTAAGTAGTAAGTTCATGTTATTTATTTATTTACTTAGTTTTGGATGTTTGATTAGTTGTTGTTTTGAGTTTTAATTATAAAATTGAATGCTAAATGCAGGTGGTATCAAATTAAGATTACTTTGAGATGGGAAGATAGTGAGTACAGCAGTAGTGCTGTAGGAACACCGGCAAGGGTTGTTCAATATGAAGGTTACTTATTACTTGTAGAAAATGTGAAGCTTATATCTATCCTTATATCTATAATATTCTTTAATCATCTATTTTTAGCTGTTAGTAAACTACCTACCAACTTAAATCTTATAGTTGTTGATTTGCGAGATGCGTTTTTTATTTTGGGTTGCTAATTGATAGTGTTATATACAAGTTGAAGTTTTCAGTGTTATGTTCTCAAGACGCATTGTGGTGAATCACTATTTAATTGATTGAGAAGTTCTCGCGGGACTAGTGGTACGCTGATATTCTCCTTTGTTAGCAAGTTTTGGGAAGGGTGATGATGTGATTTGGTAGAAACTTAGTAATAGCTAGCTGTTTGAGATTCAACCAAATGATTGAAAGCAACAAACACTCACCCATCAAACTCCATAGGATTAAAATTAATGATAAGACTATTTATTTTAGTGTTCTGCATTTTGTCATTGACCCGGTGAAGAGAGATATTTTACTTTGAACAAGAATGTTTGATCTTGCTGAGAGCTTGTTGTTGTCTTTTGAATTTTAATGTTTGCTTTAGATAAATTGAAAAGCTAAGAGATGCTGCTATTTTTTTTTATCTGCAGCTCCTCAACTGGGCTTTGATGATTTTTACGGAGTTTGGAGAATTGATGATGCAGAAAATAGTTTCTCAACACAGCCTTTTCGGATCAAATATGCGAGGCAGGATGTGCATCTATCAGTTATGATTGCATTCAATTTATCTGTTAGCAAATATGAGGTAGTTGACTTCTTTTTTCTCACTCGTATTTTGCTTTTTAAACCGTATTTCTGACATGAGTTGAAGCTTTGGAGGTATCAGAATAGCAAACAAGGTAACCCAAAAAGATTAATGCTCTATGTACCAAAAATAGCACAAAAGTTAGTGCAAAAGGCAAAAAGGAGCCCAAACAAAAAAAAAAAAATTCTTGTCTGATACTGAACCTTTTTCTTTTTTTGGGTCCTGTAGTTAAATGTTTTTGGTCTTCCCAACAAAAGTTGAAGTAGCATATACAGGATACCAAAAATGAATAGGCATGTAGAAATTCAAACAGCTTATTTGTCCAAATGGCAGCAACTCACAAGGCCAGCTTACGCCTACATTAGGATTATTACCTTCCTCATTATACAAGGCTAACTTAATACCTACATTAGGATAATTACCTTCCTCATCATACACAAATTTCGATTATCACATATTTTTATGGCAAATGGAGGGAAAAGAAGCTCAAACTTGGAGTAGCTTACAACATATCTATTTTCAAAGAAAAAATAATGGATGAAACATAAGTATTTTTATGATTTAAAAAGAGTAGCAAGTTGTGAATCCATTGTAACCTCGGTTTTGAAAGAATATCCATCTCAACTTCTTGGCATGTTCCTGTATACTGTTAGATTTTGATGGTTTTCATAAATATCTTGGTAATTGATATAACATTAGTTTTGCAGGTTCTATCAACATCTGCTGTCATTTTGAAGTTTGAGCTGATGTATGCTTCTGTGCTGGAGAATAGGTTAGTTGATGAAACTATTTGTTTATTGACTGTTGAAATGAAGTTAAACACCAATTTGAAGGAATGTTATAGCCATTCAACAGTTCTCTGAACCTAAAATGGTGATTTTTAATGCCCTATATGCAGCCCTGACTTGCAGTCATCTCTGGACGCTTGCCCTGCTGCAGTTCATGAATTTCGAATCCCTCCCAAAGCACTTCTAGGGTTGCATTCTTATTGCCCTGTTCATTTTGATTCTTTGCATGCTGTCCTTGTTGATGTTAGTGTACATGTCAGTCTACTAAAAGCTAGTTCTTCCACGGCTCCACCAAAGGTACCTAGATTTCTCAGAGTTCTAGTTTTTTAAGTTGATGAACTGGTCAAAACTACATGTTCATTTCTTTTACACATTCCCGCAGTTACTAACATTTGGTCTTGATTTCCAAGTCTGTTGTGGATCACATGTTTATCAGAATATTGCCAATTGAGTAATTCCATTGAGTATTGATTGGGTTACTAGAAATATTCCTAGTGAAGATTGTGATGGTTCAAAGTAGATTCTGTATCTCACTATCTCCTTGTGTATTATCTTTAATTGAATTCTTTGTCTTGTGTTCCTGGTCAGAAATTTCTTCATGATTGTCCATGAATTTTTGAATTTTTTTTTTTGATAATGTAGTCTGCTTTTCTTGGAATTTTGAGATGAGATAATGTTATACCAACATGGCAACTTTCAACATTGGAGTTCTTTTATGAGCAGAATATGGGATTGCCTCCACCCCTTATTTGTCTTTCACCAATAGAACACCGATTTGTATTGCCTAATTCCTATAAGTTTGACCCTAGGCACAAAAAAGAGGGAGTAGAGGCAGAGTGGAAGATTGAAATTCTTAAATTGACCAACACGTGCTCCAAACATATGTTGTTTGACAAAGAAATTCCCTCTAAAATGTTTGATGGAATGATTTGCACAAAAAGTGAAAAAATGAAAATGTTATAGTTCTCTCTCTCTCCCCCCCTCTCGCGTTTCCCTCCTTTTCATACTTGAAACATAACTTTTAGGGAGAAGACGTTGATGTATATTTAATGAAAATAAACTCCTTCTAATGAAGATTTCTGCATGGTTGCATTAATTAGTTAACAATTAATGGTCTTGAATGGAATGATTTGCACAAAAAGTGAAAAAATGAAAATGTTATAGCTCTCTCTCTCTCTCCCCCTCTCGCGTTTCCCTCCTTTTCATACTTGAAACATAACTTTTAGGGAGAAGATGTTGATGTATATTTAATGAAAATAAACTCCTTCTAATGAAGATTTCTGCATGGTTGCATTAATTAGTTAACATTTTAAGAGTATGGTCTTGAATCCTGATGTGTCATGCACGATCTGTGACTGAGCACTTGCCCAGATTATGAAACAATGTTAGTAATGATTTGATTTTTCAAATTTTAGATTATTTGAGTGTACAAAATTTGGCTTATTTCTGTTAAGAATTGCATAGGAGGTCATTCTTGTCTGCTGTAAACAACCGCCAATATATTCTCTAACAATGCTTATATCCTTCTGCAGTGGGACTGTTTATATCTTTTTAGAAAGTGGCATGAATAATGTTAAATCAAAATTTTCTTATATTATTTAGAGATGAAATCAAATAAGATATCTAATTTGATTTCATGGGTTTTTGCGTGTTTACGCTATTTTTGATCTATATAGTTTTTTGAGTGTATTGATGGGACTTCTTGTCCTAGTTTTTGTGGATTTATAGCCCTATCAATCTTTGTGCATATATCATATAGTTCTAAATCTAATCTTTTGTTTCTTCGACCAAAAAAAAAAAAAAAGAAAAGAAATCAAATAAGATATTTTGATATGTAAACAGGCAATTAGATATGGTTGCTTCTGGAATCAATAAGCTATTCTGGATCTGGACACTTTCCCAAGGTTTTCTACTTCTTTATCCAATACAGGGCAAGAAAAAAGAAAATCTTCTGGAAGCCAGAGTAACCAATATAGAAATGGAGTAAGAGTTGAGATAATAGTATACAAAAGGTCCAAAATGATATGTGATTTTTAGAGGACAAATAATTGAGAGCCATGTGTAACAAAATCCCTCAAATAGTCATATTGACATATATTATGAGGTGACACAATGCATTTTAAATCCCTATCATTCCTCTCTATGGATAATCCACATCAAGCTAGGTCAACTAACATTTGAAGCTACAGCAGCATCTTGCTTCCTGACACTTTCATAACATAAGAAACCTCAAATGTTAATGCCATCTCCCACCTATCTTATGCTTCCTTACGCTGAAGAAAGATAGAGTCAAACTCTTCACTTCTGTATTTCAATGCAATACAGCAAGAAATTTTTTCATGATATCTGCAGTGGATTTGCTTGGGAGGGTTTGGAGGTTACAAAGAGAGTGGAACTTGTAGGCTGCAATGACTGAACCTATATGATATTAACTTCCCGTAACGTCTGTTGTATCTTTGAAGATCATTTTGTGGATGGTTCTGTCTAAGCCATGATTTTCTTGAATTTATTTGGTTAAACTGTTTAATCCACATATTTATTATGAAGCCTTTTGTGACTTTCCTTTTTCCTTTTTTTCTTTCTTTCTTTATTTTCATTTTTGTTTATTTATTTATTTTTTAATGTTGGTCTTAGTTTCTACGTAGCCATTGCTCAACCCTTTTTCCTTACAGTCTGACTTCGTAGCCCAGAAGATATGGAGTCAATTGGCTTCTGTAGATTCCACTCAGCTCATGCTTATTAAAGCCCTATTTTCTGCTCGTGACATTCTTCTTGAAGATCTAAAAGAAATTAGTAAAGCAATTGACCAAGCAATTGATTTGGATGATATGTTGTTTGGTTCAGTGGATGGTGAAGTTCCAGTGCAACTCTTGGGCATGCCACAGAATGGTGTTGAGGTCTTTACTTCATTTCTGGCATTGAACTACTTTTGCTTCTTTTATAGTGATTTCATTAACACTTATTGTTTACCTTTCCTCTCCTTCAGCGGAAAGCAGATGGTGCAAAAGATCTTCAAAGTGATGGTTTATCTCACTCCTTACCATGGGATGATCTATTAAATGCTTTCCACACGCTGGGCAATCAAATTCTGTATTTGTGGAATACATTTTTGATGTTTCACAGGCATGTTTCTGCACTGGATTTAATTGATTTAAGAATGTCCTGGTTTTCTTAAATTATTTGCTTTTATTTTTATTTTGTTTCGTCATACAACTTGAGCACCTTTTAGTTAATTACTTGTGTATGGCTAAGTTAGCTCTAGAAAAAATTAATTAAGTTTTATTAAATTTTATTCACGTTATGCAAATCACGCTTGCGACAATATAGAAATTTGATCACTTTATTTAGTATTTACCCATTCATGCCCTAATTGCTCAGCAAATTGTTTTACTTTGATTAGGGCGTGGACTCTGATATAGAGGGTTGGAGAAGAATCACGATACTTGTTTTGAGCAAATAAAAACTAATAGAGTTCTATTGATTCACAATTCTAGCAAAAGATAGTTTCTTAGTGCAGATTTACTACTGAGTTGTAGTCGAATACAGCCCTCAATAAAAAAATTTTGGAGTCATGTTACCCATGTTAATTAAAGAATACAATTTTTATTTTTCTGCAGGTATTTTAATTTCAAGAAATAAATTTTTTTTGTGAACTCCCTATGAAATAAGAATTGAAAACACTGTTTATAAATTTACTAATGGATTGATTAATAAATACATTCTTGAAAGATGGTAAGAAAAAAAGTTAAAGGGGTTAAGTTCACTAAAGATGAACTATTTATCCATGCTCCAGAACTGCCCTCCTGGAGTCTCTTGTTGTCATCATTTCATGAAGTATCTCGTAAAGTTTACGCTTCCTTGCCATATATGCTTGGACTTCTTGACAAATAAATTGCTTGTGATGCCCTTGACTAGCTGATGCATAAGTTGCATGATTATCATCAGAATTGGTAATAATTACGTCATATGTTGTTCCAGATGACATTTGAGCTTTCTCATAAGTACTTCATCTAATGGGATATATTTACAAAACCTCCGGTCTATGCTCTCAAAATGTCTTTATATATACGTTCTTTTGACAAATTTTAAACTAGAAAAAGTAATGCAACTTGTTGACATTCTAATGCAAATTAAAATTCCTAAAAAAACTCTTTATCTTATCTCTTTATGAAAGGCTTGGAAGTTCCTTTTCAGCCTGAATGAACGTCTTCAAATCTCCTTTAGTGATGATTGATTGATACCATACTTTATCGTGGTTACTCTTAACTTGCTGAATCTGTTGATTTGTGCTTAAGCATCATCTGTTCTGTTTCCTAAATTGCTCACCTCCAGGGCTAACGGAAGAAAGATAATGGAATATCTGCGTGATGCATGGGCTAGTGACTGCAGGGCTGAATGGTCAATATGGATGGTGTACTCTAAGGTTGAGCTGCCTCATCATTTTATCAGTAGCAGAGTTGATGAGTCTTCATACCCGAGTGCCCGAGGGAAGGCTTTGAGTTTGCGGAAGTTTGGCATCAGCGATGATGTAATTAACATCATTTCTTATTTTTGTAGTATACATTATTGACTGCTTAGTCTTTTAATCTGGATCTTTTCCCCTCTCTGGACAGCCTGCTCAAAGTGCAGCAATGCGTGCTGAGCTACATCGACGAAGCATTGCACAGATGAGAGTAAGATATTGGTTTTTAGTGCTTCATTCTCATATTTTTTGCTCCTGGGAATTTATGAATTGGTGTTGCTTCTGGTCAGATCAACAATCGGTCACTTCAAGACATGTATATTTTTGGAGATCCTTCAAGCATTCCTATTGTAATCGTAGATCGTGTTGTGCAAGCACCATTGCATAAAACCAGTGGAAATTCATATTTCTGTCATCCAGACCAGAGAGATAACCCAGGCATACATAGTGGACATAGCAGTGGGGCTGTGAAAAAGTCAACTGGACCTAGCTCACAACAATGTGGCCGGGTTTTGAAAATAGTTGTATTTGTACATGGGTTTCAGGTTTGTCTCATCTAGAGCTGGAATTTCTACTCTTCCCTAGCTTGAATTTGTTCATACTTTTCATGAAATGTGGGAATGAACTCTACAAAATGCGTGCATAGAGTTATTCCTCTCTCAGCTCGTTATAGGGATGTAGATAGTTGTATCTGTGCATGTAAAGAAAGTGGATTGAAGAGTATGGATTCATTAGGAAATGGCCCAGGTCAAAGGAGACCAACTTCCCTTTTCACCACACTAGTTTCTGTATTTTAGATTGATGGAGAAAGGATACGATACCTTATACTTTCTAAAAGCAAATTCTAGAGTGGCTGATACATATATGTTTGTTTTTATATATGATGTTTTTATACTTTTCATAAGGCAACAAAAGACTTTATAGCTTGTGAATTCTGTCCATACAAATTAGGTTAGTTTGTATAGTTAGTCTCTCTGTTGCGCGAAGTTATATTGTCTAAAAGGTATATGTACTAAATGAAGACCAATTTTGTTTTAAAATCAACCAGAAGAGCCTAACAATAATTATGACAATAGTGTAGAAGCTTCAGTGAGGATAAAGTTATATCCTATAAATGTTAGAATTGGGATTCGATAATTTACATTATAGAATTTGTGAAATGATTCCTCCCCCCCCCCCCCTTTTTCCAATGGTAAACTTCAATTAATCCCTATTTAGAATGACAATTCAATATACCCCCCAAAATAAGTTATCCCATTTACTAGACCAAAAAATGGAAAGAGTCATCAATGTGCCCCAATTTGCCCTCATCTTTTAAACGAAAATGGTGGTAAATTGAAGTTTTTACACTTTTTAGGGATAAATTGAAGATTGTCTTTCTATCTGGATGATAACTTGAATTTTACCCTTCTTTTTCTTCAATAAGAAGTATTTAGGCTTATTTTGTAATGGTTTCCTCTTGAGAGTGTCTATATTATATGATTAGTTGATTTTCTTATATAACCGTTATCCATTTTCTTACTTTTTAAACTTAGTTTGTGTCTCTTCTCCAAAAAAAAAAAAAAAACTTAGTTCGTGTCTCTAAAATTATTTAAGCATGCATGGTATATTTGGATTATAAGTGTGGTATTGAAGATCTCACTTCATTTCAAGTATTACATGCCCTGTTACCCTTCCTATATCACTCTTGATTTGATTTCTGACCTTTATTCTATGCAGTCCCCTTCATTTATGATTGGTATCACTTAAGTTTTCCTGATAGTACTCATCTTGTTTCATACATCAATAGGGACATCATCTGGATTTACGGCTTGTTCGGAATCAGTGGCTTTTGATAGATCCCAAGATAGAGTTTCTTATGTCGGAGGTAAATGAAGACAAAACATATGGAGACTTCAGAGAAATGGGACAACGACTGGCTGAGGAGGTGATTTCTTTCGTGAAAAGGAAAATGGATAAAGCCTCTAGAAGTGGTAACTTAAGAGATATCATGCTTAGCTTTGTTGGGCATTCTATTGGGAACATTATTATAAGAGCTGCATTAGCAGGTGTGTACACCATTGCAGGCCGTATGCTTTTTTCTACTAGTTTGTGATTGATTGCTTAATGTGTGCTCCTGTATTGCAGAGAGCATGATGGAACCATATCTGAGATTCTTGTATACATATGTTTCTATATCCGGTCCACACTTGGGTTATCTGTATAGTTCAAACTCTTTGTTTAACTCAGGGCTGTGGCTCTTGAAGAAGTTCAAGGGCACTCAATGTATTCATCAACTTACTTTCTCAGATGATCCAGATCTCCAGAACACTTTCTTATACAAACTCTGTAAGGTATTGAAAGGATTTCAAAAAGAATTCTGCCTACCTCTTAAGATATTTTGCATTTCAAAGCATAAGCTTCTAAAGCTAGTTTGTTACACACTGAAAACTGCCCTTCTTTCTCCCCTCCCTCATTTTCTTGTTCCTTATTTCAGCATAGGACATTGGAGAACTTCAGAAATATAATCCTTATCTCTTCACCCCAGGTATTGCTCCTCTATTGTAACCTTATAATTGGACAATAGATAGATAAATTTGTTCTGATTGTTTAGAAAAGTTTAATGTTAGTCATCTTTCCTGCTGCCAATGATTTTAACATGTGAGACAATGCCTCTCAGGATGGTTATGTTCCGTATCATTCTGCTAGAATTGAGATAGCCCAGGCATCTCTTTGGGATTATTCAAAAAAGGGGAAAGTCTTTCAGGAGATGTTAAATGATTGCTTGGACCAGATACGTGCCCCTTCATCTGAGCATCGAGTCTTCATGCGCTGTGATGTCAATTTTGATACCTCTTCTCATGGTAGGAACTTGAATAGTCTCATTGGACGGACTGCCCATATTGAGTTTTTGGAGTCTGACAGTTTTGCGAGGTTCATAATATGGTCTTTTCCTGATCTGTTTCGTTAATTACATCTGCATGGGTCCACCTGTCATTTTGCTGTCTCCAGCCTGATTTTCTTGTCGCATTGTCACTTCTAGGAGAAGTTGAGTTGTTGATAAACCAGTCAAGTGAGTCTAGAAACACTGCAGTCTTTGTTTGGCTGTATTTAATCATCTTCGGGAGTCCTGATTCAGCCTAGGTTTTAGGCTCGATCGATCTCTAACCTCAGAACTAAAACGCTTCAGGTCCAAGCTAACTAGGTGGTGATATTGAGACATCGGGAGCTAAAAATTATTAGCTTGAAGCCGATTCACTGCAGGAGAATTTTCCTTCTTACCCATGTGAATTTCAGTGATACTGCAAACCTTTTAATATTGTGGTATCTGTTGTATTTTAGAGACTGGATGTCAAAAGCAGGTTGGATTTTGGGGATTAGTATTAGGTTTGTACGTACACTATGCAAATGAAATGTAATATTTTTGTAGCCTTAAATTTGCTTGCACTAGTTTCCCGTACAGGTAATAGACCTTGCACTTGCAGTAACCTAAATTGTAGGTGGGCTTGTAATGCATCCCGCGAGATCTTTGTGGTAATACGATTAGCTTAAAGTTGTAAATGCATTTCTGGACTTATTTTATTTTAATTGGACATTTTTAAAAATAGAAATGCATGTTATCTTGTATCATATTTAGTAGTAAATGAAAACAGCGAATAACATTTGATTGTTTCTCAGTTATCAGATTATTGATAAGATACATGGTTATGTCTGTTACTTCATTTGAATGCTTTATTGTTTATTTCTATTATTTTTTTTCTTTTTTTTTTAAGTGCACTCAAATTATTCAAAGACAATTATTTTATTTAACAAATTAACCACCAGACCAAAGAGCATACAGCTGCTAGCAAATCAAAGTGATTTGGGAATAAAGGTATATTTGAAAATTGATCCTCTCTCTTTGCTAAATGGTATTTGTCATCAGTTTTATACAATCACTCTGTAAGAATGAAAAAGGTATACTTTTCTTAATTTTTCTTTTAATTTATTAAGGAAGCATAACATTAACTTCATATGTGCAATCAAAGTAATTAAAGAAAATTATTTTACATAACAAACAAATTAGCTAACATGAGCAAAGAGCATACTTGTAATAACTACCAGCAAATTGAAGTGATTGAAAATTGAAGATATATGTAAAATTTGGTCCTCGCTCTTCGCTAAACGTCATATTTGTTATGGGTTTCACACAATCACTCTAGAAGTCATAGTTTCGTGCAAAATTAATTTTAAAAAATATAATATAATCTTAGTTTAAGGATGCTTTTTAATAATTACAGACTAATTGGACTTTAGTATAATCACAAGAAATAATCTAGGGGTATAAATGCATAAGTTTGAATTTGCTTCATAATCGGCGAGAATGTTTATTGGAAGTCACTGATGTGGCCAACGAACTTCGTTGACCAAATTTTTTAACCACTTGGGTTTGTTCTAGTGTTTATTCATTCACAAGACAAAAATAAATTCATCTAAAAAATGAATGTCTATTCATTCATTCGAAAAATCAGCTGATAACGCTTGTGAGAATCCTTTTCATGCTCTTTGACACAATGATTTTTCTTCATTAACCAGTGTAGATGCTGTAAAACATACTAATTCTCCTACATCAATACATTAGGTAGTTAATTATCTTCTTTCTCCACCTACATTACTTAGCTTCTAAATAAAGACGATTGCTTTTTATTCTCCGAACTTCAAGAAAAACAAAAGTAGATAACTTCTTTTAGTGTGGTATGTAAATAGTAACCCCAATATCTGAACTCTTTAATGTTAAAAAAATAAAAATGGACTTTGGGTCAGAAGATACTTCATGCACCATTTTACTTACTCATGAAGTCATGGTGAGCAATACCACAGGATGGAATGATTTGAGCCTCAATTTTTGAAAATTAAATGAGAAATTAATAAACAAACAAAAAAATAACAATAAACAAATAGTAGCTCTACGTTTTTGCCCTAAGAACTTGCATTACATGAAAAACGAAGGAAGTTGCTAATTGTGAAGTTATCTTAAAAAAGTTTTGTAAGTTTTGTTTATTTAAAATTTCAATGATTGGTTTTTTATATTCTATACTCTCATTTCTTTTTCTTTTTCTTTTTTTAATAATTATGTTTATCAAATCTCTACTGAGAGATACTTTTGTAAAAAATACTGGCTTACTGAACCTTCATGTAATACCAAGAAATAATCTAGAGGTGTAAAAATAATTATAGGCTTACTCATCCTTCATGTAATAATCTAAGGGTGTAAATGTTTAGTTTGAAATTTGCTTGTTAATTCGCGAGAATGTTTCTTGGGGAGTCAACGACGCGACCAACAAAATTTGTTGACCAAAGGTTTTGACCACCTGGGTTTGTTCACCTGTTTATTCGTTCATAAGACTTAAAACAGACTCCTTCAAACAAAGAATGCGTATTCATTCATTCGAAAAATAAGATGATAACGTTTGATTAGAATCCTTTACAGGCTCTCTAAAGCATTAATAACAAAGAGTAGATAACTTCTTTTGGTATGGTATATAAATGGCAGCCCTATATCTGAACTATTGATATCTAAAACCGAAATGGACTTTAGACGAGAAGATTGAAATAGACTATCTTCAAGTTTGCTTAGTTGGTTGAAGAATCTGCGACTTCCTCGTGTGGTAATTGAATTAGACTGTCTACAAGTTTTCAAGGTTTTAACTAAGAACCAGTCAAGTCCTAATGGCTTTGGACTCATACTTGAGTAAAGTTGTTTTTTCGCTCAAAATTTGGGAGAAGTGGAATTCTCGATTGTCTGTAGATCTACAAACGCTGCTGCCTATAGTGTTGCTAGGATGGGAGGTTCTATGTCAAGTCCTAAAGAGTGGAGTATTGTTCCACCTCGTTGGTTTCTGAACAATTTGAAATCATTTTTTGTTTAATGAATTTCTCCTAAAAAAAATTAATATAACTATTTATTTAAATAGTTATTTTAACTTCATTAAATTAAATTTTACATAGTTATTTTAACTATTTAATATATGAAACAAAAGATAAAACTATACATATAATTCAGAGTCAATCTAATCTTTACTTTCAAACGTAGCTATATCAGACAATAATTATCTGGGATTGGCTTTGAAATGTCTAATAAAATCCAAAACTTGAAATGTCCAACAAAAAATTTTCTATTCCTCGCTAGACGACATTACAATGAAAGGGCCAGACCCTCTTCCATGATTCATAAAACAGAAGAAACAGAAACTCAGGCGATAGGCCAAAGCCGAAACCCAGTTTTGGTCGACTCCCACTAAAAAATTCTGGTTGTTTTCTTGGATTCATCTGTTGAAATATATAAACAAAACAAATACTTAATTCTAAATTTCAAAAAGGAAAAAAAACAAGATGGAAAAATGAAAAGGAGTCAGGACTCAGAGAGACGGACCAGTCTCCATCAAAAGTTGGATTGCAAACTTTCAGAATAGTTACAACAGAAATTCCAGTTCAGCTCGCTTCAACACAGATGTAACCCTCTCAAAAAAGGCAGGTTCCTTTTCCTTGATATCGTCAAGTGTCCTTGACTCATGTTCATCTGCCTGCAGAGAACAAAAGCAAATGCTATGCTAGTTGGTCTTTGGAAATAGAGAAAAATAATTAAGTACAAAATAAATCCCATCCTCTCATCAGGGGTGCATTTGATAACTTAGAAGCCCCTTGGGTTTTAGCCTTTAGGGGAAGGGAAGAATAAACAGAACCCCGTCACTGACTACAAGATGCTCTCTTTCTCTATTTATTTCCTAAGATACTCCAATAAGTTATTTGTTCTCTCTGTGGAAAGAATAAAATGCTTCGTCCTGCCACTACGTTTGATGCCTTAACCTAACCAAACATAAACAGATATCGTGGCTCTACGTTCTCTCAGTTTTGACAAGAGAAGTTAAAATATATGAAGCTATGGATTTTGAAAAAACATGGAATATATTTAAAATCACAGTGATAACATTAAGGAACCATGCTTGTAACATGACAATTTTGTTCCAGATGGGAAACAACAATATTCATTTCTGTGTAAGTGGACAATAAAATTAGGAATGATTCAGTTCAGCTGCAGTGATAAAATGCTTTTAAGAATTAATAAAAAAGAAACAGTACACCTATATGGTGTATCAGCTAGAAAGTAATTAGATTATGTGGCTTTCTAACAAACTATTTGATAAAAGATCAAAGCAACTACCAGTGCGGAAAAGTTGTGACACAACAAAATAGTTAAAATCAATTAAACTTATATATGAATTCAACAGGAAATATAATTGAGTAATATTACAAGAAACAAGCATGCCTTTTAAAATCTATTGTAGCTGTTTAGAGATAGGGAAGCACCAAGATACCTCTTTAAATTTCAAAAGAACCAAGTTTGATACAGTTGCTGGTTTTTCTCGGTCCCACCTGAATTTAAAAAAAAATGAATAAACTAACAACAATGCAATGCCAGTCAATGTCACCCTTAAAAGGACAACAATTTCATTGGGATACATATTGCACAGCCATAACTCTAAATTCATAAATAGCCAGTCAGCCACTGTACCGAGAATATCGTGATTGGTCAGTATTTTGACTGTAAATGATACTAGCTGAAATTTAAATGATATCACCGAACGCAATTATACTCTTATAGTGGAGAAAAAATAGTTATTAGAAATTCGTGTAGGCATGTGAAGATTTAGTACTTTAATTGTCAGTTGGTGCAATACAGGGTTCCGAAGGTCTCTACACACTTAATTAGGGTTTCAAGAAACACAGACTATAAGCAAGCAAATGCGCAAGTGAAAATAGCTTCAAGTACGCGAGACACAAAAGTTGAAATCAAGTGAAAGAGGTGACAGACATGGTCATTGCCTGGCTATTCCAATTTTATTTCACTCTGTTTTCTCAAGACTTCCAGATCTTTGTACTAAATTGACAAATGTTCCTCACTCATTTAGCAAATTTTAGGACTGACTTTCAGATGAGTTCACAAGTAGTAAAAAATCTCTCTCCTTCGTCTTGCACAGTGGAGGTCCAATTTAGAACGCAATTAAACATTTTGCCGATAATATCTTATCTTCAGAAAGCCCAAATCATCAGGGAGCACAGCAACAAGCTCCTTGAGAATATACTATAGATACTAGCTAGGTCATCTCAATAGGTCAGGTGCAAAAGATGTCACTAGAAGAGTGAGAAAAATGCATCACCAAGGTCTACACGGCTTAGTTTCTGATAGACACCCCTTGGGTCTTGGCAAGATTCAAGTCCAATAACACTGAAACAGCCCAGGCCCACCACGTAGATATTGTCTGCTTTGAGCAAACATTCTATCACTGTTTTGTCATTGGGCTTTGCAACCCAAAACGCGTCTATTTAATCAAGAGAGCCCATGGCTTGTAAACTAGTCCAAGAACTCTCTTTCAGGCAATATGGGATATTATACACTAGTCCAAGAAATCTCTTTATCGAATGCTTAACGTTGTGCAATTTGATTTCTTTGGTTGTATTTGCAAGTCCTTCACCTGTTACCACACCATGATAGCATTCACCACACTTGTAACTGCCAATGTCTAGAATGATCAACTTCAGCATCTTCCTTAAAGTTTCTGATCTAACCAAACAAACCAGTAGACACCTCATATTTTGGCTCAGAAGGATTTTAATATCTTTAACACATTTTGAAGAATAATTTTTAGTACCATAACCAGCCAAAGTTGAGACTCTTTCAGCTGAGGGGTATTGATGGATGATGTTACAGCCATTCACCCATAAAATTATTTTATCTTTAGAGGTTAAGGGATTTTAGTTGCTTTAATTGGATTCTTCTATTGCTTTTTCTATATATTCATTTCCATCTATCCATTTCTTTCCCCCATTGTCTCTTTCTATTCACAGGTCCAACCAACTGGCTGGAGGAATTCAACTTATTTTATGCATGCTGCCTAGGAAGGCAACATCTTAGAAACCTTTTGCCTGTACCATCCGTTTTATGTTCAATTTTGATGAAATTTTCACAGGAGTTCATTGTTAACCAAACTAATGTAACCCAAATCAATGATACTACAGGAAGAGATCAATGAAGCAATGGAAATGATAAATTCTCCAACAAATATTATGTCCATATAAGAAGAGAGACAAGACAGGTAGCAAGAAAACCTAAAATTATTAAGCACATAAAATCACAACATTGCCATCATCAATATATGTACTTGGAGCCTACAAACTATAAGATAGTCCAGAAGGCCAGAAAGTTATCAGATGTTCATAATTTGACCTTAAACCCTACTCTATTCCTTAATCGTACCATACGATTCTTAGCATTAATCTCTAAAACTGAAAACAGTTCAGAGAAAAGCTTAATCCCTGAACTTTCTGTTATGCATTATTAACATTCACCATATGTAAAAGATCACGTTGATCATGTTATTTATGATGAAAGAAACAAATGTTACCTCACAAGCATCAACTCGTTGACTGATCGCCACATCCCACGCCCCACATCTTTTGCAGAATGCTCCCAAGCACTTCGTCCATGCCACAGTTCTTTTGCAACATACATCACTTCCTCAACATCTACCTGTAAAAGATAAAAGCCTGGTAAGTAATAAGGTATAATTATATGAACTTATTACATAAACGGTCCATTGTAGCTTTGAGTTTGAGAGTAGTTGGGCAGCTTTCACTGAAAATGAAACAAAGACATTAATGGCTCTATTGACTCCATAAACACAATACAACTAGCTTAGAATCATTGCTAATAGTGAGTTTAAATTATCCATTAATTTTCTATATAAGTGGTTTAAGAAAAAAAGAAAGAAAAGACTATAACAACCAAAATATACATACAATAAGATTAGGATTTTCACTCCATAGGAAAAAGAAGATTACAACAACCAAGGTATACATACGACAAGATTAGGACTTTCAATCCATAGGAAAAAGAAAAGAGGATCTAATTATCCAATTCCATTCAATATCTCAAACTACTATTCAGGCACTGATTACATGAATGACATTAAGGCAAAAGGTAAACAAGAGTGCCCTTGTCCGCTAAATCTACTACATATTGCAAATGTGTTATGTAATAGGTTTCTATAGAACTTTTCAATCCGTTTTATGCACAAGGATTAACATTTCCAGAAAATCAAAATCCAAGACCTAGTGTGCAGTAGCAAAGATCCATAAATTGGTATCAAAGCCAAAACCTTTTATTTAAAAACAAATAAAAATAAAAACCTTACACTTATTCAACAAGTAATGTTAGTTCTAGTGCTATTGACTTTCAATTACAATTATCAAATAAGAGATTTCTTCCAAGTACAAAATAAATAGAGGAATTTTAGCAAGAAGTTTTTTTTAAAAAAAAATCTCCAAATGCCTAGAAGCGCAAGCAATGGAGCAATAAATGTGAAACCTATATCAACCTATCATCATAGTCAGCAAATATTCTAAACAGAGTGAAAAGGTGCCAAACATTTTACTTGGACAACAGATGGAAAAATAATCTAAAAAACTACAATTTTCAGCTAACACAAGTGTAAAGGAATATTTTCATACCTGAACTTCCTTGGCTGTGCCATATAATGACTCCTCATGCTCAGTAAGGCGTTGATGAAGCAGACGGTAATGGTCGACATCCATATTTACTATAGGCTCAGTTTGGACTTGCAGTTCTGCCAGTTGTGTCACAACATAAGAGGCCATGACCATTCCAAATATTGCAGGAATGCTACCCAGAACAGGTATGATGCGAACCCTGAACCCGGGCACCATCTGTAAATAAGACAAGAATTATGAATGTGAATGTATTGCTTGTTATATATATGTTTATGGATTTTGGTAAATGAGAGCTGAATTATCAATATCAGTACTAACTAAAAGCAATAAAATAATTCAGAATAGTAACTAAGCATCTTTACTTGATAATCTGAAGGGTTTTCATCTTCTCCACTGGGACCCGTGAATGGAAGCAGCTTTGCCTTAGGTTTCTCTAACGAGAAAACAACAGGAATACCGCCTTCAATGCCATAATCTTTCCTCAAACGATGCCTTACCTGAAAAATAGCAATTCCATTAGGTACATAAAACTCAAGTTTTCTGAATATAACATTTCTAGTTATTATAAGAAATAAAATTTAGGGTTTAGGGTAACTACCACAGCATATATACTTCTACAGCCACATAAACAAAAAATTAAAAGTTAGCGATGCTATTTGGGAATTGAACTAGCATAAGATTAAGGGTATCAGCTTCAGTTTTTTCTCTTTTTTTCTTTTTTTGGTTTTTTTCCTTCAACGATATAGAAAAGAAATTGTAGACTTCTATTTAATAAACAGTGATATACAAAATAGAGAATTATGTGGACCCCCCCCCGGGGGGGACGATATACAAGAGAAATTGTAGACTTCTATTCAATAAACGGTGATACACAAAAAAGAGAAAAATTATGCTACAGGAATCAGGGACATCAACAAAGTATAGCTCCACATACTCTTGATGCACCTCATAGCTTCATGCATATTCTTGGTGCAATGGCCAAAAAAAAAAAATGAAAATAGTGCTATCTGATTAAAAAGGAAAAAGAAAATCATGATATAACAAGTATATAGCAAATTCATTCATGTAGGCCAAGGAAGGTCGACTCCAAAACCACTGGTGGTATATTGTTGAAGAAGTTGTGGTCAACCAAGTAATCTCTGTACTTACACTTCTATTTGCAAATGAAGCTCAAGTGCCAATACCAATGAGTTGTAGCTAAGAACGTGCAACGAAATTTCTAACAGTTTAAAATAGTTCCATGACTTCATAAAATTTAGAAACATGAAAATTCTTACGTTTGATGAGAATTTCAAAGTCATACGAACCTTTATATCTAGAAAGACTTAGAAAGCCTTCCGAAGAGAAAGATAGAAAGAAGAAAATAAAAAAGACGAAGCTTCAAAGGATTTTATTGCCAGTGGAACAACAAGGATAATTGAAAGTACACTATCTCATTTAGGCCATTAATTAACAATACAGGCAACTGAGATTCACAACAGAAAAGAAAGGGTTTTAAGAAACTTGTTCATAACAACAGAATTATTGTTTCTAGCCACATCATTTTGTAAAATAGAGATGTTCATAACATTCCAGAATCCCTTTTACATGAAAAATTCACCAAACATCTTTTTCTTCAAGTTGTCCTGATTTTATGCTTTTGTGTGTGTGTCGTAACTTTAGAAAAATGGAATTCCTTATTTTATTAAAGTAAAAGACAAGTTAAAAAACACAGACTTCAATAAACTATAAGACAGAATACACCATATTAGAGTGCGTATTTTTTTTCGTCTTTTAACCTATCCCTTACAATAAAGTAAGGGATTCCCTTATTGTAAAATTACTCTATATATATATATTGCGTGTCCTAGAATATGACAGATGGACCAGCTTTACACACATCATTCATGCTTATGAAAATAATTTATTCCCTAATATATTTATATTCACTAACAGCAAAATTGCATCAGGTTGCTTGGGAATATCTGCAAGCAGGAACTATAAATTTTAGCACCAAATGCATATATCGGCATCCTTTATTCATAATGAATTATCTAGGCAACAAAGCTGTAGGACCAAAAAGACAAGCATTTAATACTTTGCCAAGCACTTAAAGAGATGCAAATAGAAACAAGCCAGATACATTACAGCTCGGGATAATGGATCATTTGTTGACTCTCTTAAATCAGCCACACGGATTCTTGTTGGGTCAGCTCTAGCTCCAGCTCCTGTTGCACATAGAACCTTTAAACCCCTACGTACACATGCAGCAAGAAGTGCCACCTACTATAGATAAAATTTCACAATTTACAATGTGAACATCACAATTTAAACATAACATGTTAATAACTCTTAATTTCAAATGTTTAGGATCAGAAGAAAAGACCCAATAGTAATTTTAATATCAAACCCCAAATATACATTCATGGCTGACTGTAATGATAAGCTTGTTCTTGCAAACATAGAATCATCTTTAAGATCGAATGACCGAATCTAAAGTTGATTCAAGATTCAAAACAAAGAATTTCATAGTCCAATAATACAATTATTCTATGTGGAATAGATATTAATCCCAAAAGCTTAAGTTTTTAGGAGAGTCCCCATCAACGGTATTCAAAATCTGACAAGATATCCCATTAATAAGCAGTCTACTAAATCTAACACAAAAACATATCTCAACATAAGTTTTTAAGATAATATGATTCGATCTATTTCTTTGCTAAACACTTTGCCAATGACATTTTCATCAAAGTAGAAAAACATAAAATTTCTCATTTTCATTCTTAAGCAAAAGCGAAAATTGATTATATTAATATTCAATAATAAATTTTTCTCCTACAACACCCTTTTTCTTGACTTCCTTAAAACCTCATCTTGCCTGCCATGCCACAATCACCATGGCTGCCACTTAAGGGGAATATCAAGAGTTTTAAATACAATTTTTATCCTCCTACCCTACATAGCAACTTAAGCTTTTATACGTTTAGATCTATCTAAAGTTGCAACTTCATATATCAAACTTAAAAATCAAAGTAAAAGTTGTCCAGTTCCATTCATGCCCAAAAGGCTAGGTATCATAACTTCAGATGATTATAGGAATTAATCGGCCATACTGTTAGACTAATGAAAACTTATGTTAGGCGCAAATATAAAGGGGCAGGGGCAGTTTAGAAATTTTATTTATTCGTTAATTAGGGCTCATGTATAAATAAGAGATTAAGGAGTCATTTAGGGTTTATGCTGAGCTTTGTCTAGTATTAAGAGTAATTAGGAGTTTTGGGAGAGATGAGCTACCCCTCAAATTATAGGTCAAGATTGTTCTTTCTTTTGATTCAATCAATAAAAACCAGCCCTAATTTAGCCCTAATTCCTATCACATGCATACAATATCAAAAGAGCAAAAAGAAAGATCATCCCTAACTCAACACGACAACTATAAAAAGAAGACCATGTATGAAAATATAGTAAATATCTAGCATTGAAGAAATAATTCTGGCAGTGATCAAAATTAGTTCTAAACTTAGACTTTAAGCAAGAAGAGGTACCTTTGTATCAATGTTATCAATGCAATCCAAAACAAAATCAGGGTGGCCAGACAAAATTTCTTCTTCAGATGATGCATCATATAATAGCACTTTTGCATCTATGTGGCATTCTGGGAAGATTGAAGAGAAATGCTTCTTGAGGCATAAGGCTTTCGGAGTACCAACATCTGCTCGTGTTGCAACTGCATGCCGATTAAGTGATGAAACTGATACCTTCTCACAGAACGAACAAATTATAAGTACCTTTTGTCGGAATACATACAATTTGAATACAATTGAGACCTCTCGTCAATGTCTCTTTTTATTTTATCTTTTTTTCCTTTTTTGAAAAAGAAAAAAAGAAAAGAAAGTTAAAGCAAAACTATTACTCTACCTTTTGCTAGCAATAACTTTCATGTATTATTACCAGAACGATTGAGAGGCTAGGATGGCCAAAAGGAACAACAAAAATTATAATAACAATAATTAAAAACTGAAATAATAACACCATATTAAAATAGAAAATTCATTGAATTCAAATCAATGGTAAAATGTTACCATGCAATATGTTTATGGTACATAACATAAGCATGGACACATGGTTCCAGGTACAGCTAAATGTAAAGCAACTAGGCTAAACTGGACTCTCCTACCAATATTAAGGATGACATAACATCCGACCAGAGTACCCTTTGAAGAAGGAAAGATTTTTCATTAATGAGTGGCATCTGATAGCTACAAAAGTATCTAATATATTGGTAACCACAGCATGCCCATAGATGAAGACAAGTATCCAATATATTGGTAACCAATCCATATATTCAAGCAAATACCACAATGCACTAAAAGCATTCAAATGAATTCATGCAACTTCGATGGCAGATCAAATAGAATAACCTTGAACTTTAAAGTTACATGTAATGCTTTTATTTTGGAAAGCACATGCAAAATATTTATTCTCTCGACATGTCAATTTCAAATTTCGGAATATAACTGCACTAATACAAACAATGAAACATAATGTTTTATTGCAAGGTAGGCTATTTCTGACACATGCATTTCCTTCTTCTATCACAAGAAACTAGAAACTCATAAATGTATGGCTTCCCAAATTTTTTGATGGCAGAAAAAAGTCACCAAACAGGAAAAAACAGAGAGAAATTAAAAAAACAAAATTCTATCAATGGCTTGCTAATTTTCTAGAATAAGAAAGAAAGAACCTTGAATTCATAAGTGAAGCAAGAAACTAACTATGGTTCCACAAAGTTAAACTAGTTCTTTCCAGCTATGATGATTGAGAGTACACTGTCTTATTAAGGCCATTGATAAACAATAAAGGAAACTGAGATTTGCAACAGACAAGCAAGGTTTTTAAAGAAACTTGTTCATAACAGCAGAAATATTCTTTCTTGCTTGCATCATTTTGTAAAATTGAGATGTGCGTGACATTCCAGAATCTTGTTTACATGAAAAATTCACCAGATATCTTCTTTCTTCAAAGTTGTCCTGATCTTATATATATGGAAAGAGAGAGTGTAAATTTATAATAATGGAATCCAACAGCTAAAAGACATAAAAAAAACAGAGATTTTAATACACTATAGGACAAAATACACTGGATTCAAGTGTGTATTTCCTTTTTTGTCTTGAAAAGTCAAAAAGAAGAGTAAAAGTCATTGTAAAGACAGAAACAGATTTAACCATTTAAATTTTTAGTTCTTGCCCTTGGTGAACTGGTTTATTATTTCATAAAAATGGTAAGAGACCCTAACCCCAATTTATACACTTGCAAAGCAAGCTGTATCTACCCTCTTTGAGAATGTTTCTATGAAATTGTAGACTTTATTCGTTTTTTATGTATCAATAAAGTGCAAGGTTTAGTTGTTCTTTTGTTTCAGTTCTTTTGTTTATGTTTTTTTCCATTGATTCCATGGAAATATGGCTACATATATTCAGGTTTTTTTCGCAAGTTTTGAAATTAAAGACGTTTGTTAAATTCAAAAGTTTATAAATATTATGATAAACATGTATGTATTTCAGATTTATAAAATATATTTAAATATTAAATAGACATAATTTTTAACACTGAATGCGGGATGTCATTAAATGATTAACGGAAAATTTATTCCATTAGAAAGCAAAGTGCATGACAAAGATTAAACAGTTGATTCTTCAACAAAACTTGACTATACTTATTAAAGGTGTTGTGGGTGAAAAACTCTAGGAACCAAATGAGGAAAAACACTGACAAGATAAAGCAAGATACTAAAAGCTATAAATATAGAATAGCATGCCAACCTGGTCAAAATCAACAAGGAGGAGCCTACCGACACCTGATCTCAAGAGCATGGCAGCAGCATGACTCCCAACCCCTCCAAGACCAATGACAACAACATAAGATCCAGACACTTTCTGCTGAGACTCGACGCCAAAGAATTGAATATTCCTAGCAACAATAAATAAATAATAATATAGAAAACTCACCTAAATGCTGAAAACTTAGCTTCATGGTAAAGTTAAAACAATAATTAATTAGCAAGTGAAAATAATGGCACCTGGTCAATTGTTCAGCAACTACTTCGTCTTTTAAAAGATCTAAAGCAGGTATCCCATTATGTGTCATGCAATTGGGTACATTTTTGAAGTGTGACCTCGCTATATTTCTGCAAATAACAAGGGGAAAAAAGGAATGGTCACAATTGGGATTCAGGGGAGCTTGTAATTAACATTTACCTAGGCTTCCATCATCTTAAGATCAATACAATACATTTGCTTCATATAATATATATCCAAAAATATATTTTTTTTAATTGATTTTCAAGGGTAACTCATATATTTACCTTGAAAGAAGCTTATAAAGAAAGACGGTAGAAACAGAGCCCAAAACAGCTCCAGTTCCTAACAACGCTAAGCTCTTCAGTTTCCCTGTCTCCGCCATTTTTGCTGCCGTCGACAGCTTTCGCAAGTCGCAGCTTCAATTGCATTTGGCGGCGGTTTTCGCTTCTTAAGTTCCAACAGTAATGACGCTAGGGCCCTCGAAATTTGTATATTTTTTGTACTAACCTAATGAACTTTATACTTTGCATAGTTTGGCCCATCATAATATCACATTGACTGGTTGACCTCTCAATTTTAGGAGAACTCAAAATTTATAGTTTCACAATTATGACCGACTTAAGTATTAGTTCTGCCGTTTGCACTATTGCATTACTAGGCTGGCCATTGTAAGTATATTGATATGTACAATGGTACGTGTCCGTCACCAAGTTATTATTTTTTTTGTCGACTCCCATATTAAGTGTATGAATTTTACCTAATGAATAATTAGATGCAAAAAGTTTTTTTTTAGTTGATGTGCTTACAGTCAATTAACTACTATTACTTTTTTTTTATAAACTGTAAAAAGTGAAAAATAAAGGGAAAAAAATCTGATTCTCTCTCCCATTGAGTACGGTTTTTTTAATTAAATACCTTTTAATAGTTTCGAAATTATTTAAATATCTCTTCTTTTTTGTTTTCATGGATACCGTAATAAATATGAGTAAAGTCTTAAATGTCCCTGATGAATGCATCAAATTTACTCAACTTCATTATCTTCATATTTCTTTCACCCAAATCTCTTCTTACTGCCGAAATTCTATCAAAATCTCTCATAACTTCTTACACAATACAATTATATATTTATTTATTTAACATCCACTCTTTCTTTAACTGAAATGAGATGCATTACTCATTAAACAACCCAATAATATATGTTAATGTTGTTAGGTTTTAAGTTTTTTAATTTTTAGGAAAATTTAGAAATTTTCCTCATATTATAATATTTTATTTTCACCATTTTTTCTCATATGTAGAAATATATGCAATGTTGGTCGTTTAATTTTTTTCAGCAATATAATTTATTTATGGCGAAAATGTTTCATGCCGTGCATTCCTTTTGATACTGTGTACGTCACGTAATTAGTCATGTAGATCGTGTAAGTAATATAGCCGTGTAAGTCGTGTAGTTCATGTAAGTAATATAGCCATGTAGGTCGTGTAAGTCATGTAAGTAATGTAGTCGTGTAGGTCGTGTAGTTACTTGTATATGAAATTTGATATTATTGTTTTTATTGTATCATCAGATATGATTTTGATACGTGTGCCTATTCTCTTCCATGGTGAATGAATTGAGCAAAATGACGAGTATGAGTTTAAACGTTGCAAGGCTAAAAGGATAATGATACCACGATCGACAACATATACTGAATTGGTGAAGAAGATAGTTCAAGTTATTGATATAGATACTTCAGAATTTGAAATCATTGATATAGATACTTCAGAATTTGAAATCACAATAAAATTCATGCTTAAGACATCTGATCCTATGCCACCAGTTACAATTCAAACCAATGATGATATGAAATTTGTTTAGATTCCAATTTAATTTCACTTCTTTTTTCTAATCATTTTCGTTGACATTTTATGACACCGAATCATGTGTTCATAACTTACAGAAAAAAAAAAAAACTAAATTTGCACATCCGACAGTTTGAGAAATGATTAAATTAATTAGTATAAATAAACAAAGTTATTAGTGCACAAATTTTTCAATATTTGAATAAGATACACTAATGAACATCACAATTAAACATATCATAGCAATTTAAAAAACTTTTTTTGATCTTCAAAGTGCTTTCTTCATCTGCCCAAGTATACATGAAGAATGCCTGCATATAATTAATCCATGAAATCAATTAAGAAAAAAAAATATCAACTATAGGAAATTAATGTGATGTCATACATATAAGAACACCATTTGCAATGACCAAATTAAAGTGTTTCCACTCATAACTAAGCATACAATGACTTACCTTGACTTATAATTGGAAATTAAGGATCTCTCTAAGTAATGACATTCCACAAGGTAAAGGCATCTGTATTGTTCCAATTTATTATGAGCCTAAATAAACTAAATGTAATGTGTATATTCTATTGACAAGAAACAAAAAAATAAAATTATAGAGCACACCTGGAGAGATGATGAACTTTTTACTCTTCAATCTAGAATTGAAGGTCGTGTAATCGTGCAATATATGAAAATCATGTAATTATGCACAATCTTGAATCTTACATAACCTTACACGACCAAATCATGTGTTATATGATAAAATTATAATAAGCACAATCCATTAATTTTTCACAATTTGTGTACAACAAAACAGCTAAAAATTTATTTTCGAACATGTTATGAGAGACTCGCAACTAATTAATCTATTTTTTCAATATAAAACCCTAACCTTTTTTTCCTAAATATCAATAAGAAAACTAATTACGAGGAATTACTTGCCTCAACTAATTACATTTTGACCATTTTGCAGTAAAGGATCAACTTTTGTTGGCGATTATGTAGCGATGAACTAAGCTTCTCTTTCTCAGTTGTGGCAGCTTTCCCTTCTCAAGTTTAATTTGGTCGTGTTGAAGTTCGATTTAGCATGTATGGAGAATGAATGTTTGTGTCGGCAGAGGTGATGTCGATGAGTAAATTGCAGAGGTGATACTGGTTGATATTTGATTTAACATGTATGAGAATGGAGGATGAGTATTTGTTTGTTTGAGTAAAGGTAATGGAGGGAATTACAGCAGATATGAGTATTTATTTGCTTGAGTAGAGGGGGGAGAGGTGTTGTGCGTTGAGTTGAAATGTTTTAAAATGAGGATAGTCTAATAATTTCCTATCAACTTTTAAAGGGTATTTATGAAAATTTTGACAAAATCAAATTTTAGGGTATTGAGATAATTTTTGAAGTATGGAGATGTACCTGCTGCAATTAACTTCATTCAATACCATAAAGAATCAAATTATCACTATACCTTTTTTTTTTTCTTTTTTCCATTTTCTACTCCTTATGAATCCTAGGGACTCTGGGTCTTTTTATACCGATTGGAGCCCTATTTTTTACGTTCAGATAGCATGAGAGCAAATTTATTCTTCTTATACCAACCTATCAATTACTTAAGCCAAAAATGAAGAATTGGGTTTAATGGTTAATCCATTTTTGTTACATGACGCTAATATTTCGTGAGAAAAAAAATGGGAGTTTTCTTTTTCTTTGTTTATCTGTTTAATTTTGATTAAATAAAAAGGGTAGTTTTGATATTAAACCAAAAAAGTAGCAAGAGCTTCGTTCTTTTCAGCTTTCTTTCAAGTTACAAGGGCACAATTGGGAGCTAAGAGCTGTTTATTGACGGAGATTTATCGCCATTTCCTTATGAAACTGGCGATAATAACATTTTAACAGTAATCCTTCTTGGTTATGCTTTGTACAGTCATTGCATAGCCTTGTTCCTTTCTTCAGGCAAAGCTAAGGATCTAGCCGAGTTTCATTGATCCGCAGCGTGAAACACTTCGCTAGCACACTCATATCAGCTTCATTTAAATTACATCATCAGAACAGCTAAAGTGGAATCATATCTCATAACCAAACCAAAACAAACTAGACAATCAGAATATATTAACTAATCATGTATTAGCCAAGATCTGTCCAGATATGTCCAAACTCTGGTGAACAAGTGTTCTGAAACATATATGGTGCCACACAGAAATTGACTTGAAACTGTAACATCCGAGTTTCCAAGCATGGAAACTATAAGAGAAAAGAAACCAATAAAATGATAAGAAATAAAACCGGAAAAAGCAAATTACAATACAGATACTATGTTCTTTACAGAAATACAAAAATAAATACAAGAAAGCTACCTGTTCAAATTTTATTGTTGCCAACCATCTCCAGTCAGTCATCCTGCTTGCAAATGGCTAGCAACTGTCACAAATTTGTACACTTGATGCTCACTAGCAAGTTACTTCTTAAATTACTCCTTTCCACTAAATTACTCACTTCCACTACCCAAGAATTCAAGACCCTCAGTTCTCATATTCATGATACTTCGAAACACTTCCCTCAGTTGACGTTCCAGTGGATCCAATTCGTTCTTCAACACTTCACAAACCAATGTTAACTCCTGAATTCCATGTTCGAGTTCAATTTTTTGCTCCTCTGGCAGTGGAAACTGAGCCACATCCAACAAGTCCGTCAATTGCCGAGCACATTTGTCAATCAAATAAATTTCATATAGTAGCCCATTGGAATTTCGTCGCTCTCGCTTCTTAGATTCCTCTGTAATGCGCTCATGGAGTGATAAGAGCGGAACGCCCCATGAGAATTGACGCAGAATTGAAAAATGTACATTTAAGCCTCTATCCTGACAAGGTATTGCAGCAACAAGTGTCCACAATACAAACAAGAGTAAGGAACTCATTGCAAAAACAGGGACCACAAGCCCATTTGTAGCTGCAATGTCATTTCCACGAGGTGGTGCCAAACTGTTAGCAATTGACTGGAGTTGCTTAGCAGCTGACCAAGATCGAGAAACACTCCACGAGAGAGAACGAGAATGCCCTGGCAAGCGATGATGGTGATCTTTACTGGTGTTATGGCGACCAAAGGACCGATTTCTTTGGGAAAATACTGACCCAGAATCCTTCTCATCAAGCATTGTGAGAGCCAAATCCATCAAAGCTTTTCTTGCTCGACGGGACTGACCTTCACTGATTGTCCTCTTATGAGAATCCAGGGCACATTGAACAATCTCCAAATGCTTTTGCCACAATCGAATCTTTTCGATTCCATCACGAGTTGCATTAAACAAATCAAGCGCCTTCAAACTTCTTTCAAAAAATTCAGCAACAAAACGATCCAGTGGTGGTTTCGACACTAGTGCTTTGTCTTTCAACAAAATAGCCCTGAATTCCTCCTGGCAGCAAACAAATGCATATAAAAGCTTTTGTATCCATGCAATAGAGAGCAGTTCATCATCAGCAACAGCTGATAGCGCATTAAAATGGTCTGCAATCTGTCTATGGAAGGATTCAAGCTCCAACTCCTCAGCACTGGAATCATGATGCCCTTCTACAGAATGAACCTGTTCGCGCCTAATACTCCAAATTGAGCGACCAAATGAGTGAAATGGTGAGGAAGAACCCTGATTATCCGTAGACGGCATTATGACAACTCCCAGATAGACCTCTTAAGAATACTCCAAAGATTCACAAGAGCTACCTGAATTTTTAAAAAATGCATCAAATCCCAAATATGAATACAGTTTAAGCTCATATTGAACTCAATCAAAGATCAAAAGCCAAATATTCCCAAAACCTGTACTTAAAATATCATAACATTGTTTTAGAGAACCCATTGACATTGCAAGAATCTCAAGAGTTTCAAAAAACCATCTATAAATACAATTAAGAAAATCCAAAAATTCCAAAAAGGGAAAACCCCACCTAGATATCCCTAGAAATTTTAACAACCTCTAATCATCAACAACTACACAAACATCAGAAACACAGAGAGCATATCATCCGAATTTTCAAGCAAACCACCTAAATCAACAAAATTTTCAATGCCCAGATTCCAAAAATTGTTCCATGCACAAAGTGTAATCAAACCATTGAGCTGAGAATAGAAACAAAACACTATTGATACTGTGAATTTAATCCAGGCATAACTTATTTATATGCATTGAAACAATAAGCTTAAAAGTCGAGATTTAAAATTACATACATATGCAGAGCAGATAGAGAGAGAGCAAAATCCAAGTAAAATGGTGGATCTCGAATTGAGAAACCCTCAGCTGAGGACTTGATAGCCCATCGCCTTGGTAAGAGACTACGGGCAAGACCCACAACAAGTCACAAAGTTAAAGCGCACCTTAAAATATTTCAAATAAAAAATAAATGGTTTTGCTAAGCAGGCGTTTGTATTTACCTTATTTATGAATTTTCCTTATTACTCAAACGTATAGCCAAAACCCCCCTTAAAAGCACAAAAATTAAAATATTTTAGATATAGATTTAGATCCGCAATCGAATTTTGTTTATTATTTTTAAAAAATATGATTGATAATTATCGAATAAGAATGTTTTAATTTTTAAATTTTTAAAATTTATTTTAAAAAAATTATGATCAATAGTCATTAAATAAAAATATCTTAATTCTTAACCATGCCTAAATAAAAAATATGTGTGGCACAAACTAGTTTAACAAACCATTATATTATTATTGTTACTAGCTAATGTTACATGGATTTTTTTTAATGTACTAATAAATTTATTTTCCACAACTGTGAATCATAAGACATAGCAACTCAATTGAAATGTCTCAACATAATTGAGTCAAATTTAAAGTAACAATTAATGATAATGGTTAAAGAGTACATAAATTTTAGTAAAATTACAATATCTCCCTTTTGAAACTTTTTTCTCTCATCGCCATTCTCTAAAGATTAGTTAAGCCTTTATCTATTCATGAAAAAGTTGATTTTAATTATTTATCTTTTTTCCTCATTGCGCGAAATAGGGCTGGGCATATGGTTCCATTTATTCCAAATCAAATCAAACTAAACTATATATATATATATATATATATATGAGTAATGATACAGCCATAAATTCTTGTACAAACTTATTTTATACAAATTGATGTGGCATGATAAGATTGGTTGAATTAAATATCACTTGGGCCACATGATTTGTTTTTATTAATTTTTATTTTCATTCAACCAATGAATTAATGCCATGACAGTTTGCACAAAATAAGTTTGTACAAGAGTTTGTGGCTGTATCATTACTATATATATATATATATAATAGTTCGATTTAATTCGGTTCATACAACAAAAACTAAAAGGTTTAAAAATCTCTGAACTTATTTGGTTAAGTTTAAAACCAAACCAAACTACCAAATTGAACAATTCAGAGAAAAAATTTAAAAATAAAACTTGTGGAAATAAAAAATAAAAATTGAAAATGCTAACCTAAACTAGATCAATAATAATAATAAAAAATGACTCATAACATGGTTGAAGCTTTGATATTGACATAAAATTGGCAATGAGGTTATGAAGTTTCTTTTGTAATTTGGGTAGATTTCTAGATTATTTTTGGACTTTATTATGTTGTTTATTGTTTCTGAATTTATGGACTCAAGATTGTAGTTATAGTAATAGTTTATTACTATTATGTTGTTTCTTTATTAAATATGAAAGATAAAATTACTCAAACCAAATAAAAAAAACCACAAAACTGAAATGAACTAAATTGAATTAATTTAGTTAAGTTTGGTTTGTTCTATTGTTTGGTTCGTATTTAATTAAAAAAATAATGAACCAATTAGTTTAGGTTTGGTTCAATTTTGAACCTATACCAAACCAAACTAAATGGTATCCAACCCTAGTGTGAAGGTAGCTTTTCTCCAACAACCTTTGAATTTATGATTTTTTTTCTTTTTGCTGTTTTGGTGTTGCCTAACATGGTTTTATTCTAGTCTGGGTTCTTCATACCTCATATTGAGAAGGCTTTTTTGTGATGAAAATTTGCTAGTGCAAAATGTTCATTATTTCATCAATTCAAACATCTAAATCTAGTGGCACAAGGTTATTTAAAAGAGTAATTCTAATATACGTGTAGGCGTCACATTTTATTATAACCTAATAGCACGATATTCGTCCATTCTAAAAGATTCATCCAACCATAGACCCTAATAATGATGGTTATGTATCTTTGCGGCACCATCAAAAACTTGAAATAATGGCCTTTATTAATATTATCATGCGTTACAAGATAACAAGCAATAAGTGACAGAAGTTTGTAATAGATTCTTAGCAAAATAACTTATATCATAAAATATAATAAATTTATGATAGAACTTCAATTCTATCATGGATTAATGGTTGTTTTATAATATAATTATTATCTATAAAAAACTTACTCTATCAAGATATTAGGATAGAAGTATGATTTTGACCATATTTGACTGAAGATTAACATATTATTTTATTTAAAAACCAAAACCGTAGCATTTTAAAAATCACTCAAACGGTGCGTTAAAAAAATTAAAATAATAAAAAAAAAGTTTGCTTGAAAAAAAAAAAAAAAAGCCTTCCGCACTTTCTAAATGTGTCTCCCCCTTTAGGAAAAATTTCCGATTTGGCTCTTTTTCTCTTTATCGCAAAAAGCTTTCCCCCTTCTGACGTCTTTCAATCGCTAAGCCAAAATCAGCAAAATAAAAAAAATAAATGAATAAATATCAAGTAGTTAAATTCTGTTCATGTTCAATATGCTACAAAATTCAATTACTTCACTCTATTCGCTTTTAGTTTCTTTGATTAACCCTAAGGTTATGTTTGATACAACTTTTGAAATAAATCTTATTTAAATAGAGCTTTTATTAGTAGGATTTTTGTAAATAGAGTTTTTACTAAAAAAATTTAGTTGTTTATTTGTCAATAAGAGTTTTTATTAAAAATGTATAAAATTACTTTAATAGAAATTTTTTTAAATTTCTTTTATGAGAATAATAAATAATATTGTTAAATTAATAGAGGATATTTTAAATATTTTAACATTTAAAAAAAATCAACCTCTACTCCTAAAAGTTCAAAATTTGAGCTTTTATTAGTAGAGGTAAAATAACTTATTGAAGCTTTAAAAATTCTATTAAAAAAACTAAATAATACATTAAATAACACTTATGTTCATTAAATAAGTCGTACTAAAAAGTCACTAAATCACCGTCCATTAATTGAAACCTTAGATCGCAATTCCATTCACCATTTGCTTTAGTTTGCCACAGTAAGTTTAGTTCTCTTATTCACTCGCTTTAATTCGCTGTACATTTTATTTGAGAATTAAAGTTTTGGTTTGGGATTTTTTATCTATGATTTGGTTGGGATTTTGGTTTTTCTGGTAGGTAAGAGCTGAGGGGATAAATGTAAATGATCGTTGTGATTCAGTTTGTTGGATTAACCCTAAATCGTTGTTGGTCATTGAAACCTAAATGATCGTTTCGGATCGTTGTTTAGCTTGAATTTGAAGTTGAACGCTCAGTTTTCCCTCTTTGTCTCACCCACTTTTGTTCATGCGTTATTTGAGTTGGTTTTTCTGATTTGGTTTGGGGATTTGTTATATTATTTTTGGAATGTTGGGAAGTAAATATATTAATGCATATTTGCTTTGTTCATTTGATTTGCTGGATTTAATACGCCATTGGATTTTTGGTAGTAAGTATTATGTTGATCACTTTGATGTCAACTACCCGCAGAATCTACTGCTAAGCTTATCGAAGCTATCAACTCTATCTTGTTAATCCACTTGTCCTATCCTTTTATACATGACTGGCAAATTGTTTAGAAAATAGAAAAAAGTTAGGTTTGATTGTTTGTATTTGTATCTGAGTGGGTTAAAAGAAAAGGAAAATGGAAGTGGATTATGAATGGGAGGAATGTGTGAAAGTGTTTGTGAAAATGTTAGATGGAAGCGATGAGGTCTTGGCTAATATCTTTATTAATACGGATGGAAGAAGCTCTACTTAGCTTTTTTTTTTGAAGAAAATATGGATTGCATTAAACAAACAAAGCAACAACTAACCAGGGAGGTGGAATATGTCTCTGCTCACCTGAACCTGACATAGAACCCCCCACCCAAGCAACAATATGGGCAGTGGAGTTCGCAGATCAACGAACAAAAGAGAAAGCCACTTCTCCTAGTGATTGATCCAAAGCTCTATAATCAACAATAATAGTACCAAAATCATTAGGATAAACAACCTCATCATGTACAACATTAAAAATTTGTAAACTGTTCATCTCTAAAACAACAGACTGAAGAGCAAAATTCTTAAGCTAGCTAAGAGCTTCCCTTACACTGATTGCATCAATCTCACGTGCTTCAAATCTATCAGGAAGGATATCACTTTTCGCCGCAATAAAGTCACTCCCAGCAGATCGGCTGACAGGCTTGTAACTAATCATGCCTCTTGAACTGAAAATAGATGCATCACCATTACACTTGTACCACCCTGCACAAGGCTTATTCAAACAAACTAAGCCATGAGCAGATGTATTAGAAGCTTGAGGGAAATAAACACTCTTACGAGTTTGCTGCCAAAGAAACAAACTCTAACCAGCAATATTCAACACATATTGGACCCTCACATTAACATCGTTCCAAACTTTGTTATTTTTATTCAACCACAATCCCCAGCAAACCATGGCAGCCAGACTACAATCATCAATATTACAACGAGTAAACAAATCCTCCAACCAGTGAACAAAGCTCAATCAACTCCCATTAAATCCAATCACAGAGGATAACCAGCAAGTTTTAGCAAAAGGGCAAGTAACCAAGATATGGTATACATATTCAAATGAAGTGTGACAAATAGGGCAGAAAGCTTGTACCTCTACTCAACGCTGCAAAAGGTTGTCGGCAGTTGGAATAACATTAGCCATTGCTTGCCAAATAAAGTTTTTAACTTTTGCCAGAACAAGAAGTTGCCATAAATTATGCCTAACACTACTACTAGGAAGTTGCCATAAATTGCTCTTTCCCACGAGATTTGCTCCCATCTTTCACGAATTTTGTGGCCTCATTCTCATCCACTACCATAACAACCCCTGATTTTGAGCAGTTGCTAAGATTGCCTTCTTCCATCTCTGTTGGCGTTGTCCTTAGCCAACGCTCAACGGAATTCTCATACCTCGCCTAGGCGGCACTTTCACCCATATACCATAGGGACTAACAACATTGCCATCCACACTATCATACAAAGAAGGACAATTGTACACAGTATGGCCTAGAAGACCACAGATGAAACAAAACACATTGAGTTATTCATACTTGAAATCGACCCAAAACCATTCCCCTCATGTTCGTTTCAACTGCATTCGTCGCTTGCGAGGCTTCCTTACATTAAGAGACACCTTCAGTTGCATATAATGCCGCCAAACACCTTTGAGATTATTCTCATCTGACTCTAGAAAAGAACCAATATAATTGCCAATACTATGCAAGTTCCGTTCAGATTGGAAACCAAGTGGCAAATTATAAACTTTGATCCAAAAGTTAGTATGGAACAAAGGAACATTTTGGGGTTGCTCATCAACACCTAATATGTGAACGAGGAGAATGTGTTGATAAAATATCCATAGTCCAGAATTGAGAACCCTCCTTACATCAATGTCATGAAAGAATTGAAACAAGAATAGAGTAAGAGGTAAGTCCTTGATACAAACTGTTGTGCAAATTTTATTGAACTCGCAAGCGCACGAATCTATTGTAGTATAGATTTAATGGTGCGAGTGTCGATCCCACGAAGAGGTGGATTTTAATTATATATAAAATTAATTTTGTGAATTGGTGGTTGGATTTGTGGTGGAAATGATTTAAATTATGTTAAAACTTAAATTAAAATGGCAAGATTAAATTCTGGAATTGGAAATAAAATGGCAGGAATAAATTGAAGATAAATCTATTGAGATGACGTACTTAGGTATCTGGATCCGTATCAACATGCATCATGGGCTAAATATTCCATATTAATACCAATTAGATCATGAGAGGGGAATCCACACCTCATGATCCACGCTCTAATAAATATGGTGTTAAGGGCTTATCGTGCCAAATAATAATAATTTTATACTAGGGTGCCGGTAGTCAAAACATCCACAAAAACTAGAGGGGAAGAGAAAATAAATTTACCAAATCAAGCCCATGACACATGTTGAGACTTCACCTTCAACCCAAGCTTGAAAGAAAATTAGCCACTCATAGTTGAACTAGGGGCAAAATGGGAATTTATTAAAATACGAAGAAAATACAAGATAGAGAGAGAATTACAGAAAATGAATCCCAAAAATGGATTCAGAGCTGTCAAATTAGGGGGGGAAGGTTCCCTTTTTATAGTTACATCGAGTAAATCATGGCCATCGGATTAAAAACAGTTTGGACGCTCAGGATTTCGCCACGTCATCAGCCACTATTTGCACAGTACAGTCAACCGCCACTATTTGCACAGTAACTCCAACAGTACCCGTATATGTGAATAGTACAGTACATGTAAACAGTACCGTACATGTAAACAGTGTCATAATTATTCTTTTATACTCTTCCTAAGGTTTTCGACCGTCCTGAGCTCAAAAATGATGTCTGTTTTGCCATTTGATCTCTCGTTTATTGTGAAATGACTATGATGCCCCTAAAATACATTAAATACTTAATTAAAATAAAACACACATAATTAAAGTACAAGAAATTTAAACACATAAAAGTAACGGTTGTTAGCAATATTTGATATATAAAATAACGATTTCTCCTTTATAAATATGCACTTTCTAACATTCAACACACCCCCCCAACCAGCTTATTGCTAGTCCCTAGCAAATAAAGCGAAAACAAAAATTCAAAAAATGATTTTTTTTAAACCTCTTTTTATTCAATCAGATTAATGATAACAATCAAATAAAAGTATAAGCATTATCTCAAGTTTAAAGAAACATCACACCCACATCAACCATCCACATGAATCAGCCCAGTAGACTTTGTTGTAGCTACCTTTAAGAATGACATGTTAAACCCCAAAATCTCACTGGAAGTAGTGACACTCTCACAAAGAAATTAAACCCAAATAAAAATAGTCACTCCAATGAATGGTAATTGAGAGAAAATAATAAGAAGTGGTCTCACATACTCTCACCAAAAAGAAATATGCCCTTAACTTAGAAATAATACGATCTCCAGTCAAATAAAAATGCTAGTCAACCCATTTTATTTATTATTATTATTTTTTTTTATGCATCACTACATCTTTTTAGCCCATATAACTAGCTTCTACTTCAGATTATAGTTCCCTAAAATCAAGAAGGAATTTTATTAGGACGTAATGTAGGCTAGGGACATAGCTAACAAAGAAGGAAATAAGGAAGACAAAATGTATGTTTGAGAAAAATGCATAGAATTTTTTTTTTTGAAAGTTGCAAGGTGGATTTCACCTATTATTGTTGTTTTTTTTTAAGCAACAATTTTTGTTTCTCTTTTTTTTTTTTGAACTAGGCATAACTTTAATATACAAAATATTTATTTACAGTTTTCTCAAACATAAAAAGGTGATGGATCTTGTAAGATATTGGGTAATACTCCAAATCGGAGTGGGTCAAGATAATAAGTTGAGAAAGAAAAGTTTTTTTTTTTTAAAGGCTCAAAAGGGCTAACTATGGATATTCGTAAAAGGGATGGCTACAAAGGCTCAAACGGATCAAAGAGGGCCTTTCCATCATCTTTTAGGACTCTAAATAATCTTCTATATCTACTAATTAAATGGACTTCCAAATGTAACAACACACTCTTTTTTTTTAATTTTTTTTAATTTTTTTTTTAGGGTTAACTCAAAAGCAATCTAGAGATCGTGTACAATAATAAACTGCTAAGCTATATAAAGAATGGGCAAAAGGGTTACTCTCCAAGAAAAATAATAGGCTCAAAAACTCACTTGGTATTTATTATGACATGTTCATTCCTTCAAGCAACTCATTTTTGTCTCCGACATCAACATGTAGAGTAGCAAACATAGTGTAACATCACTTCAGACTAAAGATAATACAAATACTAAAATTTGAAATCATCATGTTATCCAATGTTAAAATAAATCAAAATTTATTTTTTTTAAACAACACCCTACCCCCCAACCTATTCTAAACGTAAAAAGAAAATATGCATGCAGAAATGTGAAAATGATGCAGAAAAATTAATTAGAAAATGATAGAAAACAAAATTTTTTTTTAAGAAGATGCGTTTTTAGAGGCACTACACTCTACATTCAGCCATCTTTGACTCAAAAAATTTTTGTTTGAAAATGTATATTTATAAAGGAGAAATAAAAAAAAGAAAAAGAAAAATGAACATCAAAACATAACAAAGAAAAAGAAAATATATGAAATTTTTTTTTAAATTTTTTTTTATTTTTTTATTTTCAAACAATGAAGATGCGTTTCTAGAGTCACTACACTCCATATTCAGCCATCTTCAACACAAAAAGTTAGCAACAGTTAGTTTCTACAACAAAAAATTAGTAAAAACTTAACCAAGATTCCACAATTGTCCATTATTCCCTCCCCCAAACCAGAACGAAACATTGTCCTCAATGTTTTAAAGAAAAGAAGTAGAGTTCAGAAGACATCACCTGGTTGGTGCAACACAGAAGAAAATATTTACAGGCGAAGAGTTAAATCTAATTTTTACTTCTTACTGCGGCTATTGTTATCATCATCATTTGAACGCTCCAACACAAAGCTCCAGGGGTCTGGCTCTGGTTTATAAGCTTGTAACATGTCAAGTAGCTCATTAGCAGTGTGAGCACAAATAAAAAGTTTTTTCGCACTGGAAGGAATAAAGTAGTTTTTTATTGCATGGTTAAGAAATGCGATAAAGCCATCATAAAAATTATTGACATTTAACAAACCGATGGGTTTCTGGTGAATGTGCAGTTGGGCCCAAGATGCTAGTGTGATAAGTGCCTCTAGTGTTGCAAGATCTCCTGGCAGGAAAATAAAAGCATCAGCATGATCGAGCATTTCAGTTATCCGTTCTTGCATACCTGAGATGACTAATTCTTCTCCAGTCGTGGAGTCAGACACACTGCCCAAAGGTTTTAGGACTCTAGGGATGATGCCTAACACTTGGCTTCCTCTGACAAGAGCAGCTTCTGAGACCAATTTTGATAACCCGCGGTTACCTCCTCCATACACTAAGTGTAATTTTCTCTCTGCTATGTTTCGACCAAGATCTATGGCTACATCAACGAACTCTTTATGTTTGCCATAGGTAAATCCAGAAAGCACACAAATGTTTTTGAATTGTCTATTGGGAGTAGCTGCCATTGGGATATTTCTCAAAAACAATTTGTGAGTGCTTAACAAAAAGTCATATTTAAGATTCTTGGTGACAATGGATCACAACTGTGTATGAGGTGGCGGGTCAATGTCAAAAACGCGTAAAGCACATGGCTCGATAGTCAAAAAGCAAACAGTAAGAAAATTATTAAAGACAATAATGCACTGATAAAGCAACAGTGAAATAAAATAAAATAACAGTAAAGTAAAAGGATATTTACAGGTAGTTGCGACTGTGGCTCACATCTTCCTCTGATTTTACGTCCAGAAACGGCTTGAACGCCCTCTATAGGTCGAGGATAGGCTTCCCATCCAATTTTCTTATAAACTGGCAAACAGGGTCTTTTATAGTCAGATTCCCGAGACTATATCGTGCATGTTCTTTCTGGAATAATGGCCATAACTGGAGAATCGCTCCTTGCACATATCCACTGGGATGCGTTTCAAGAGACAAAAAGGATATCATCCAATGACTCCTTATTCAAGCCATCCCTAATGAATTGAATTTTATCTTCCCTGTTATCAGATACCATTCCTAAAGAACATCGGTTTTTATTGCAATTCATTCTGGCACACTTATGACAAGCAACAGAAATTCTTCGAGCTCGTCGTTTTCTTGCATAGTTTCTTTTCCCACAACCAGGCATGTATGCAATAAATTTTGGAGGTAACTCACCTGCCAATCGTACTTTTGCTTCAATTAACCAACAGATGTCAGCAGGTATGTTATTCCTCATGAGCAGTCGCATGCGTTCGGACCGAGTTTTGTAGATCGTAAGGAGGGTATTCTGAGGGAGTGAAGGGAATCACTTGTGAAGCTTCGCTAAAATCTCGGTTCTGTCCATTCTTTCACCTCAGAATATCAGTTATTATGGGAAACTGAAGTAACCGACTTGATTGTCACGGAGTACCGTTATCCGCCATTTCACCGGGGTAACAAACTAAAGCACACAAACATAAAAACAAATTAAAACACACAAAGAAAATTAAAATCGTCCTCTTATTGAATTTACCTCAAGCTCCAACTGGATGTCGAAAACACCTCTCTCAATATTTCTGAGTTGGCCTTCTAAATCCTCAACGTAGGCTACTAACTCTGGTGGTTGTAGAGCCCAAATGCGATGTGTTTTACAAGAATGAATCTTCCTTTTGAGATGAGTTTTGATACGTTGAAGTGGTTTAAGAATGTTCAGGAGGAACGATCTTCGTGTGGCACTCATTATTAACAATGATAAAAGAAAAGTTAATGACAAAAGAAATACACTTATGCAAAAATAAATTCAATTAGCAAAAGAATAAAAATAAATAAAGAAAGAAAAATCAAACCACTGAAAAGAAAAAATCAATTCAAATTTGGTGGGTCACTCAAATTTATTTCGGTGTCTTCTCCATGTGGTTGGTACTCTAGATATGGCTTTAATCTTTGACCATTAACTTTAAATGTGACACCGTTCTTTGGGTCTTTAATTTCAATTGCCCCATGTGGAAAAGCAGTATGAACAATAAATGGACCAGACCATCGAGAGCGTAACTTACCTGGGAATAGGTGCAAGCGAGAGTTGAATAAAAGTACTTTCTGACCTGGAG
The DNA here is from genome assembly GCA_029633175.1 of Citrus glauca. Classification (NCBI taxonomy): domain Eukaryota; kingdom Viridiplantae; phylum Streptophyta; class Magnoliopsida; order Sapindales; family Rutaceae; genus Citrus; species Citrus glauca. Next base: position 14,431,555 of record JAQOOD010000005.1, read on the forward strand.
TGAAAGATTTTCTCATAATATGCTTATCATGGAAGACTTTCATTCGTTGCTTGTAAATTTTGGCATTTTCATACGCGTCATTACGAATTTCTTCAAGTTCTGCCAATTGTAATCTTTTTTCTGAGCTGGCTTGATGCATGTCAAAATTGAATTTCTTGATAGCCCAATATGCACGATGCTCGAGTTTTGGTGGTGATTCTGATGATGGGATGAGTTTTTTCTCTAATTGCGCTAGTTGTTCAACTCTTGGCTTCCATTTATTAGTGTCCATAGATGGTGCTGAGTCAAGTAGGGCGTTGACCTCATCGACTGATCTGTCAATATCAAAATCCAAACCAAAGTGTGTTAAACATGTTTGTAAAGGATCATCACTATGGTTTGAAACAAAAGAGTTATCAACTAATGCTTCAATTAAGTCCACATCAACAATTCCATCATCTGTATTGTGAGGTTGTTTGGCAATATTGAAGATGTTCAGCTCCATAGTCATGTTGCCGAAGGACAACTGCATATTTCCAGTTCTGCATTGAATATGAGCATCCGCAGTTGCCAAGAAAGGTCGGCCTAGGATAATGGGGATGTGCTTTCTTGAATCCTGTATTGGTTGAGTGTCAATTACAATGAAGTCAACAGAAAAATAAAACTTGTCTACCTGGATAAGCACGTCCTCCACAATACCACGAGGTATTTTCGTGGACCGATCTGCAAGTTGTAACACCACTGGAGTTGGGTGTAATTCTCCCAGTCCAAGTTTCACAAAAACTGAATAAGGCAACAAATTTACACTAGCTCCTAAATCCAACAAAGCATTCTCAATTGTGTGGTTCCCTATACTACATGAGATAGTGGGGGAACCTGGATCTTTGCATTTTAAAGGAATTTTATGTTGGAGTATAGAACTAACGTTTTCTGTTAAAAATGCCTTCTTTTGAACATGCATATTTCTCTTTTTAGTACACAGATCTTTAAGAAACTTGGCATAAGATGGAACTTGTTTAATAGCATCAAGTAGTGGGATGTTAACATATACCTGTTTGAAAATTTCGAGAATCTCACCTGTAGATTTTCCTTTCTTTCCTTTCGCTAACCTCTGAGGAAATGGAGCTTTTGGAACATATTCTCGTGGGTTGGTGTCTTCTTTTTCCTCTGGTGATGAGTCCTCAACATTTACAGGTACAATTTGATTGTCTTTTGTCACTGGCATTTCCACTTTATTGTCGACTTCTTTTCCTTTCCGCAAGGTCATGATGGTTTTGACCTCTCCATACTGCTGTGGTGAACTAGTACTTGCTTCATGCACTCCTTTAGGGTTAGGCACTGGTTGACTTGGAAATTTACCTTTCTCAACAGTCATTGCCAAGGTCTGAACTGAAGAAGCAAGTTGTCCCACCATCTTTTCCAAGCTTGAAACTGATTGAGCTTGTGAGTTGAAACCCGGTCTCAAATCATTGCGTAGTCCATCAATGGTGCGGTTCTGTTGCTCAATCGTGGAGTGAGTAACATTCCTAAGATTCTGGAATGCATCCTCCCATGGTCTAGGTTGAGAGTAGTTCTGGTTCTGATTCTGATTGTATGGTCTGAATGGTGGCTGAGAGGCTTGAGGATTTTGAGCAATTGGTTGCATTGGTGGAGCTGGAGCTGCTGGTCCATTTTGTTGGAATCCTTGAGACCATGAAAAATTGGGGTGGTCTCTCCATCCAGGGTTATAAGTGTTGGAGTATGGGTTGTAATTTGATGGTTTTCTCATTACTCCTATGGCATTGGCTTGATCTGGATATGAGTCAAGGTCATGTGGCTCTGTTGATTTAGCAGTCGATAATGATGCTATTTGTCGAGCAAGACCTTCAACCATCTCCTTGACTTCTTTGATTCCTGACGTTGACTCGCCAATTTGAACCTCATTTACTCCTTTAACCCTTCGAGTATTCCTGAGTGATCGACTCCGTTGTTGGGAATTATCTGCTTGTCGCTGGAAGAATTCCCAAATCTCTGATGCACTTTTTGACATTAGCTCTCCTCCACTTGTTGCCATTAGCCATTTTTGCACATTCGGTAATAAGCCCTCCAAGAAGTATTGGCATTGGTGCCATTTCTCGTACCCATGATGTGGACACTTCAAGAGTAGCCCATGGAATCGCTCCCATGTTTCGAAAAATTGCTCGTCATCTCTCTGGGTAAACTCCGAGATCTCCCTGCGAATAGCATTTGTTTTATGAACTGGGAAATATTTATTTAAAAATTTTGTAACCATTTGTTCCCATGATGCAATACTATTAGCAGGTAATGTATTAAGCCATGAACGAGCTCTATCGTTTAAAGAAAATGGGAATAATCTAAGTTTTACATCATATTCTGAAAAATTCTCATATTTAAATGTTTGACAAATTGCATGAAAATCATTCAAATGATTGTATGGGTCCTCATTTTCTAAGCCATAGAACGTGGGGAGACAATTTAGCACACTAGGTTTTAATTCAAAACTCCTAGCAGCTACATTAGGGTATCGTATGCATGATGTGCTCAAATTAGCTAAGGGACTAAAGTAGTCCTTAAATGGCCTCTCCTGTGGTGCTTGTAAATCCATTTTGTTTTTAATGTTTTTGTGTGTGTGAAGTGTTTTCTCTAATTCAAGGTCTATAGGTTCAAGATTGGGTAATAATGACCTACGACCATGCATACAAGAAATACAAGAATAAATGGAAAAAAAAATAAATAAAATAAAAATAAAAATAAGAGCAAAACAAATAAAGAAGAAGGAGAAATTACGATACTAACCTTGTTGCGCTATTACAAACTTACTATAAAAACACAAGAACAAATACGTGAAATAAACTAACTAAAAATAAATTAATAAGATAAATAAAAATGACAAAGAAGAAATAAAAATTAACTTGAAAATTAAATTACATAATTTAAAGTAGAGAAAAAGAAAAGAAATACTAACCTCTAAGTGTATATTCACTTTTTTTTAAAAAAAGTACAAAAGAAAATTAAATGGAAATATTCACAAAAATTAATTCTATGAATTAAAATTACTTACCTCCCCGGCAACGGCGCCAAAAACTTGTTGTGCAAATTTTATTGAACTCGCAAGCGCACGAATCTATTGTAGTATAGATTTAATGGTGCGAGTGTCGATCCCACGAAGAGGTGGATTTTAATTATATATAAAATTAATTTTGTGAATTGGTGGTTGGATTTGTGGTGGAAATGATTTAAATTATGTTAAAACTTAAATTAAAATGGCAAGATTAAATTCTGGAATTGGAAATAAAATGGCAGGAATAAATTGAAGATAAATCTATTGAGATGACGTACTTAGGTATCTGGATCCGTATCAACATGCATCATGGGCTAAATATTCCATATTAATACCAATTAGATCATGAGAGGGGAATCCACACCTCATGAACCACGCTCTAATAAATATGGTGCTAAGGGCTTATCGTGCCAAATAATAATAATTTTATACTAGGGTGCCGGTGAAACCAGGGCAGTACTAGACAAGATTAGTATTATTTGTCGACGAGAAGTCAAAACATCCACAAAAACTAGAGGGGAAGAGAAAATAAATTTACCAAATCAAGCCCATGACACATGTTGAGACTTCACCTTCAACCCAAGCTTGAAAGAAAATTAGCCACTCATAGTTGAACTAGGGGCAAAATGGGAATTTATTAAAATACGAAGAAAATACAAGATAGAGAGAGAATTACAGAAAATGAATCCCAAAAATGGATTCAGAGCTGTCAAATTAGGGGGGGGAGGTCCCCTTTTTATAGTTACATCGAGTAAATCATGGCCATCGGATTAAAAACAGTTTGGACGCTCAGGATTTCGCCACGTCATCAGCCACTATTTGCACAGTACAGTCAACCGCCACTATTTGCACAGTAACTCCAACAGTACCCGTATATGTGAATAGTACCGTACATGTAAACAGTACCGTACATGTGAACAGTGTCATAATTATTCTTTTATACTCTTCCTAAGGTTTTCGACCGTCCTGAGCTCAAAAATGATGTCTGTTTTGCCATTTGATCTCTCGTTTATTGTGAAATGACTATGATGCCCCTAAAATACATTAAATACTTAATTAAAATAAAACACACATAATTAAAGTACAAGAAATTTAAACACATAAAAGTAACGATTGTTAGCAATATTTGATATATAAAATAACGATTTCTCCTTTATAAATATGCACTTTCTAACACTCAACACAAACACCCTTTTCCGACCTCAATAAGGTTGCCATAGTATTCTTCACAGAGCAAAATGGATCACCTTATCAGTTAGGAAACGTCCCACAAGGCAATAACGAGAATCAATTTTAATTTCCCTATTATCTTCATCCTCCTCTCTAGCCACCTCAAGACTACTCTCCTCCTCTTCATCAAGTTGCAAACGTGCACATTCAGTATGCAAATCAACTGCTCCACAACTACTTGAACCAGCCATAGAGGAACGTCAAAACAAGGCCAGTGAATGAGAAATGAATAGCAAAACCAACTAAGAGACAATCTGACTTGTCAGTGAGACAAGATGAACAAACTTGTCAAAAGACAAGACTAATTGATCTCTATTTATACTTAGCTTTTAGACAATTATATATTGAAGAAATAAAAATTCTTATGATAAAAATACAAATGTTGATTTGACGGCCGAGGATTTCCGAAGCCTGGTAAGTTCACCGCTATGTATTAATTTTCTTTTTAAATATTTTACATCTTTTGCTTCCTTAAAAGCTTATTTAATCTTCGAAGCCTGATAAGTTCATTGCTATTTATCAATTTTCTTTTCTTTTTCTTTTCAATATTTTATATCTTTTGCTCTCTTGAAAGCTTAATTATAGATCAATGTTGAGAGTTAGATCTCCCTTGGACGTACTGAATCAGTGATTACGCCTTGAACATAGGATGAGTAGACGGGACCTATATGCAATTATCTGTAAAGATCTTGTTAGCATACTAAATTAGTATGTCATTTGAATTATTACTTCTAATTGTTAAATTTATGGTTGAAAAGGCTTAGAGTACTTTCTAACTGTCAGGTTTCAATGTTAACATACATAGGCTGTTGAGCAATGATTAGTCACACATGCTTTGTGCCTTTTATTCTCTTTTACTATTATTATTTCAATAGTTCAAGTTCCAACCCCTCTTTCATGCAAGATGAAATTTATCTAAGAGCATGAAAACTTCTACACTTTGGAATTTTTTACCATTGGCTACTAACGTTTTGCAATCTATCACTTATGGACTGATAGCACAACTTTGAATTCTCTTATGTTTCTTGCACCGTAATAGTGTTACTCTTATTTTCCTTAGTTACATTCTTGCGACTAATAAATCTAACCAAATAATCAAAGTAAAAAAGTGAAGACAACTTAGTGCTTGTGCAGGTTTATTGGAATATAGTACTTATTGCATCTCATTATTAGGCTTGGCAAAATCCGGGTCCGGTCCGGGTTTTGGTGTTGCCCGGACCGGACCCGGATGAGAGAAATGAAAACCCGGACCCGGGTTAAAACCCGGTTTTCCGGGTACGGTCCGGGCTTGAGCCCGGCACCTTCCGGGTCCGGGTTTTGATCCGGGTTTTTTAAACCCGGATGTGATAATTTAAAAAGTTTTTTTTTAATTTGTTCTTTAATTTTTTCTTTGATTTCTCTAACAATACAAATTTTAAAAAAGAAAATAATTAAATAAACTCATTCAATTTGAAATTTTAGAAAAGAAAATGGTCAAATACAAATATATAACACACTAACAATACAAATTTTGCACAAATGATAAATAAAAACTATTTCAATCTACTTTCTAATACCTAAATTCATCCAATTTCTAACTTAAATTCATTTAATTTATATATAAAATAAATAAATTAAATTCAACAACACAATAATCACACAATAGATTTAAATAACATCCAACATATTATAAATTCATAATTATATATTTATATATAATATATTTATTTTTAAAAAATTTACTAAAAAACCGGGTCCGGTCCGGGTTCCGGGTTTTTTTGTTGAACCCGGACCCGGACCCGGAAATACCCGGGTTTGAGAATTTCAAACCCGGACCCGGATTTATATACATACGGTCCGGGTTTTGCCCGGACCGGATTGACCGGGTCCGGTCCGGGTCCGGTCCGGGCGGGCTTTTTTGACAAGCCTACTCATTATGTGCATCCACAATTTTTCTTCCATTGTTTTGTCCGTGTTTTGATTTCAAATTATAATGTATTCTTTTTGTCAATGCCACATTAGTTGGTGTCTCATTGTTTAAGTCACTTTCTTCTAGGAGCAATATTGTTGGGTCTGGATAATTTGCTTTATTGCATTTCTAGGTTTCTTCTTTAGTTTAGGATTAGAAGTCAAGTTGCATATGATAATGTTGCTGGAATTAAATTGCAGTCTGCAGGAAAATTAAACTACTTGATGGTTTTGTGTATAATCAAGTATTGTTGCAATTGGTGTGCATCTTTGTTTAAAAATTAATTTCAGGATTGATAGAAAGTGATTCTGCCGTTCTGCTTGCTATTGGGCTGGAATTTGAACATGCAGTTGCTAGACTTTGGATTGTTTATTGTAATGTGAATGGTAGGAATGGATATATAATTTGCTTAATTGCTATACTGTAAAGCTATGTAGTGATACTGGTAGTTATAACTTTTAATATTACGTTTTATATTAATTTCATATTTAAAATTTTAATTTTTGAAAATAATATTGCAGTTTGAGAATTTATAAAATAAATAATAAAAAATACAATTCAAATAATAGTAAGTAAGATTAATATTAATTCAATACAAACAATAATAATAAATTCCAAATATTATCAATAATATAATTTTATATTAATTTTAATTGAAATTAAATCAATTTTCAGCTGAAAAGTTAAGAAATGCAAAAAAATTGAATTTCTATATGAAATTAAATGTAACATACGTAGTATTATTAAAAGTTATCATAAAATCATGACAGAAAAAATTCGATCATAAATGAGTGCGCTGATATAAATGAATGATAAATTATTTGCTATGTACTTTCTTTTGTGATGATTATTTTTTGTTATTTATTGTCTTTTTTTTTAACATATCCAGACTCTAATATGACACGTAGCACAATTATTGGGGAACCAAACCCATCTCGATCTGAGCATTTATAAAATGCGAGCTCAGCTCGCTATTTGACATTTATGCTGATATTCTCGAGTAAGTTGAGAATATGAACATTAATGCCTACTAAGCAAGCACTTAAAATTATTACAAAAGGCAAAGCAAAAGCACTTAAAATAAGAATGATCAATCATTAATGAATGAGTATTACTAATCACCGGAAGCAATTGAACATGTGGCTGTGACAATGAACAATGTAAGCAAAAATTAATCCAGATTAAAGTAATTGCTCAATATTGTATCAGTATAAAACTAATTAATTAATAATACAGACAATCACCTGAATTATTTGAGACTGACAATTTGTTAGCCTCTTTTCCTTATTTTTTGTCAACGCTACCTCCAAACTACTCTTGAATCTAAGTCTTCCACGAGATGACTCTTTCTTCTTCGGAACTTTTACTTTGACAGTATCTATGTGCTGAGTCAAAGGAGATTCTTGAACTTTTTCTTGCACACTACCATCCATTTCCAAACGTAAAATATCCTAAACTAATCTTGCCAAATCCATGGCATGCGCATTTGCTAGCTCATATGCTTTTTTACTTTCGGAAGCCCAGCTAGATATCTTGGTAAATATAGAGCATAAAGACTTATATCGGCACGTCTGTTCCAACTTAGGATCTGCTTGGATTTCACGCCCGTACATGTCTTTGATACATTCTGCTCTTGCTTGTTTTGTCCACCCTTTTAAAATACACCCAATAGGAATTTCTTTGACATCTATAACATCTCTAAGAACCTTGATGATATGGCTACATAAAACTCCCCTCATCTCGAACCTCCTGCAGCTACAAGCCAATGTGCCATCATTCTCTATTTCGACACATTCCTTTTCAAAATCATCCATACCAATCGTACATACTAAATATTCACCATCCCTAGAGTCTTTTTTCACAAATAAATTGTAGACTTTTCAAATTGGTCTTGAAACTCTTCAAAAATTACCTTTGTGTAAATCTCCCTTGCATGGGCCAACATTTTAACTGACATTTTCATATTGACCAACTTATAACATAATTCATACTCTGCTTCTAATTTCTTTTTTGCATCATATGCCATGTGTAAAGCCTATGGTATGCATGTATCCGGCATGACATTTAAGATAGCCTTGGCCATTGCAACATCTTGATCAGTGAAAATTGTTTTTGGAACCTTTCCAGACATAGCCTGCAAAAATGTTTCAAATAGCCAAATGAAGGAATCAGCAGTTTCATCATACAATAATACTGTACCAAAGGTAACAATCTCTCGATGATGATTCAGTCCAACAAACACTGCAAATGGCCAATTCTCTTTATTAATTTTATAAGTCGTATCAAAACTTACAACATCACTAAATTGACAATAATCAATCATCATTTTAGCATCAGCCCAAAATCTATTTGTGATTTGCTCTTCATTATCTAATTGTATAGAGGAAAAAAATGAACGATTTTTTAAATGTTGCTCAGAGAAATAATTTAGAATATAATCTGCTTCTCCATATGCTATTTGCTTTTGTCTTCTCGTTCTAATGTAATTCTTTTGGTTGAGTCATGTGTATCCAAGAGATTTTCTTCCACCCACTTGCTTTACCATTAGCTCATAAGTAGACTTAACTGAAATTCCAAATCCATCTGCCAAATCTACTTCCATTGCTTGTGAACTGGATATTCTTCTTTGAGAAGCTAACATATGAGTGCACTCTTCCATTACAAGAGAATGATTATGTGATTCGACAAAATGATAAACAAAAAATTTGTTCTTCTTCCTATCTAATTTAACGCATAATTGTGCACCACAACCAATTCTCGTCTCTGCTCTAGGTTTTACAGTTAAATGATCTTGTTTATCTTTCGATCACATGCCCGCTTTATCACAAACAAATTGCCTAGAGGTGATTTCACCTGTATGTTTATTCTTACCAAAGGTTTCTTTTCTAATATTGAACTCCACTTTTGACCCATACGCATTGTAGAAATCATATGCTAATTCATCAGAATCAAACTCCATCCCATATTTAGGTTTCCAATACAATTCGCTAAAATTTTCTGAAACAGCATCAGTTGCGGCCATTTAAAGATCCAATGAAAGCTAAAACAACAAACTTGTAGCAATCGTTAAAAAAAATTATTAACATTACATCAAGTTGCCGGGGATCAAAGTATAGTGAAATCAAGAAGCGTTATAGAATCATAAGCTAACTCGTTGCATTATTATTGTTGTTGAAGTTCACGTTCAGTGGAGTAAACTAGTTTATTTCAATTTTTTTCTTACCACAACTGCTAATTATTTAGGAGATGAAAAGTTTTTTATGGTGAGAGAATAAATTGATAGGAGCGGGAATTGAAAGTGTAGCGGGAAAACATCTATATAAAACACATCATTTTAAGAGGCAGTGGAAATAATTTAGTTACAAATAAATCTTGGCCATTGAATTTAATAATAACACATGTCAAAAGATCCTTAAAAATTCAGATAATGATCAAGTGGAGAGGAGGATCTCATTCTAAAATCATCATAGGAAAAATTCAATCATAAATGAATGCATTAACATAATGATGGATAAATTATCTGCTATGTACTTTCTTTTATGATGATTATTTTATGTTATTTATTCTTTTTTTTTTAAAAAAAAATCCTGATTCTAATATGACACGTGGCACAATTATCGGGTAATCAATCCCATCTCGGTCTGAACATTTATAAAATGCGTGCTCAGCTCGCTATTTGACATTTATGCTGATATTCTTGTATAAGTTGCGGATATTAAATGCCTACTAAGCGACCTACTTACAAAATTATTTCTTAGCTTGTCATTTTTAAAAGCTTGACTGAATATCTAACATGAGCAGTCTCTTTAAGAGCACACTCCCACGGTCTGGAACAACCAGCACACAAGAGAAAGTTCGCTATTTTTGTGAAGGCAAAGAAAAATACTTCAATATGATTCGGTAAGGGCAAAGTTATGGCGAGCAAAGGTACGGCCCAACACGGTCCTTGGCCCAAGTAGCCCAACAATTTTTAGCACCTATGTTGGATACTAACATTCGTTGTTACTTATCAAATAAATTTAAGGGAGAGGCTTGGAATTGGATTATTCTTTATAACTAAATATAATGCGAATTATTTATTTATAGTAGCTCAACGCGATCGTAAATTTAATCTGACAACAATCTTAAATTTTTTTAAATAAAAAACATATATAATAGCAATATTGAAAAAAATTAAAATAAGCTACTACTAATAAGCTAGAATCCTAACAGTTCATTATCATCAGAAAAAGCTAGTACTTGAACTTTATATTGTCATGAACGGAAGCCCACAATATGATCATGTTGATAAGAAACCAATTCTTTTTATATTTTCAGCTGTGAATCAGAATAATCGACAGTGAACTCATGATGTTGTTATTTTAATTTTTAATTTATTTGAAAAATAGGAGAGTGAACAAAGCCCGAATTAGTGTTTAACCCTTACCTCTCTTGCGACTTAAATTCGGTGGTCAACTAAACAAGGTTGTTCGAGAATCAGTCAGGCAAATGCCTTGGGGGTAATGAACTCATGTTTAATAAGCTCCAATATTCATTTTACTTGGTATAGAATGCATCTTGCGATTACAGCTAATCACTTGTTGGAAGTAACACCAATTTTTATATCTTTATTGGATACTGTAGCCAAGTTTTATAATAGAGGTTAATCAGAATCAAGCGTAATATGTGTGATTAGAAACTCATAAAAAGGTTTCTATGAAATGTAATATTTGGGACTTTTAATATTGCAGGACTGGGCATAACCTGGATAAATTAATATTTCCTGAATCAAGAAAAAATTATTAACTAGCAAGCGATTGTCCATATTTTATGGCATTTCTTTTTTCCAATACTAGATGCACATATCATGTTGAATTTCAGCTTTTGTCATCCTAGTGAATGTACAACAATTGGACTTCGGACACTGTGATTGCTATCAGCCCATATCAAGGAAGTAGAAACAAGTGTTCCATTTGACAAGCCTCTTCCAGTGACAATCACACGGAAAGACTTCTTCTCATTCAAGGACTTAAAGGTGAGAGCTTGGGGGACAACTTTGACGCCAATTTTCGAATTTTGCAAGATTTTTGCCTGGTAAGTGGTGTTTGCAAGGCCAACGTTAGTAACAGTCCTTGAAAAGTTGATTGTGAAAGACCTTCCAGGTGAAACTTGAGCTGCCATTGAAGGGTAATTGAGATCTCTTGGTGTTGCTTTATCTGAGCCTTTAGGACAAGTGCTGAAATTTCCAGAAATTTTGCCAATATTACCCTCATCATAGCCCATGCTGCAGAGCATTATTATGTAATCTTGTTCGAAAGTTTCATACACAAGTCCTGGATTCACAGCTTCAACAGGATTGATATGCCCCGAACCAAATGCAAATTCAGTATCTTTATTCTTGGAAGAATTCATGGGCCGTGCTACAGAATGAACAAAATTTGGTGATCTAAGAAGGCTAACTTGCAAATTAAGTTATCCGATCATTATCTGTTTTCATGATATAGATTATTAGATTACCAGTAGTCATTATGGCTGATTTGATTGCAGAAGGAGTCCAGTCGGGATGGAACGATTTAACATATGCAGCTAATCCAGCAACATGAGGACAAGACATGGATGTTCCAGATAGTATACTGTTGGTAACTTGCCTCTTAAATAACGGATCGCCAATAGGTACACCAAAAGGTGAAAATGCAGCCAATATATCTACACCGGGGGCGCTTATATCCGGCTGAATGATGTTAAACAACCATCAAATCAACATTAAGTCATATAAATTTTTCTATATGAGACAACACTATGTTTTAAAAGAATATATATATATATATACCTTCAAGATGTCTGGTGCAATTTCATTTGGCCCGCGTGAAGAAAAGCCAGCGACAACAGGAGCATCAGAATCCGTAATTGCTTCAGTAGTTAATATTTCTGCTTCGGGCTTTCTGTAACCCAGATAAGGTTGGATTATTTTTCTTGAATGAAATTAAAATCGAAAGAAATGGCCAACGTATAACAGTTAATACAATACTTCGTAGATTTCAAGTAAGAGTAAATGCTGGTGAAGTTATCCTTGCTCACAGCCACTGATGGGAATGAAACAACAAAAGAAACTTTTCCAATTTTGTCATCATTTAATGAGACTGATCCTCCAGCACCAGATCTGAGAACCTCAGAAAACTCGTCACTTGATTGACATATCAGAATCTTTCCTTTGCTAAGGTACTATCAAGACACCCTCGGCCACCGGTACACACCCTGCAATGCAAGATGAATTCTAAAGTTCTGTTTTCTTGTTCTATGAGGAATTAATTAAGGAGTTGAACTGAACCAGTGTTAGGGAACCTACTGAAATGCCAACGGCTGTTTGCATGGTCTTGAAACATTTCTCCCATCTACCAGGGGAAACTTCTTCCCTTTCATAGAGAAAGTATTAATCGAATAACCCTGTTCGTATACTGATTGTCAGAATACTTACTAATAGAGTATTTGTGAATACGAGGGATTGTGATCCATATCATACCACTAATGTCTGTCCGCTCCCAAGAACAACTTTATCAATAACTAGGCGATCTGTAGTGCTGGCTGCTCCAGACATCAACCACGGCGCTACGCTAACTGTGGAGCTCAGATAAGGACCACTATTGCCAGCTGACTGTAAGGTCAGTACTCCTTTTGCCATAGCGTGAAAGGAACCAATTGCAACGGAATCCTCAGTAAATTTTACGGGATGCGTTCCTCCAATTGATATTGTTATAATGTCAACCCCATCTGCAATAGCATCGTCAAATGCAGCCAATATGGCTTCTTCCGTGCACCCTGCAGGAGAACGGACTTTATAAACAGCAACTCTTGTCGATGGAACTCCCCCTCTGGCAGTGCCTTGTCCCACTCCGAAGAAACTAGCATCCTTTACTTCATTTCCAGAAGCTATAGAGGCCGCATGGGTTCCATGACCCTCGTAATCCCTAGCAATATTATCATACACAACAGGTGTTGGGTAATATCGAGCTCCAATTATTTTGCTGCAATACATCAATCAGTGTTAAAATGTCATTGCTCAAATTTGTTAAGCTTCAAAAGGCTGGCTATACCACATAGTATAGAAAAACATTACTTGTTGCAAGGGAAATTTATGCCACCTTTGCAAGCGCCTTTCCACTTCTTGGAAACAGGACCAAAGCCTTTATCGCTGAAACTCTTGCTTTCAGGCCAGATTCCAGTGTCTATGATGCCTACTATAATATCACTCTCGACACCACGTTTTCTAGTAATGGATTGATTAAAACCCATGAAATCCCAAGATCTTGTTGTATGGAGTTGGGAGTGTTCTACTTGGAAAAACCGATACAACTTCTTCAATGCCTGCATGTCACAGTTACAAAAATAAAAGCCATAATTATATATATGTGTGTGTATATATATATATACACACACACACACACATACATACATATATAAAGTACTGTGCAATACTTACTGGCCAGCTTTTCTCTCTCATGATCAGTGAGATTGGCTGCAAATCCACCGAAACTCCTTTTGTAACTTCTAACCAATACATTTTCCACTGGGCTGCTCTCAAATATTGAGATGGAGAGAAGAGAGTTTAGAAGAGAATTTAAGCAGATATTTCGACTTAACTTTACGAAATACTACCTGCCCTCAACGACTTCTTGCTAAATACTCTGATGCTCTGATGATGTTTCATATTCCCCTCTAGAGAGTGACCCCAAGTAGACAATATATAGACTTGCATCATTTATAATTGTTTTTAAGACGAAAAAGAAAATGGCAAGTATATATAGTTTGTAGATTTAAAATTATTCGCAGCTGTGGACGTCTGCACTCGCGCGATTGCACGCCTTTACACCACTGTAAAGGTCATATTAGCACTTTATAAAGTGCGATTCCCGCACAAAAGAATATTTTGGAGGAAAATGTATATATGTTCATTAATCATCAAGAAATTCAGAGCAACTAAGGCTGAAGAACGAAGATCCATACTTGCCTTTCTATCGTCATGAGTAGTAGTTTGGAGGAAAAGAATGAAGGACAAGAAACTGATTAGAAAGAGTCCATTCTTAGCCATTTCTCTATTCTTCTTGTTTAATTAAGTGAAACTCACTCTATTTATCTTGTGAATTGTGACATAGGGGACTGGACATGTTTAAAAAGCTTACCTTTAAATTCCAGTTATCACTTGTTCGAATCAGCAATTTCTGTACCATTATAGGATGATGTTACATAAGTTTTAGACAAATAAAGATACGTTTAATACTGTGTAATTACAAACTAATTGTTTGGGGGAAAAATGGGAAGAGCAATAAAAGCGCCACGTGTCGATTAATGAAATGAGTTCAGAACAAATTGAGGTACCCCATATAATTAGAGGTACCATACATGAATGGGGGTACTCCGTGTAATATGAGGTACACCAAACAGAGAGGGGTACCCCAAATAATAAGAGGTACCCCACGTAACTCGGGGTATCCGGCAGAACGATGTAAGAAAATCCTCTAAAATATCCGCCATGAGAAATGTCTCCGTCTCCTAAAAGATATTATTTGATTTTGTCAGAAATAGGAATAAAAAACACTGTGTAAAAAGGAGGGACAACCGCCTGCCACCCTACCAAAATGCAGGATATTGTACCTAGGACAGTGGCCCCCAATCGCCTACCTGACAGCTACTGCAGAGGTACCCCGGGACCACTCGCCAGCGCATGCCACGTCTCCAAACGATAAGATACGCCGCGAGCATACACATAATGGCCCAAAAATCATGAAAACGGCAAAAGGACGTTAGCCAAAAAGGGTACGCCACGTAACAGCTGAGGTACTCTATATATAAAGGCACTTAGGTTTTATTCTCCATCATGCTTTTCACTCACCATTCACACTCCCACTCCAAAAACACAGTTTTTCTTGAACTTTAAACCCTAATTTACAGAGGGCTAGCTAGCTCTCTTTACCTTGAAAGCTTGACAACTACTGCAGAGGTACCTCGGGACCACTCGCCAGCGCATGCCACGTCTCCAAACGATAAGATACGCCGCGAGCATACACATAATGGCCCAAAAATCATGAAAACGGCAAAAGGACGTTAGCCAAAAAGGGTACGCCACGTAACAGCTGAGGTACTCTATATATAAAGGCACTTAGGTTTTATTCTCCATCATGCTTTTCACTCACCATTCACACTCCCACTCCAAAAACACAGGTTTTCTTGAACTTTAAACCCTAATTTACAGAGGGCTAGCTAGCTCTCTTTACCTTGAAAGCTTGACAACTACTGCAGAGGTACCTCGGGACCACTCGCCAGCGCATGCCACGTCTCCAAACGATAAGATACGCCGCGAGCATACACATAATGGCCCAAAAATCATGAAAACGGCAAAAGGACGTTAGCCAAAAAGGGTACGCCACGTAACAGCTGAGGTACTCTATATATAAAGGCACTTAGGTTTTATTCTCCATCATGCTTTTCACTCACCATTCACACTCCCACTCCAAAAACACAGGTTTTCTTGAACTTTAAACCCTAATTTACAGAGGGCTAGCTAGCTCTCTTTACCTTGAAAGCTTGACAACTACTGCAGAGGTACCTCGGGACCACTCGCCAGCGCATGCCACGTCTCCAAACGATAAGATACGCCGCGAGCATACACATAATGGCCCAAAAATCATGAAAACGGCAAAAGGACGTTAGCCAAAAAGGGTACGCCACGTAACAGCTGAGGTACTCTATATATAAAGGCACTTAGGTTTTATTCTCCATCATGCTTTTCACTCACCATTCACACTCCCACTCCAAAAACACAGGTTTTCTTGAACTTTAAACCCTAATTTACAGAGGGCTAGCTAGCTCTCTTTACATTGAAAGCTTGAGTTTGCTAACTTGAGCATCGGAGTGTGAACGCCGGGGTACCCCGACTTCACCTCCAACCTCTCTTTCACTGTTTTGCAGGCGTGAAGCTCACTTCAAAGGATACCTCTTTTGTTTCTGGCCTTCCACCATTGTTATCACTGTCACTCCCTTTCTCACCTCCCCCGAAGTTCAGATACACTGTACCCCACACAGTAAACTAGTGAGGTACCCCGTCTCCCCCAAAATAACAAATTTATTGTTCTACATTGATTTTGGATTTTCTTATCCCAAAATCAGTTGAAAACACTAATTAAATATTTTGTTTGTGTATTGTAAATAAGGCAGCACAAATACAAGATTTTGTACCAATGCAATGAACTGTGATATTTTGAAACAAATGCTGAAGTTTTCAAAATGCTTTACCAGGTGTAATTTCCATGTCAAGGAAAATGGATTTCCTTGTAAATTTCTATGTCTATACCATTATTGGAGGAACTAAGATAAGTTTTCTAATAAAGATTAATAGGAATCTAGTGTAATTAGAAACTAATTAAAATTTTCACCTGTCCATTGCAAATAAGAGAGCACACGTACAAGATTTTGTACCAGTGCAATAAACTTTGATATAAAATATACTAGAGTTTCCATTCAAATTGCATGCGCTTATGTAAAATGCATTATGAGTTGTTCAGTTTAGTTTCAAAAGTCTTCATGCTAATTAAATTTATTGCAATTTTTTTAAGACAGTTTTGCAAAATGAATTGAGATGTTCTGCATGCTGGAGAGCATTTTTAAGTAGCCTTCTTTCAAAGCATCATATGGAGGTCTCAGGTTTATAGCTTTAACGGGATTGATATACAAATTCAGCTTCTGGTTGCTCGTGAAAAAAAAAATGGCAACGAAAAACAAAGATGTCTCCTTTTTTTCCTTGTTACTTCATTAGACTTCATACAATGAAACAACAGCAAAACATTTAGACAGATTCAAGTTGTCATGATTGATCCTGCAGCACCCGCTTTATATGAACCTCAAAATCTTTGTGTGTCGTATCCATGACATAATGTTTCTATTTATTAAGCTACTAACTACATTGAGACGGAGAATAGAATAGTCCCTGCAATGAAAAAAGTTTCAGACCTTTCATTATTTTAGATTTTCAAACAACTCAGGAGCCGAATTGATTCATTAATTGGAACCTATTTGTTAGGAAATATGTCTTCATTTTTCAATGAAGATTTGTATCCTAATTGTTAAGAAATTTTCTAAAATATTTTGTTATTTCTTAGGAATCCTATTTAAAGAATAAGTAATTTTCTCTTAGGACTTAGTTTATCTAAAGAGGAATTCAATTTATATAAGAGAATGAATAATTCTCCAACAAGAAACAATATATATGGAGATCAGGTTCACTTGGTACTAAAGAGTTCAGTTTCTCTTTAAGCAAATAATTTCTAATGTGAGAGAAACGATAAGTCAATTGACAAATGGGGTGTTACTGGAATTTCAAGTGGAAGGAAAATAATAAAATGATTGCAATAATTTTTCTTAAAATGGTTTTCCTCCTATCATCCTTGGCGGCTATAGTTTTCTCCGATATTGGAGTGTAACGCCCCAAATTCACCCAAGAATCTCAAGAGCAATTTGAAATGAAACCTCATAACATGATGAAATGCAAGTTATGCAACCCAAAAGAGGGGGTTAATTGGGATTTTAAAATTATATAATACAATTCGCACAACAATTTTTAATCTATTGCCTTAATCAAATAATAAATAATAAATTCAATCAAGCACAATATTAAAAGAGTAAGGGAAGAGAAAACAAACACAAGCCTATATCCACGCCTCCAAGCACACTCGACTCAAGGATTTCACTATCCAAACCTCCCAAAGCTTCAAATATTTACAATTGACTTCAAAGGTATCAATGAACCTTTACAACAAAAGATTATCTCATCAATCTCTTTACCCCAAGTGTTTCTCATACTTGTACACTCACAATTTGATGAGAAATGAAAATCACAATAATGAAACTCTTTTTAAAAGTAGATAACAAATTATAACTCAATGATGATTCAATAAATGATGATTTCTGAAATGGAAGCTCAACATATGTTATATGATCTTGTTTTTTCTTGTATTAGTTTTAAGAATAAAGTTTGAGTTGAGTTTTTATAGTTAAAGCCCGAAAACTAACAGTTATAGGCAAATTCCCGTGCCCAAATGGTTAGCCGCTAATGAACACTTCCTATAATTATATTACGGCCTAAAATGTCATAAAACTTTGCAAATAGGTCCAATTTCAGAATTTCCTAAGAATACTTGTCTTTTCAAAACTTTTTGAAATTATAATATAGCGCCAAAGATATTATTATTTCACAAAAAGGTCATTTTCAACATAATACTCATATTTTTCAAAGTTCTCAAAACCTTTCACTTTAGTCTAAAATATTCATAAATTATAGTATGACCTAAATTATTTTAAATGTTTGTAAAAAGATCCAACCCCGAAATTCAATAATAATACTTATTAAAATCAAAGATTTTAAAACTTTGCATTTAAGTCCAAATTACTCAAAACCACAAAGTATTTTATCTTATAAAAATAAAACTTTTTAGTTTATGAAAAGTAATTAATTAAATTAATCTCTTGAACTTCTCAAATGCTAAATCATGCATCTATTAAATCATACTGACTTTACAAGAATTTATTGCACTAATTTATCCGTTGAGCTCTAAACTTTATTCTTGATTTCTTTGTTATCCGTTGAGTGTCTTGAGTTTGATTTCACTTGATTTACTTGCATAAATATTACCCTTCAAAAACTAGTGAAAATGTGAAATACAATATCTATTAAATTATTTAATACATATGTTTATTATCATCAAAATTACATTATGTATAGCCCTTTAGGCTAACACATGAATCTTATTGCTATTTCTAAAAGAAAATTAATAGTAACCATAGTCGAAAAATAGTCTATAAAATAATAAATATAACAATAATTCTCCCAACCAAAAATTTAGCTCTAAACAATAACCAAAATAGCAAAATTTATTTATCTAAAAAAAAACCAAGGTTTTTTAGCTAACAAATCATTTTCTCTAGACCAAAAGCCCACATTTGTCAAATCAATCTATGAAATGTTAAAAATGAGGGGTGAGTCGTTAACTCGGTAAGCAAAATCATGCATAAAGTTACTAATAATAATAAAACATATAATAATCATTATGATGTACCCTAGATCAGAAAACAGTAATACTTTTATAATCTAATACATATACATGGTAAAATATAATGAGCTAAGTCATAACACAATAATCATTTGCAGTAAATAATGATTTAAGAATTAGTTTATCAATAAAATATTTTATTTGTTCAATTAGCTCATACCACATAGTGTCATCTGTATTCCCGGTGACCTAGCCAATAATTCACTTAGGGTATTTTATCCTACAACAATCGTCAGTGGGTGCGCACAAAATAACTAGATGTTCACTTATATAAGTAACAGTAACTACGAACTATGAGCCAAAACCTTAACTATAGTTTTTGGTCTTTCAATTTCAATCTTTCAGCAACAAAAAACTCTAATAAGACACTGAATTGACCAACCTTTGCATATATATATATATATAAAAGAAAACCATTTATTGAAAAACAAGTATTTTAACGTTATTTTTAAAAAAATTAAGAAAAAATTTTAAATAACTTCAAAATCTTAAATTGCCAATCCATTTGGACCACATTATTTTATTAATAAAATTTACATATATACTTATAATTAATATTATGCATGAATTGACTTCCTTTGATCCAAAGCAATTGACAATAACTCCAATCACACGAGCTCACTCTTGGCCTATAACTATCAAGACAAGATTCTTATCAATATCTTATTCAATTTTGACTTATGATAGGAAAACAAAAAAAAAAATTCCTTAAACCATGAACTCCTACTTAAACACATCAATTCACTAAACCATTGTACAAGAGCTAATTCCTAACAAGCTATAACTAAGTCAACAAAAATTCACAAATATTGCAAAAAGCTACTTGAACATGTTAGCATTCAATATAAAAGTTAATAAGATTAATTAGAGTTCTTATACATCTCTAAAAACTGATTTTCCACAAAAACATCAAAACTATCAAGTGACGATATAAATAGAGGGTTGTTGATTAAAAAATTCATAGCTTTAGTTATACATATTAAAAAATAGTGATTCAAGTTTTGACAATCAAAGAGACAACAAAGAATCAGAAATAAAATTTATAAGGCATTTACTAATGAAAAAGTAACCCAAACTCGCCTCAATATCAGCCCTCGCAAATTCTATAAAATAGTTTCCAAGATTGTGGCAGCCTGTAACATATGCACTTTGAATTTCGTAATTAAATGTACAATTTAATTTTTCCGCTTCAAATCGAGATAAATTGAGCGCGATTAAAAGCTCGAGTGGTCGGATTTATTTTTTGTTACGGGTCCGGTATAAGGTTAATCTGTATTAAGCTTGTTTAAAAAAAAAAAAGAGCCGGTTTATATTTTGGTCGGCGGGGAGTGTTTGGAATTTTAGAAAAGAGACAGAAGAGAGAGAGAAAGAGAATTTGACCCGGTTGACCCGAAAACCCGACCCGGACCCGCGAGCTTGACCTGATCGTTTCTTCCGATTCCGGCCTCCGTTCCGGCCGAGCTTGGTACCGTTTTGAAGCTTGAGAGACGAGCAACGTATCCCTACCATCCTCGTCGCCGGAAACCGCCTGGAACGCCGCCGGTTGAAGCCCGAAACGCGCGGCCAAACCCGTTTTCGTCGCCGTCGATTTCGCCAGATTTTTGACACGCCACCACTTGAATCTTGTTCCTCAGCTCACCAGCGTCATTTTCCGACCGACCCCATCACCTGAATCGGCCGGATTGTCGCTGATTTGCTCTTGGAAAACTCGCGGCTTTGGGAGCTCGATCCGCCGCCGTCGCCGCGCGTGGGAGGTTACCGCTGCCACCATTGAAATTAGCGTGGCCGGAGCTATCAGACTTAAGTTCCTCGTCGCCGTTGACTGAAGTCCAGTCACCGTTGACCGGCAGGGGCAATTCGGTAATTTCACAAAACTTTGGGGGTGATTTTGTAATTTGTGAAATCAATGGGTAAATTGGTAATTTGAGGTTAGGGCAGTAAGGTAATTTGTGATTTCGAGGATAATTCGGTAATTTAAGTTATTAAGGGCATTTAGGTAATTTTACGCTCCGAGGGTAATTTCGTAATTTCAGACATTATGATTATTTCTGTGATCCGAATTGAGAACGATTTAGTAATTGAAGATTCTACAAATATTTCGGTAAAATAATGATGTTGAGGGCATTTTGGTAATTTTGGCATGTAGGGGTATTTTGGTAATTATGTACATGCGGGAATAATTATTGTTGTTATATATTCGTTTCGAGAAGTATTATGTAATATTAGTTGTTCGAAGAATGATTATGTCGTTTCCTTGTTTAGGAGGATCCGCGAACGAGAATCAACCCGCAGACGTTGTTGATACCGAGTCTGGTCATCGTCACTGTGAGTGGAATATACAAAACTTATTTTTATAAGTATATGTTGATTTTATGATACAGTGCAGTATGTTTTGAAAAATAAGTATTTGATGCTTCGATTTAATGATTCTAGAAAAGTGAATTTATTTACATGTGTTGATTTTATTCTTGCTGAGAAAAAGTTTGAATAATGATTTTATTACCGTTTTTTGAATAAATGCTTGATATAGAATTGAATGGATTTGATACATTTGTATGAGATTTCAGATTTCAGATTTGTATGAGATTTGAATAAATGTTGAAGAAAAGAGAATGAGATTTCAGATGAGATTATATGTTTTCGTACATTTGTAGTAAATGTTATTTGAGAAATTGTTAAACAGTACCCTTCCCTCCAGATACAGAGAAACAGATACTATGAGATGAATACAGATATACAGATGAGATGAGATAGAGGTCTTTGGGGCCTGTCTGAACACACATAGAGGCTTTGGGCCGTGTGTTTGGGCGCTTTTGCCTTTTGGGGGCTTATGCATGCACAGATATTGAGATGTATCAGTTATGAGATGAGATTTTCCCTATCTATCCGTTGTAGCTCCGGGGCGTGGCGGTACCCAGATAGTACGTCATTGCCTGTCCGTCGAGGTCCGGATATGATGCGATCATTCCCCTGGGTACTTGTTTGATGATAGTTTTTGATATTCAGTATTTGATATGATAAGTGTTATGATTCCATCGATTTTATGCAGATTTATAACCAATAGTCTTTCAGTGACTGATTTTGAATTAAATATGTTTAAATAAATTCTTACGATGTTTTGATGATATTGATTTGAGAAAGAGAAATTGGTTTAAATAAATTTATTTTTCGGAAACTAGTATCCACTCACTGAGTTTTATACTCACCACGTTTTTATCATATTTTTCCCCCCACAGGAGATTTGCAGGTACATCAGTCGACCCAACATCAGTAGTTAGATTTGTAATAGTGGTCACGTGATGGTGCTAGAAGTCGTAGTTTTAATATTTTGATATTTGGGATTGTGATTTGTATTTATGGTTATGTTTTGTATCGAAGGATAACCATTGTATTTATGTTTATATTGAAGTGATTTGTGCGATATTTGAGATAATGACTGGAGAAGTTGGATTTGAAGTTTGGATAATTATTTGGGAGTGTTGTTTTGTACATTGTAATTGTGGGAATGTTGTATTTATAGGGGAGGTTCTGCCGAATTTTCAGTAGAATCTTTAGATATTATTATATTATTATATTCGATTTTACGTGATTAGAAAGACTCGCCCTGGGAGTGCGGGGCGGGTCGTTTCACAGCCCGACTCTATGATTTTTATAAAAAGCCAAAAATTACGAACTTAAATGTAAAGCAACTATAAATATGTACGTACTACAATAAAAATTCCGAGAATTTTTAGAGGTTGTTTGGGTTTCAGAATTAATTATACAAGTGAGAATTACTGCAAAAAATCAGAATTTTCCAGCAGCAATGTTCCAAATTTGAAAAATCAAAACAATTAATATACAATGAATTTTTAAATGATAACCATATGCTAAAAAGACAAAGTTGTCTAGTTCAATGAACTATAGTTTTATACATGAAACTAAATGAAAACAGTAGTCGCATAATATCGAATCTATACTGTTTACAATTTTTTGGATAACAATAGTACTACTTTCGCTCAATAACAACATAAATCAATACATGATCATGCTTTCATAATTCTATCAATATAACACATAAAAAATCATTCAGTCAATCACATAAAATCACAAATAAAACTAGAAGTTTAAAGGATTATAAATTTTTACCTACCTTCGAAACATATTCAAAACTCAAGGTCTTCTTTACTGGAGAACAGGAACACAATCAAAATATTCCCCTCTTCTTATTAGAAAACGTAAGTTTTATTCTTGTGTTTGTTGCTATATAAGCCAAGCCTTTTAATATTCTTACCCATTAGGGATTTCATTTCCTTTTTCAATAAGGTATTTAATAAATTCAGAAAAAAATTAAGTCATTTTAAAATTTAAGACACACATCATTAACATAGAATACTATAGTCTACAATATGTGTGTGTGTGTGTGTATATATATATATATGTATGTATGTGTGTGTGTGTATATATATACATATATATACAGAGTAGATCTGGTGAACTACCGGAATTTTGTTGGATTTTCAGATTTTAACCGTTTTATGGGTACGTGACGGAATAAGGTACGTGGCGTTATTCTACCTAGGGATGAGACCCTTAGCTCTTTTGAAGCCAAGTGATTTAATTCCCCTTTGGACCAGTAGCCCGCACCCAGTGGATGTCTAGCCGATATACCTCAACGTCTATATACCTCTTTTATTTTTATTAAGCAAGCCTAGCAACAAGGGTTTGCAAAATTAAACATACATTACGGTTGGCTTTCTAAGCATACACAGTACCAGATCTGGTTCCCAGAAATGGTGCTCTGAGTGAGGAGGGAGAAGAGAAGAGATACAACTGAGGATTGAGATCCGGTCTCGTTGCCTCAGAGGAACGTACAATTTATATGGCAGATCTGATACAGATCAGTCTGCAATCATGCTTTAAATTAAAATTACGGAAATTTAAAATGCAGAAAAGTAAATTGCTTTAAATTTAAAGTGCGGAAATGTAAATAACATAAAAGTAAAGTGCGGAAATTAAAATGCTTTAAATTAAATTACAGAAATTAAAGGCTTTAAATAAATGCTCTAAATAATTACAAAAGATCCTTACATGATGTTTTAGGATCTAGGTTCTTTGAAAGGAGAAAAGAAGAGAAGAGAGAGAGAGAGAAAATTTTCTTTCGTTTTAGACTTCTTTCCGTTCTAGAGAGAAGGAAGAGAAATCTTAGAAGGGGAGAGAGAGAGAGATGAAAGAAGAGAGAGAGGGGGTTCTCAAAATCTGAGAAGTCTCAAGTCTTCCTTCAGATTATATACATAAGAAATCACTGTTCACTGTAGCGCATTTTTAAGTGCACAGTAACTCGTGGAAAGTTGCACTGTTCACTGTAGCGGGATTTCGAGTGCACAGTAATTGGTGGAAAGTTGCACAATTCTTCGTAGCTTTATACAGAAGGCTTTGTAGATACAAAGTATAATACAAAGGAAATACAGTCGGGTGAAGAGACATGTGCGCTCTCACTTGTGTCCAAAGGACCACCCGAATACATCAATTAATACAAAAGAAAAATACAAGGGAAACACAGTTTTTTTTTTAAGTAAATAACCAGAAACAAATACAGATTATTTACAATGCTTTACAGGGGGGAAAATGCCAAAACAATCGTCTTCATTTTCATCCCCGAGAGAAATGAAAGGCTCTTCATCTTCATCTTCGGTATCAGAGGATGCTGCAACAGAAGATTTTGATCGAGTAGTCAGGAGCTGCTTCATGATATCGAAGTATTCATCTTCAGATTTTGCACTGGCGAGTAGGGCTTGGGCTTTAGATCGCTGTGCCAGAAAAGTGCTATGGGCTTTAGTATCCTCAATACTGGGCTTTAGAAGACCATTTTGTTTAAGCCAGTTGTGAATTATGGCTTCGGTCAATTTTGACTTTTCATCGAACTTGGACCACCATTTAATTTTAAAATGTCTTTGAATAATTAATTGGGTGTCCAGAGTACGATATTGGAAATTCCACATCCAAACCCAGGGGAGAAAGAATTTAGTACAAAAACAGAGGAAATGAGGGAATCTCTTCTCGGACTCAGAAGGAAGGTAATTGGTTTTAAAGAGATTGAAACAGTTTGTGGCATTAGGGGTTAAGATATCTGTGGTTGGTCCGAAATAGGTCCACCATTGCAGAAACCAGTTTGGAAGGCTTTGTATGGTTATTTTGGTATTGAAGAAAAATAACCAGGAGTGAGAATGCTTTGGGTTTTGAATGAAAAATGTGTTGAACCACGCCTGTTGGTAATCCCAATATGAATAGGATGAACAGTGTGGGATTTTAAAGAGAAAATTGACGGGAAATTTCTTTTGAACATAGAGTGGTCACCCCACTGACATGGGCTAATAATATTTTGGATAGTGGCTGTGGAATAGGCCGGCTCAGAATGGGACTCAGTATGGTAGAAGTGTTTGAATTTTACTGAGCCAGTGGTTTCAAGGATGCTTTGGTAATATGAGTGAGGCTTTAAAAGATCCCATGGTTTGAAAAACCATCCTTTTGGGAAAAATTTTGAAATTTCTTTAAATGGATCAGAATCATAAAATCCATCCTCCATAGTTAAAACATTTTGAGAATGGGGTTTATCATGCCAATCCGATTTTTGAGAAAGCTTTGATTGGGAAACCACAACCTGGGAGAAAGTGTTTCCAGAAGAAATTATTTCTTTGGACAAATTTCCAGATAAAGAAAGTTTTGGAATTTCTTTAGAAATAGGTTTTTCAATATTTGAAAAATCTTCTTTTGGTGAAATTTGGCTTTGAGAAAAACTTTGAATTGCGAGCAAAAGCTCAGGAGATTGAGTAATGGATTTCATCCATTGATTTACCTGATCTTGAGAGGCTAAGGCTTAATTCTTGCTTCATCGTCTTCAATCATATCAATCCAGGACTTTATAGGCATTGCTGAAGACAGCAATTTTTCTTTAGGTGAAGAGGGATGAGAGGCTTTAGAGGGTGTCTGGGACACAGGATCTTTGATCTGACCATGCAACAGGCTTTTTTTTTAACCTATCATGCAATGGTTTTGCTATCCTATTAATGTTAGGATAGAAATCAAGAACATAATTCAAACTACCTAAAAATCTTTGTAATTGAGTTTTGTCCAAAATTTTGTCAGGGAATTTATCAGTGAAAGATAAAGATCTTTCAATGGGAGTGATAGTTCCCTTAGAAATGTAATGACCGAGGAATCTGATTTTTGTTTGAAATAAAGAAATTTTTGAAGAGGAAATGGCCAAACCAGCCTTTCTGGTTGCCAGATAAAAAGTCTTTAAATGCTTGAAATGCTGGTCTATTGATTGAGAAAAAATTAATACATCGTCAATGTAAACAATGCAAAATTCAGAATATGGATTGTAAATGTCATTCATAATTCTTTGAAATTCTGAAGGTGCGTTCTTTAAACCAAATGGCATAACAGTCCACTCATACTGTCCAAATGGAACAGTAAAAGCAGTTTTATACTGATCTTTAGGGTGGATTTGAATTTGCCAAAAACCAGATTTCATGTCAAATTTTGAAAATATGAAGGCAGAATGGAGTTTTTGAAGCAAATCTTTTTTGTTTGGAATAGGATACCGAATCCATTTTAAAGCTTTATTCAAAGGTTTATAATTAATAACAAGTCTTGGTGTGCCTCTTTCAATTTCAGAATTTTTATTAACATAAAAAGCAGCACAAGACCAAGGTGATCTTGATTTTACAAATAAACCTTTACTTTCTAAATCTTTAATTTCATTTCTGCAATGTTGCTCAAGTTCCATATTCATTTGAATAGGACGGGCTTTTGTAGGAATGTTTCTTTCATCAAAAGAATTTTCGTAAGGCAAATCTACCAAATGTTGTTTTCTATTCCAAAAGGCAGTTGGTAAATCGGCAGAAATTTCTTTTTCAATGAGTTCTTTAAAATCAGAAATTTTTCTTTTGACAAAATCATTTTGTAATTGGATTTCAATTCTTTGCAAATTTAAATATGTTTTCAGATGGTTCAAATCTTTTTGCTTTGATTTTAATAAAACATTTATTTGATTTTGATAAACAGAACATGCTTTTATGATATTCAAATTTCTTGTTTTTGGTTTTTCAACAAACGGGAAAACAAGTTTTTGACCTCTGGCTTTGAAAGATATACCATCATAATCAACAGTATAAGGAGTAATTAAGTTTATAAAAGGAGTTCCTAAAATAACTGTATGACGAATGTCATTCGTTAAAAGGAAAGAAGTTTTAAAATCAAAACCATCATTATGAACAAAGGCTTCAGCTTTAGAGGTAATTTTTAATTTTGAATTATTGGCGGCAGAAAGCTTTTCTTTTGTCTTTTCGTGAAATTCTTTTGGGACAATTGCCTCTTGAATACAATTTAAATCAGCACCAGTATCAAATAAGGCAATGGTATCAATCATAAAATCTTTTGAAAAAATCAAAGTAATTCCAATTAAATATTTTCTCATTGTAAGTTGGTTTAGGACAAAAAGAAAATCTTCAGGGATAGACTCAATATTTTCAAGATTTGGATTTTCTTCATTATCATTACTGGAATGAGATTCATTATCAGAATGATCCTGAAGTTGGTTTTTGTAAAAGAATCTGAATAGTTTCGGAATCGGTTTTTTGTTTTTCTTTTAAATCCTTTATTTCAGCCTTGATTTCTTTATTTCTTTTTGAAGATCAGAAATGGAAGGAACAGAAGACTTTGAATGCTTTTTCTTTTCAAGAATTTGTGTAAGATCATATGCATGCTTCTTGATAATAGGAACTTTTGACGGCTCGGGTTTTTGGTCAAGGGTTTTCCGGAGTTTATCCAAATATTCTCTCTGAAGAGTAGGGTCAGAAATGTGTTTGACTAATTCAAGAAATGTTTCTTGGTCTCTAGTCAAAACATTGATTTTCTTTAAAAAGGACTCTGACTCATAATCACTGTAAGGAGAAGAGGAGGAAGTATCAGAGTCAATTAACTCGTCAACTTGGAGAGGCTCACTATTTCCAGACATGGAAGACTCAGAATCTGAAGATTCAATAAGAAGAGAGGAAATTTTTGAAAGGATTTCTTCATCGAGATTTAGCTCGTGAAGTTTCTTACTCATCCTGCAAAATTTTGCAGTGTGTCCTTTCTTTCCACATTTATAACATGTGGCTTCTTTGTAGTTGAAAGGAGTTTTGGATTTGGGCTTGAAATCTTTCTTTTTAGAGAATTTGGGCTTTTTATAAGGCCTCGAAGGTTTCTTATAAAAATTTTCTCTAAAATTAGAAATGGGCTTTCTATAGCTTTTGGATTTGTAATGCTTTTTGTAAGGCTTTGAAGAGCACTTACCATTACAATTTTTGGAGGGAGATTTAAAAGGGTCATAATTGAATTGTTTACA
The DNA here is from genome assembly GCA_029633175.1 of Citrus glauca. Classification (NCBI taxonomy): domain Eukaryota; kingdom Viridiplantae; phylum Streptophyta; class Magnoliopsida; order Sapindales; family Rutaceae; genus Citrus; species Citrus glauca. The sequence goes on from JAQOOD010000005.1 coordinate 14,460,222, forward strand.
AAAATCGCCTAGCTCATGCTTAGACTGTCTAAGCTCCCTTTTTAGACGTTTTTGTAATTTCAAATCTTGGCAGATTTTCAAACCTTCTTTGTTAACAAAACTGACTAACTCACCATAGGTAAGTTCATCATAAGGAATAGGATTGTCATAAAGGGCTTTGATAGAATTTCTTACCTTTTCTCCTAAGAGAGTAGGTAAGCCAGCAAGGAATTTTTCTTTCCAAGTAGTATGATGTGCATCATCCCTTAGAAAAAGTCGGGTAAAGAAAGTGGTTTTGTAGTCTTGGAAGTCACTAAGTTTTCTACATCTCAAATTATGTAGTAACTCAGCATTTTTATCTCTTAGGTGTGAAGGGTCACCTATGAAATGAAGAGAAATGGTTAGAATAAGAGTTGCAACTGCATCTTGAATGGGGTTGTTATGTTCATCCAGAATAGGGATTCGATCCTCATCTGTTTGAATAGCATCCAAGATATCTGATTGTTGTTGTTTGGTAAGGAGATGATCCCACCAGCCCTTAAGTTGGCCTGTGAAACCGGCTATAAGAATTTCTGCTATGGCTTTATCAGAGGTTCCAAATTGGGTTTTATAAGCATTAGCAGCCATAGTCATTTGTTGCAATAGACCAAGTATATTATACTCAGACATTCCATCTATGTTCCATTCATAGACAGAAGATGCATTAAACCGTGATTGATTTAGTGCACTGGGCATATTATCAACAGCAAGGTCAGGAGGAGAACGAGAAGTAGTAGGAAGTGCTAATTCCCAATGGACTCTGTTTATATTTGGAGTTGGTTCTTTAAATGCTTCTATATCCGAAGTAACTATAGAAGACTGGTCGTAGTCTTGGTCAAGGACACCAACAGTATGAGACTGTAGACTACCAGGTGTTTTGGATTGAGGTGTATCCGGAGCAATTTGAATTTTAGAAGTAGAAGCAGAAGAGGAAGCTTCTATTCTATCTAATTGTTCTCTAATAGCTTTAGCAAAATCTAACTTGGAATCTTGAACAAGCTTCTGACTATGTTTCGAGACCTGGAATGGTCTGAAAATAGGTTCTTTAAGCTTTTTCAAGGACTCAGTTTTGGAGGGAATTGGTTTTGAAATGGAAGTAACAGTTGTGGAAGACTGTTGGATTTGACTTTCTATTCTAGTCAACTGTTTTCCTATGGTATTTAGATTAGTGTTACAGAAATTATTTTGTTGAATAATACTATTTAAATCTTTATTAGGGTCATCGGATTTATGCTTTAAAAGGAGATGCTTTTATAGGAATAGGAGGTTCACCATGCTCTATGGTTATACTCCTAAGAGGAGGATGCTTAGACTCGATTGTGTTACTACTATCAGAAAGATTCCATTCAGGAATTTTCTTTCTAGTAGTTATAGGGTTTGACTCTTTGAAAGGATAAGGAATATTGTTGTCGGAAGCATACATTTCAAACCAATCAAAAAATAAAATATGGACTTTATGCAAATTAAAAAAATAATAATAAATTAATTGAATCTCTTTTCTTTGATTTAAAAAGTGTTTAAAAAACCAAAGTCTTTTTTCTTTATTGTTATCAGAATAAAAATTATTATGAAGAAGAGTTTTATCAAGTTCAAAATTCTTTTCAAGGACATTAATAACATTTTCTGTGACTGAGGAAAAGGTAGGAGAAGTTGGAGGAGAAGGTTCTTTCTCTTCCTGTCTTTGGACTCTTTGGCGACTAGTGTAGATAGGATAAGGAACACTAGTACCGTAATTGACAGAATGGATGGAAGAACTAGGAATATCCGAAGTGGAAAACCTAGGTTTATCTTTAGAGATATTAATCTCTGTGGGGATTTTTGAAAACTGTTTTTCAAAAGAATGCATGCTAGAAGAGCAAGAATCTTTGTCAGAGAATCTAAAAGAGTTAGATCTCTTAAAAGATAATTTGACTTTGCCATCAGAATATTGAGTCACATTTTGCAACTCTGTATTTGGCTCAAGATGTGTTGGAATCACTGGTTCAGTGGCTCCATCAAGAATCCATTCATCTGGGAGGTGAATATCTTTCCATTGGATGGGCTTTGGAACAACTATGTTGGCTTTAGACAAGTCAGTCTGCAAGAGAAGAGTTTCATCTCTTTTTGACTGGAATTTATGTTGCGTATTAAACGCGGAATTCATAGCTTTATATGAAATTTTATAAATCAATGCAACTGGAATTGAACCCTCAATCATATGGTAATTGTGGGTCTTGATTTGTAAAATCATGCTTTTGAGAATATTTTTGTCTTTGAGAGAAATTGTTATGTTTGGATAACAATTGAAGTGGATTGGTCCTTTGCAGAGACTTAATTCTATACTACTGAGTAAGGAATCATCAAAGGACGTGAACCTGCCATCACGGAGGACAGCAAGGATGGAAGTATCCAAACCTTCCTTGGTCAATGGCTTGATGCCGACTTGGATAAGACCAATATGCACATAATTAAATTTTTTCTCTTTTAAAGTCTTTAAAGTTTTTTCTGAAAACAATTGAATTGTTTCAAAAGGCTTTGAAAGCGTGATATCTCTTTCTTCAGTTTTAATTATATAGTCACTCTTCAAAAAATCAAGCTTTTTTGTTTTATAAATCATTTCTTTAGAAACTTTAGGTAATTCCCAATTATCAATAGCTTTATCAAAATCAGAAATAACAAATTCTTCAGAACTCACGACATGCTTTGAATCATTAGTCTTCCCGGAAGAAGAGCTAGAAAAAGAAGATGCTCTACAGAGTAGAGAATCCATGATGCAAAAATTTTCAAAATTTTAAAACCTATATGAATGGCTACATGTATGGAATTATTGCCCTAAGCGGATGCACAGACTCCTAAGACGGGACTTATGACCAGTAAAAAATTCACCACACACACAGAAGATAATTTTTTGAAAACTTTTTACACACAGATTCTTTACTACTATATTACACCTACCTCCACTTAGTGGAGGTAGGTGTAATTAGCAAAGACATTCAAAGCACACGTACACGTACTACTATATTACACTAAGTGGAGGTAGGTGTAATATAGTAGTACGTGTACTACCTCTACTATAAATTGTACGTTCCTCTGAGGCAACGAGACCGAATCTCAATCCTCAGTTGTATCTCTTCTCTTCTTCCTCCTCACTCAGAGCACTATTTCTGGGAACCAGATCTGGTACTGTGTATGCTTAGAAAGCCAACCGTAATGTATGTTTAATTTTGCAAACCCTTGTTGCTAGGCTTGCTTAATAAAAATAAGAATAATACATACATATATATATATATATACATGGACCCTTACACCTACCTCCACTTGGCTTTGAATGTTTTAGCACACGTACACCTACCTTAGATTCTTTACTGGTCCAAAGGGGAATTAAATCACTTGGCTTCAAAAGAGCTAAGGGTCCCATCCCTAGGTAGAACAACGCCACGTACCTTATTCCGTCACGTACCCATAAAACGGTTAAAATCTGAAAAGCCGACAAAATTCCGGTAGTTCACCAGATCTACTCTTTATCATATATATATATATGTACATATATATATATATATATGTATGTATGTATGTATATCAAATAAAGTAGTAAGAATAAGAATAATACAAAATACAAGTGTTACATGGAGGTTTGCACGTAAAATTTTGTGTCATGTTATTTGAGTTTATAAGTGAGACATGTTACTCCATCCAATAGACTACTTTTCTGGGTTGAATACTCAGAAATCCTAGAGTAAGCCTGTACAACTACTCGACCTCAAACCTAGAGCAATTACTTGGAACACTATGTGAAAGGGCTAGAGGATACTTTTTTCCCTTCCACAATGAAGTATTAACTGAATAACCCTATTTTGCAAAACCGATATTAATTGAGTATATTTCATAAAACCCATAATTAGTGAGCATTGTAATTTCATTGTGTATAAATGTTAATAAAAGAGTCTGTGGACCAAGGCCAACTCTAAGGTATTAGGGGCCTTAGGTGATAATTTTTTATGAGGTCTTCTTATATTAAGTAATTTCAACTCTCAAAGAAACATAAAAGAGCTCACAATTCAATTAATTTTAACTATATCTTAAATATCAACAATCAACAAGATAATAAGAAATTTGAAAAAACAAAAGTAGTCAAGAAGATATCATTTTTTATTTCCTTTAGAACTATTATTTTAAGAAACTATCTTTTGTTTTTACTTCAAAAGTAAGCCAATAAATATAATAATTTTCGTTATAGAGAAGAGCACAAGAAGTTTCATAATTTTAAATAATTAAGTTTTTTTTAAGAATCATATAGATAAAGAATTTAGTCTTTTTCTTGAAAAATATTAATGAATTAGTGGTTAGACAAAATTATTAATTATGCTTTCAATATAAAGTTATTAAATATAGAATTTGCATAAAATTTCTTAATTGTAACTAGTTATTAATTAAAGATTGAACTTAAAAATAGACTTTCAAATTATAAGTAACTTAAAAATCTATTAATTTGAGTCTATGAAGGAAATTAGAAACAAAGGGTGTTCTTAATATATGAAGTCTCGGTGTCACAATAGAGCCTTCCTAACAAATGAAGCTTAAGTGACTACCTAATTCACCTATTCTTAAAGTCACCTCTGCCATGGATAATGTTACATACAATTGATATGTGCCGCAATTCTTGCCAAAGGAAGACCACCTCTTATAGTACCTTGCCCTAGGCTCCATTTGGTATAGTTTAAGTAAAGTTTATTTAAGTAGAGTTTTTATTATTAAAGTTTTTAGCCAAAAAACTTTAGTTGTTTGGTTGTCAATAAGAGTTTTTATTAAAAATTTAAGAAATTATTTTAACAGGCAAACTTTTTAAAGTTATGTTATGAAAAGAATAAAATAAGATTGTTAAATAAGTAGAGAATATTTTAGATATATAAACATTTAAAAATAACTTTTCAACCTCTATTCTTAAAAGCCCAAAATTTGATCTTTTGGTAGTAGAGGCAAAATAACTTATTTAAATTTCAAAAGCTCTATTAGAAAAAAATCAAACAAGAACAAAAGATTATGACAAGAGAGCTTATGTGATCAAATAAGCACTTATAGTCATTAAATAAGTCATACCAAACAAGCATCTAGTCTGGAAAAAACAGACATCCTTTACTTTGTTCCCCGCAGCTGTAGAGGAAGTATGGGTTCCATGGTCCCCAATATCTCTATCAGTATAATTTCCAGCTTCTGATGAAGGGTAACACCGAGCTGCAATTATCTAACTGTTGGGGAAAAAAAAAAGATCAGTCGATATCAATAATAAAGTCAGCCTTCTGTCGGGCTAAAGACAGAGGAACAGGTCATACCAGCTCAAAAATCACAACTATTGAGATTATCTTTTATATGTTTAGTATATTGACGGTATCACGTTGCTTGTTGCGAGAGAAATTTTTGCTACAGTTACGAGCACCTTTCCACTTCTGATTCAGGTTAAATCCCAAAGTCAATAAGGGCAACTGTAATATCACTCCCTGCACTGCAGTTTTTGATAAGTGGATCCATTGAAACGCACAAAATCCCAAGATCTTGTTGTGTGAAGCTGGAGCGTTTTCCTTGGAAAAATAGATACAACTCCGTTCTTGCCCGTATATATAGTTTGAAAATGCATGTTTCAATTTTTAAAAATCTTCAAAATGTATCATTTATTCAAGTGACGTCTAGTAGTAGTACTCTGAAGAACTCACTAGCCATATTTTGCATTGAGACTCCTATAACTTGTAACCAATGTATATTTTACAAACCTACGCCGACACTAAACTAAAAATCTTACTTGGCGGTGTCTTCGCAAGTACACTCCCAAGCTCTGGAATAATGAGCATAAAAGAGAAAGTTCACTATTTTTGTGAAGGCCAAGAAAAACTCACTGTCAATATTGATGGGCTGTCATATTATAATCTTTGGTGAATCAGAATAATCCAGAATGAACTCATGTTCAATAAGCTTCCATATTTATTTCCCTTGACATAGAATGCATCTTGCTATTAAAGCCAATCGCTGGTTGGAACTAATCATTAATCGCCAATTTTTATATCTTTATTGGATTCATGTAGTGAAGTTTCATAATAGAGAGATTAATCGGAATCGGGTCCAATAATATGTAAATTAGATACTGCTACATCTACGGATACATTATAATTGAAATATGCAAGATTGGGATATTACTTCTAAATTTAATACCCACAGAACGAAAATAAATTTATTAATTAAATGGATATTAACTATTTGAATCAATAATTGTACATATTTTTATGGCATATTTTTTCCAATACTAGTTGTCCAATCATGTTGAATTTCAGTTTGGTCACTCTTGTGACTCTGTGAGTGTACAACAATTGGACTTCTGACACGGTGATTGTCATCAGACCAAATCAAGGAAGTAGAAACAATTGCTCCATTTGGCAAACCTTTTCCAGTGACAGTAACACTGAAAGACTTCTTCTCATTCAAGGACTTAAAGGAGAGAGATTCAGGCACAACTCTGATACTGACTATTTTCGAATTTTGCAAGATTTTTGCCTTGTAAGTGGAGTTTGCAAGGCCCACATTAGTAACTGTCCTTGGAAAGTTGATCGTGAAAGACTTTCCAGGCGAAACTTGAGCTGCCATTGAAGGGTAATTGAGATCTTTTGGTGTTGCTTTATCTGAGCCTTTAGGACAAGTACTGATATTTCCCGAAATTTTGCTAATATTGCGCTCATCATACCCCATGCTGCAGAGCATTATTATGTAATCTTGATCGAAAGTTTCATACACAAGTCCTGGATTTACGGCTTCTACGGGATTGATATGGCCCGAACCAAATGCAAATTCAGCATCTTTCTTTTTGGAAGAATTCATGGGCCACGCTGCAGGCAGAGAAATTTTTTTTGGTGATTTAGGAATGATAACTTGCAATTAAGTTACCCGAACATTTGTATTTTAATGACAGAAATTTACCAGTAGTCATTATAGCTGATTTGATGGCAGAAGGAGACCAGTCGGGATGGAACGATTTAACGTATGCAGCTACTCCAGCAGCATGAGGACAAGACATGGATGTTCCAGATACTACGTTGAATTTAGCTTGCCTCTTATCTTCTGGGTCGTCAGAAACTGCACCAAGAGGTGAAAATGCAGCCAATATATCTACTCCAGGGGCAGTTATATCTGGCTGAATAATGTTAAACAACCATCAAATCAAGATAATTCATATATATATTTCTGTCTGAGACAACAAGTTTTAAAACAATATATAGACCTTCAAGATGTCTGGTACAATTTCATTTGGTCCGCGTGAAGAAAAGTCTTCGACAACAGGAGCTTCGGAATCCTTAACTGCTTCAGTACTCAATATATTTGCTTCGGGCTTTCTGTAACCCAGATGCAAAGATTGGATTAGTTTTCTAGAATAAAGTTAAAAATAAAAGAAATGTCCAAACTTAATGTGGTTCATATATAATTATACATATTACTTTGTAGATTTCAAGTAGGAGTAGATGCTGTTGAAGTTGTCCTCATTTAGAGCCACTGCCGGCAATGAAACAACAGAGGAAATTTTGTTGAATTCGAAATCATTTAACGAGACGGATCCTTCAGCACCAGCTTTGTGAACCTCATTAAACCCGTCAAAGGATTGACATATCACAATCTTTCCCTTTGCTAACCTACTATCAATACAACCTTGGCCATCGGTACACAACCTGCAATGCAAGACGAATTCTAAATTTCTGTTTGTTTGTTTTATGAGGAATTATGAGGAGTTGAAATGAATCATTGAAGAGTTAGTAAACCTACTGAGGGTCGAAATCACTTTCGCATGGTCTTGAAACATCCATCCCATCTACCAGGGGAAACGTTTTCCCTTTCGTAGAGAAAGAATTAATCGAGTAACCCTGTTGGTGTACAGAGATTGTCAGAATGCCTACTCATAGAGTATTTGCAAATACAAAATTATGTGATTCACATTACCACTAATGTCTGTCCGCTCCCAAGGACAACTTTATCGACAAATAGGCGATCTGTGTTGCTGGCTGCTACAGACATCAACCACGGAGCTAGACTAACTGTGGAGCCTATGAGAGGACCACTATTGCCCGCTGAATGTAAGGTCAGTACTCCTTTTGCCATAGCGTGAAAAGAACCAATTGCAATGACATCCTCGGTAAAGTTTAGGGTATTTTGTCCTCCTAATGAGATTGTTATAATGTCAACCCCATCCGCAATAGCATCGTCAAATGCACCCAATATGGCTGTTTCTGCACACCCTAATTCAGGAGAACAGACTTTATAAGCGGCAATTCTTGCGGAGGGAACTCCCCCTCTGGCAGTGCCTTGTCCCACGCCAAAAAAACTAGCATCCTTAACTTCATTTCCAGAAGCTGTAGAGGCCGTATGGGTTCCATGACCCTGTATATCCCGAGCAGTATTACCAGATCTATCATCTGTTGTGTAATATCGAGCTCCAATTATTTTGCTGCAATATCATCAATAAATGTTAGAATGTTTTTGCTAAAATTTCTTAAGCCTCAGAAAAGGCTGGGTACACCACTAAATAGAGAAATACATAACTTGTTGCAAGTGAAATTTCTGCCACCTTTGCAAGCACCTTTCCACTTCTTTGGGGCAGGACCAAAACCTTCATCGCTGAAACTCTCCGATTCAGGCCAAATTCCACTGTCTATGACGCCTACTATGATATCACTCTCTACGCTACGTTTTCTAGTAATAGATTGATTTAAGCCCATGAAATCCCAAGATCTTGTGGTGTGGAGTTGGAGAGTTCTGCTTGGAAAAACTGACACAACTCCTTCCATGCCTGCGTATCACAGTTACAAAATAAAGCCATAATTCATATATATATATGTATGTATGTATATATGTCTATCTATACACATAATGCAATACTTACTGGCCAGCTTTTGTCTCTCACGATCTGTGAGCTTGGCAGCAAATCCATTGAAACTCCTTTTGTAATTTCTAACCAATACATTTTCTACTGAGCTGCACTCGCATATTGAGAACGAGAGAGAGAGAGAGAGTTTAGAAGAGAATTTACGCAAATATTAGACTTAACTTTTAGGAATACTACCTGTCCCCAATAACTTCTTGCAAAATACTCTGATGCTGTGATGATGTTTCATATTCTCCTCTAGAAAATGACCCCAAGTAGACAATATGGACCTACATCACTTGATACTTATTTTCAGATAAACCCAAAAAAAAAAAGCAGAAGAAGAAGAAGAAATAGAAGAAGCAAGAGTATAGTCTATTACACGCCTTTCCAAAAGGTATAAAGTGTGGATATATGCACTAGAGAATGACTTGATAGATTTAAATATCTAAACTGGCCATTGTCATTAGTTTTCAATTAATATATAGGTATCATTAACCACCAGAAAATCAGGAAGAATGCTGTTCATAGAAGTATATATGATTCATTGACCATTAGGAAATTCAAAACAACTAATGCTGAAAAACAAATAGCCATACTTGCCTTTCTATCATCCTGAGAAGTAATGGCACCACCCAATATGCTCATTGGGAGGAAAAGAATGAAGGACAAGAAATTGAAGAGAAGGAATCCATTCTTAGCCATTGTTAGGTGCTTCATGTTTATTTAGGAGAAGGTGATACACACTATTTATTTTGTGAACTGTGACTTAAGAGAATTGACACGTTTGATAAGCTTCCATATTCATTTTCCTTGATATGGCAAGCATCTAGCAATTACAGCTAATCACTTGTTGGAATCACTAATTTCTCTATCATTATTGGATGAGCTTAGATAGGTTTTCTAATGGAGATTAATCAGGATCAGGCGTAATAATGGGTATTTAGAAACTAATTAAATTTTGCACCCATTTATTGCAAATAAGGAAGCCACATATGAGATTTTGTACCAATGCAATGAATTGAGACATTCTGAATTATATGCTAGATTTTTCTTTCTGATTGCATGCACTTATGGAAAAAGCATTATCAGTTGTTCTAATTATTCCACTCCTTGTAAATATCCGAAAGTCGTAATGCTAATTTATACTTACTTCAAAGGGTTTTTTTATATGTCAGGCAGTGTTGCAACATGAACCGAGAAGTTAAGGTTAATTAATCAATAACAAATTATAATTTTTGTTTCTAGACAAAATCATATGAATGCTGCAGAGCAATTTTAGGTAGTCTTCTTTGGAAGCATCATATATAAGTCCCAGATTTACAGCTTGACAGGATTGATATATAAATCCAGCTTCTGGCTGCTTATCATGCAGGTAAATCAGGACATGAAAACTTATAATGACAAAAGATTATCAGTACTCATTATAGCAGATTTGATGGCAAAAAGAGAGCAATCCAGGTGGAATGATTTAACATATGCAGCTACACCAGCAGCATGATATTTAGCACGTCTCTTATCTACTATATATGCTGTCGGTAAGGGAAGCAATTGATGTATTTGCAGCCAAGATATCTACTCCAGGGCAGCTATGCCTGGCTGGAGGACATTTGAGAATCACGTCAGAAAATTAAATAGGATTAAAAAAAAAAAGTACGTTATACCATGTATGAGAGAAAACTTAAGATTTTGGACATCATTCACATTCATAATATCTGATGCGTATATATTTTGCCCACGTGATGAAAAGTCATCGGCAACCGGAAAATTTATGTTTGAAGGTCTCTGATGAACCTCGAAATCTGGGTCGATAGTATTACATAGCATAATCTTTCTATCTACTAAGCTACTATTGAGACAGAGAATAGAACAATCCCTGCAATGCGAAGGCTCAGACCTTTCATTGTTTTTCATTTTTAAACAAGTTAGGAGCTAAAATGACTCACAGAACCGATAATTAGTGAGCATTGTAATTTCATTGTGTATTAATGCTTATAAAAGAGTCCATGATACCTACTACTATTGTCTTTTCAATCCCTAACAACCTTGTATCTTAAAGACTTAAAAGTGACGATATGTGGTGTTGGCTTCAACATGCTTCATCCATGGAGACACACTAGCAATTGACCAGTTCTGGGACCCCTATTGCCAGCAGAATTTGAGGCCAGTATACCATTCTTCATTGCATGAAATGAACCAATAGAAATGGATTCATCGCTAAAGTTCAAAGAATGTGCATGCCCTATTGAAATTGTTATAAGGTCTACTCCATCTGTAGTGGCATCATGCATCATCAAAAGCATCTCAGAGATTTGGTTCTTCACATCCAGATGAAGAGAAGAATATCAGACTTTGTGTGCCACAATTCTCGCCAAAGTAAAACCACATCTTGTGCAGTACCTTCTCCCAGTCCGGGAAAAACTAACATCCTTTCCTCTCTTTCCCGCTGCCGTAGAGGAAGCGTGGGACATCTGTGAACCCTCAATTTCTCTGACGGTATAATTTCCAGCTTCTGATGAAGGGTGACACCAAGTTCTAATTATCTAACCGTTAAAAAATAAAATAAAATCATTCAATATCAATAATAAAATCAACCATTAAGATGATATTTTATAATTTAGTATATTGAGGAATCACGTCATTTGTTGCAAGTGAAGTATTTGCCATCATTACAAGCACCTTTCAAAATTCTGATTCAGGCCAAATCCCAGAGTCATTAAGGGCTGCTATGATAGCACTCTCAGCACTGTAGTTTTGAGAAGCGGATCCAATTGAACACCAAGAAATCCCAGGATCTTACTGTGTGAAGTTAGAGAGTTTCTCTTGGAAAAAGGGAGAAATTAAATGGAGAAAGCATATTATTCCACATAATCCTTCTATAGAATAGATGTCCACACTTTCTAAAATGCAGATTCAAGATTTTACAATGTTGCAAAACGCTAAAGTCGTATTTTAAAAAATGCAGACATCCGCAATTTAGAATGATTTTAATCCCTATGAATTATCTGAAGTACAATTTTGAGACAAGGGCCAGTAGTTCTGCTGTTGTACTCTCAGAAACACATATATTGATACAGGGTTCACAAGTGCATGTGCACAGAATTTAGAATTTTACATGGCTAAACATGACCATAACTTTGCAGAAATCAAATGCTGATTTAAGAAATACATTTCCCAGAGCAAAAATGAAAATAAGGAAGAGTTTTTAAGAAGAGAAGCATTGCCATATTACCCGGCAGCCATCAGTAGTAGACTCTCCAAAAGTTTCCTTAAACCATTCTTGGAATTGCTTGACCTGATGTCTATAAGGGGATATGAACGCCAGCTGAGACCTTGACATGAGCTCTGGATACATGCTAACCAATTTATGAAACAGGGCAAATTCAACTTCCAGTGGGCTGAGGAAAATGGTCCAAAGCAGTTGTATTTGTGCCAGTCACGAGTAGTAAAATCTTTGATATCTTATCCAGCTTCCAGTGCCTCATCATAGAACTCTCTTGAAGGTAAGAGTGTTATCTGTTTCAGATGAAGGAATATTTGAATACTGATTTGGAGGAAGGCATCCTATGTTTTGCAAAAAGAGTAATGATATGCTAATAATGAGTGAAAGATAAAGAAAAAATAATTATTGTTGAAAATATACCAAAAATACTTGCATCCGGTTCCCAAAGGAACAAGAGTTGCAGGTCCCACCTGACAATGCAAGACGACCATAAACCTGGGAAACTGAACCAATTTGAGAGTTAGACAAGCAAAAGCAACACTAAACCAGACTTATATCATAATAAATTTCTAAGCATTGTGATTTAAAAGCCTAGAAGAAGTTTACTAAAGAAGTGCTGATAACATTAGCCAGTAGCCCAGACATGTATTTCTATTTTATACCACTAGCCATTTAACCTAACCAAGAACATCATGATTATAAGAATTGTGTTATAAACCTTCAAAACAACTTTTTCTTAAGCTTATTCACCCCATGACAGCTGAAATAAGATGTGCAATAATCTCTGTTCTATAGGCACCATTTTTTAGATGCCATCATCAAATGAATTGTGAAGCCAAGCATTAGATAAAAGCGTCCTCATGTAGCACACAATTTTCATAACTTTATTACTCTCTATTCCATTGAGATGTGTGATTCTCAAATATATTCTTCCATTAATTTTGAACAAAACTGATCACATACAATATATAGTTGTAACTGAAGACAAGGGATATGCTGCCTCCAAATTGTTAGCTATGTATTGGGAAGAAGATATAAATTGCCATTATTAAAGAAAATTTTTTAAGAATATTCTCTTTCTTCTGAAAAGCTAAGAAAGAAAGAAGGATTTATTATATAAAACAAGATAGCAGATACGGAAGAGTTTTATCATACCACACAGAGAAACAGAAAGAATAAAATAGGAGAGGGAAACCAGTAAACTGAATAATGCAATTCATTAATTCAAAAATCAGTAAATCTCTTCACAATTCATTTCAATTATCATAATAATTTTGGGAAAATTTGTAACCTACCCCCAAATAAATTGATATTTTGTACCGCGTCCCTAACAAATTTGACTTGTTGCACTGTGCACCCAAAAAAATTGACCTTTTGCACCACGCCTCCAATTCTGTTATTTCTAACGGCTCCGTCTAATTTTTTATTGAATGACAAAAATGCCCCTCTATGTAAAAAAATAAAATTTTTAGCTCATTTAATTTTTTAAAAAATTTTTATTTTAATTGTAATAAAAAAATTTCTTGTTATATGTACATTGTCAACACTATTATTTTGTCTTTAATTTTTTAAAATTTTTTATTTTAATTTTAATAAAAAAAATTCTTGTTACATATACATTTGTCACCACCATTATTTTCTTTTAATTTTTTAAAAAAAATTATTTTAATTGTAATAAAAAAATTTCCACCAAGGTTAAAACTTTTAGTCCAGCAATTGTTCCTAGTCAACTCTTTATAGTAAGAACATCAGTTGTCTTGTCACATTACCGCACTACCACCACCCATTGCGAAGTCTTTAACAAGTAAATTACAGATTCGATGCATATTCTTTTATAAAATACTGTCAAGTAAACAAAGATCATAATGGATGGTTCTTCCAGAAGCTAATGTTGTCACACCTAAAACAAAATAGCTGGGTTGATCCCCAAATGTTAGTGATCTGTCAAAGGATAAAATAACTAATCTTACCATTCCCAATTGATAAGTAAACAGTTTCTTGATTGCCATACCCACTTAACCTTTCTACTTAAAAATGTACTTCCAACCCGGCCCCCTTCTAAGCATGTCAGTGTATACAAACAGCATTTGCCAATGGTGTAAATGGTAAAGACATGCAATAAAGATTAGTGCCCCACAGAAAACTTGCATAATCAATTACCAGTTTTTCTTACCATTTTTGTCATTTCCCTCCTTTGCCAAAAAACAAAAATAGAAAAATGAAAGCACTATTTACAATAACTATAAGTGAATGTACGATGTAGACAAATCTGGTTGCATACACAGGATTCTTTGACCAGGCGAAAGTAATCCCAACTGAGAGTGATTTTGCAGAAACGTAACATGGAAGCTTCATCTTGAGGCTTGTCTTTGTCAACAGCCATGTTTCCAAACAGATAAAATCTGCCAAAATTATAATGCAGCATTCAATGAAGAAACAAGAATTTTTTTTAAAAAATCCAAATAAACAAAATAAAAATGCAACATTTATTGAACATTTCTATTATACTAGAATTTAAACAATTATTGAACATTTCTGTCATACTAGAATTTAAACATTATTAAACATTTCTATTTTACTAGAATTTAATGGACCAACAGTTTTAGATTCAGCAGCACAAACTGGAAAAGCAGATTCATTAACGAGATTTGAAAAAAAATAAATAAATGATTAGAGTCTTGGATTATTTTATTTTAATCCTTAAATGTAATAACGTCTTTGTTTATTTTAAAAAAAACATTAATTAGCAAAAGACAATGTAAGAAGAACAAATAAATTCACCAAAGTATTGTTAAAAGCCAAACCGGGAAACCACTGCCTGCTTGAGTGTGATGGTAGACTGTCACAGTCGGGGACCCAGACGGTGGCGGGAAAGCGAGCGACGGCAAAGTCGGAGAGGGGACTTCGGATCCCTTCCTCCAGTCTTTGAAGTCAATAAGGCGTTTCTGAGAAATGACGATTATACCCCTATAAGGTCAAATGACAGACAGACAGTAACGGAGCGAATTTCTTAAAAATAAAATTAAAATTGAGAAAACTAGACATATGCATCTCTCGTATCTCCCTACTGAGATTTACAAAGAAACAAATTTATCTAGTATAAGCTTACCACATCTAATTCCCAAGAAAATAGATTGTTGAACAATTTTTTCATTGGGCTAAACTTTTTTTCGATATATGACATGCGAAATTTTAAATTAATTCTATAACATTAATTAATGTGATCACAGGGTATTACTGACTGAAAATTTGTACTTAGCTAACCTTTGCTGTGATTACCTTTATTCTGGCTATATGTGTTTTTTTTAGATATCATATTAGTATTTCAAAATATTAATGTCTCGTATTGAAGGGAAGTGAGAGCAATCACTTTTGCATTTGATTCAACATTAGTTATGTGTTTAATTTAATTACTAATTACAGTTGAATAAATCAAATCTACAAATGATTTGAATTATTTAAATTGAATCAAATTATGAAACACATTCATGACTAATTCAAGTTAAATAAAAAAAAGTGGGTGATTAGTTAAAATTAAAATAGGAAACAATCTTAAGAGGATTTCTCTATACAAAAGGGACACACAAAATCTCTAAGTATGCGTACTATAACAGTAAAGAGAGAAGAGAATAATCCGATTGTTCTAATGTCGCTTCTACTTATGTCTGATGTCTTTTCATCAATTTACTTTTGCTATTCTATATTATTGTGAGATAACATTCTCGAGAGCAACAGTGTCATTGTATCATAGAAATGAAACCATTTTCTTGTCCTTCTTGAATTAGGAAATCTTTTTTTAAGATACAGAAATTAGTCTTAAGGATAGTGCTTCGCACACGCCTTGACGAATTTAGATTTGTTGATTGATGTCTCTGTTATAGTTGATTTTGAAGTTCAAAGAAGCAATATTAACTCATATTCTCAACAATAATAATGTATGTAAATTATTTGTGTGTGTGATCGCTACTAATTCCCAGCTTCAAAACCAATAATTTGAATCTATACAACTAGAATGGCGAAATTGGGATTGGAGAAGCTAACGAAGGCAGAGCAATGTGCTCACTTTGTATAAGTTAAAAGAGCAGAAATTAAGAAATTTCCATAACCATGCATCCCATCAAATTCAAGTATAATCCATAAAGCAACAAGAACTTTATAATTAGCAACTTCCTCGATTTTTCATATTTCTTAGCGTGCAAGCCCTTGCTTGTAAACTTTCCATTCATCTAAACTTTACTTCCATCTCACACTTACAGCAAGCATTATGCTCAAACATAAGAGATGGGCAAACAAAGCTCTTAAGATCAACTTCATTCCCTTCTGCTTCTTTTCTTGTGTCATCTATGTTCTCCTTACACATGTCAACCTAACTTTTGATGCCCCCGAGGTGAATCCGATAAAAATCCCTTTAACCATTAAGTTCATACTAAATTCCCATTCAGTTTTATGACTTTAAATTGTTGCTCCTAGCAGTCTTTAATACAGCCCAAAAAAACTTAAAGCAACATTAAAAAAGCAAAAACTATAGAAAATATTCCATATAGCTGTTATATACTTGTATCAGTAATGACAATAATAAAATCCACATTGACTAGAAAAGCTTATAGTTTTACAAAATCCCCTTACATTCAGACTAAATACAAAGAAAAGAGTGATTTTTAATTGCAATACAAAAGTGTCCCATCCAAACTTATCTAGGACATTCTCCTACACAACCTTATTAGAAGGTTCTTAATAAAGAATCATGTAACTACTAATAAAGAACCATAACAATAAAGAATCATGTCTTTAAATTAATTTACTAGTGTAAAATAGAAATTACACTTTCCCGTCGCTCTAGACATCGTAGTCTTCACGACCATTTGAATCATCTTCCCCTCCATGTCAATTGCACTTGGAAGAAAACAAACACAATAAAGAAAAGAAATTAGAGTATAAAACATAAAAGATCAATTAATGAATTTCTAAATAAAAAAACATACCAAGTTTTTTTTTTTTAAAGAACTTCATTATTAGCAGCTTCTGCATTTTTTTTTTTAGGTTTGGACATTAGAACCTGAGGTATTCGGGCTGCTATTTGGTTTCTACACCAAAGGAAATTATCTACTCTTTGTTCTCTTGGGCGTAAGAAATAAAGAAATATTGCCTTTATTTGGAAGTTAAGGAATATAAGTGGAGAAAAAAGATGAATCAGCTTGTTGATATATCAATGGAGGGCAACTACTTTGTCTTTGAGCATTTACACTAGTTAATGTGAAAAATCACCACTCTAGGTTGAACATTAGGTGGCCAACTGAAAAGTATGGAAAACAGTTCTCACAAGACCTTATAATATGATTTCTAAAACAAATGAATAAACATCCATTGTTCAAAGGAGTCTATTTTTGTCTCGTGAATGAATAAAATCTAAAAACACGTGCATGAAAACTATTTAGGGAAGAACTAGACATTACTAGAAAAATGGTATTTACTGACATTAGAATGGTGTCAGTAATTATTTTTAGTGATACTTATTAATTGTATCAGTAATCCGACAGTCAGAAAAATCGTGACACTTGTAAGTGGTGTTAGTGATTACTATTACTATGGTATCACTAAAATCATAACACCATAGTATTAGTAATTATTGATATCACATTAGTGTCTATAATTACTGTTACTATAGTATCACTATTTAATTTATTTAAAAAAATAAAAATTTGAATTAGCTCATTGTGTATTGATTTATTGGTAAAATTAAAAGACACCACAAACCAAAAAAAACTTAATTTATATTATAAAACCTTTCATTTCATATTTAAATATTATTAGTACACATTACAAATTCCAACACTCCAACAAACAAGAGATAAGAAATCACACTCTTATAACTGAATAATCTAAATTAAATATATAAAAATTTCTACCACATCCAATCACATGCCTACTAGTTGTGGCTAAATTTAACATTTCTAGAAGCTCAAATGAAAAGGACGATTGCCTCCACTCTTTGAACATAAGTAGTGCAATTACTTTAACACAGTAGTAGCTTCTCCATTCTTCATTCAATAGTGGATGGGTTAGAATATAAGTGAAGTTGAGGAAAAAGAAACTTCAAACACATTGATCAAATCTGCAAATGAATACATGGAAAAGGGAAAAAAATTGCCTGTTAATTTCCAACCATGAGAGAGAAACAATGGTTAACAGAAATAAACTTTTGTCATACTTGTGATTTTGGCAAATTTCTATGTTTAAAACCATAATGTTCCCTATATCTTTAACTAGAAACAGTGGTTGTTGGATTTCAAGTTTTTCAAAATAGGGAAGCTGAACCCAGTAAGCTTGTGAATATTTGCATCTTTACTAAATATACATAATCATTCAACGGTGAATAATTACTATGATAATAAAAATAGTTCATACCGTACACTGCATTGGATAATTCAAGTACATATATACTTTTAAGTCTATTCACACAATCAATGCAAATTACAAATTCAAACAAAAAATGAAACCAAAGCAAAGTGATATAGTGTGTATTAGGGAAAAAAACTAAAAAATCACAGCATCTGCCATTTCATTTGCGCATATCAAATTCACAACACAAAACTCGAACATAAAAAAAACTTGATTTAACAAAAATAAAAAAATGACGTAATTACCATTAAATTGAACTTTATAACTTATAATATGACTATAATTAATCCAATGGCAGTTATGGTTGAGATGATATTTATCCTAATTTATTTCCCACAATTGCAGTTACGGTTGCATACAAATTATTGTGAAATCTATTTACTTAATCTTTATAACTTATAATCTGACTATGGAATGGTTATTTTTATGAATATTGGCTTATAATCCTTCCTTTGCACATGGAAGAAAGAGTAGAAACATGCAGCAATCAGGATACAAGGTCCATGCTTTAAAACAAAGGAAGAAAGAGTAGAA
Organism: Citrus glauca; assembly: GCA_029633175.1. Taxonomy (NCBI): domain Eukaryota; kingdom Viridiplantae; phylum Streptophyta; class Magnoliopsida; order Sapindales; family Rutaceae; genus Citrus; species Citrus glauca. Next base: position 14,479,268 of record JAQOOD010000005.1, read on the forward strand.
ACATGCATCAATCAGAATACAGAGTCCAATCTTCGTAAGCTCATCAAAAGTTGAGAAATATATACAGAAGGTTTAGAGCATATAAATACCTGGTGGTGATGTGTACTGCTCAAAAATTTAAACTCGCATGCCACCCTGCACAAATATTTGAACATTCAAACAAAGTCATTGAAATTGGTTCTTAAGACAGGAATATGAAGTTCAATAATTAACTAAACCAAAATATTAAAAAGCCCAGCTGGCAACAATTTTTTCAAGAAAAATATTAAAGGAAAAGAACAAAATAAATAAAATTCTAAGAACATTTGCAACCAAATTCTAAACAACCTCAATCTTAGAAACGCAACAACTATGAAGAGATACTCAATCTTGAACCATAAAGAAACGCATTTATAAGGCAATATCCTTTTGCAAATTAAGAGATTTGAAATGTTGGATGTAGAAGCACAGAACAACCTCCAAAATCAAAATTCAAGTAGCTATGCCTAAATCCTTAACAGCACCACCAACATACTGATAAAGCTATCAGGAAGTGGGGGCATGTAGCATTTTAACTGTACCACATGCATCTCTACAAATATTCCATTAACAGATCTTGCAACTAGAAAACAAACTTGCACTTCCCATGGAAAGAGCCCATGAAAACCCATCTATGTTAGTTCTAAAGATCATTGATTGATTTTTCCAAAGTGAAAGAGAATAAATAGAGCTTCTAAAAAAATAATATTAGAGAGAAAAAAACATAAATATACTTCTTATTTCTTAACACCCAGTTAACTAACTTACCATTAAGGGGGAAAAAAAAAGATACCAGCATAAGTACAAGATAAATGCAAGGAAATACACTGAAGTCCCTAAGTGACTAAATAACATTAGTACACTTTTTGATACCCTAGAAAAGTAACAATAACCAAAAAAGGGGATCATCCGACTCTTAAACTAAAATAAAGAAAACCAATTATCATCGTCACCTTGAATCAATTCTTCTAATTTTCTGGTTCATCACTAAATTCTCTTAACAAAATAAAACCTCTAAGATCACCAATACAATTTAAACAAACTCAATTCACAACCCAATTACAAAATAAAGATGAATCAACTGATGAAAATAATCTTACAGCAAGGTCATCCCAGGTTTCAAAATCCCCAGTAGTTAATTTTTTTCAACTCTTCCCTATCTAATTCGAAGTAGAACCTCTTCTCCCTTTGCCGCTTCTTCTTTGCTTTCATAAAGCCCAACTCCAACCAAAAACTTCAACCCTAAAGGAAATCAAAATTAAGGTTTTCCATATAGAAAGAAAAAAGTAATGATATTCCTTTGATGGTTCTTATCATTCCCCATCTCCTCAAAAGGATTCATCCTCGAATCTTGATGTATATCGAAAGGAGAAAGATTAGAAACATTAAAAGTAGAACCCATATTATACTCACCAGGAAGATCCAATTTGTAGGCATTGTCATTGATCTGTGCAACCACTTGAAATGGACCATCTCCCCTTGGAAGCAACTTGGAATGCCTATGTGCTAGGAACCTCTCCTTGCTTATATGCACCCAAACCCAATCTCCAGGCTGAAAAAATTACGTCCTTTGTTAGCTTGAGTAGCATATTGTTCAATTCTCTTTTCTATTTGTTGTCGTGTTATCTCGTGCAATTACTTGACAAATTCACCTTTCTTTTTACCATCCATATTAACACGCTTATCAATAGGTAAAGGTAATAAATCCAAATGAGTTAATAGATTAAAACCATATACAATCTCAAATGGTGAAAATTTAGTCGCTGAATGGACAATTCTATTGTAAGCAAATTCAACATGTGGCAAACATTCTTCCCAAGTTTTCAAGTTCTTTTGAATAATGGCACGCAGCAAAGTAGACAGAGTTCTATTTACAACCTCAATTTGTCCATCAGTTTGTGGATGACAAGTAGTAAAAAAAAAAAGTTTAGTACCCAACTTACCCCGCAAAGTTTTCCAAAACTGGTTCAAGAACTTAACATCTCGATATGAAACTATGCTCCTTGGTACTCTATGCAATCTGCTATTTCCTTGAAAAACAAATTAGTTATATTTGTTGCATTATCAGTTTTGTGACATGGAATGAAATGTACCATCTTTGAAAACCTATCAACAACAACAAAAACAGAATCATTTCCCCTTTTTGACCTAGGTAAACCAAAAATAAAGTCCATGGAAATATCAACCCAAGGTTCACTAGGTATGAACAGAAGGTTATTGTTGGATATTTTAACTCAATTGCTATTGATGTCAATTTGCAAGTGTACACAACAAGTAATAAAATGATGAATATTCAAGATCATCTACACATGGACTGATGTTACTAGAAATGCTACAACAATCACGAGAGTGCAAACTTTTTTTTATCTAAAAGAGTATAAATAAAGTTGATTGACTAATGAAATTAACAATATGATAAAGTAACTGCAATAATAAAGTAACGCAAAAAAAATTCAATAAGAAAAAGGTAGTTGAATGATCAAACTCTTTTCATAAACTGATTGTTTTGTTCAAACTAACACCAGTTGTTGCAGTAACTCCTATAGCACTGGGCAGAATTACTTTGCATCCTCAACTATCGCTTGCTGGACTTCTCATACCCTTACGCAACCTAACAATGACCAGTTGTTATATTACATAAGATATGGCATTACGAATATACACTCTCTCTACCCTACAAGGTGAATCTCTGTATCTAGTTCATTACAAATCTTAACTCAAGTGTAGCCCTTTTGGGACTCAAGTTAAACTCAATCCAGGAAACTTAAATTAAGATCAAGTATTACTCTAATAATTTCCACTAAGACAGACTCAGTTGTGGCTATTTCTTAACTTTTACCATTAAATGGGAGGTCAACTAAAATAATGATTGTAATATAAGCTATTAAAGTAAAATGCTATAACAATTTTGCAGCAACTCATAAGAACAGTCAAGTCTCATTTAGATAGTTTGTCACTCAACTACAATCAAATTTAGTTCATAACTTGTAAAAGAAAGACTAACAATAAAATATAAGCCATAAAATACATCATCTTAATAAGAGAATAAGTTAGGAAAGAAGTAAAGAACAATGAAAATTGAATCCAAATAGTTCTGCAGATTTTTTCAATGATGTAGACTTGTTCTCTATTGAATTTTGCTTCTTCTTTCTTTTTCTCTTGATTTCTTTGATGTTTATTCACAGGCCCCTTGCCATATGATGCGTGCTCCTTTTTTAATTGAAAATTAGGGTAAACGGAACCCTAAGGCGAGCATAAGTTAGATTAAGAAATCACAGATCGTGATTCTACAGGTATCCCGCGTGAAATTTTCTTTGTCGTAGTTCTAAGATTGCTACAGCAATGGTAACTACAGCAACGACTACATTACTACATTGTTCCAGATTTGTTTCAATTCTTTTGTACCCATATTCTTTCTATTGGAAAAAATCAGTTTTTTTATTTATAAAAAAACTTTTACAATCGCTCTCATACAATATATAAGAATTTATAATCTAAAAATCGTATATTGAAAATTTGATTTAGCTTTTTCCACTGAAGTGATTTAGGCTCCCAGATCACGATCCGTCACCATCACGCTTGTTAAATCATGAACTATTACCAATGATCTTCCAGGTTATGATTCAAGTTTGATCTGCACTTGACGTGTGGATGTCCTTATCACTACTAAAGCAACTAGCATGAGAAAAAATTTCTCTCAACAATAGAGAGAAAAAAAATCTTTTTATCTGATCTGTATAAAGTGGTTGCTCTATTTTCTTTTGGGAGAAAATAATCCTTTTATATTCCTATTTTGTGGAAACCATAGGCTCATATTTATTTATTTATTTATTTTTAATTCTATTAAATCACATTTGATTTAAATTAAAAAACAATAAAACAAAAGTCACGTTACTTGTTCTTGTGTTATAGGGGCCCACCTTGTAAAATAACACAAGACCCCTTACACTCAAGCATATTAATGGAGCCTCCCACTAAATAATATATTTAGGCTTTTAACCTAAATAACTAGTTATCTTGCTTGTTAATCTAGTAGCGGCGCAATCAATTAAATGAGCTAACATGGGGATCATATGGATACATACAATAATGGCTACAGTAATTAGACCTGTAATTAAAATAGTCCAATTACTTAATTCCAAATCTACTCCACTAAAGGATTGGAATTGGCCTCCATAATTATATAGAGGATAGTGTTCTTGAATAATAATTCGACCCATGCCACATTGATTTCTTTACTGCATAATCCTTGTACCACATCGTTAATTAAATTGATATCTCAACTGTCTAATCGATTTAATTACATCTTGTTCCTTGATACTTACTGATTTTCTCTAATGATCATTTTTAACATACTAAATACGTTGACACACTATGGCCAGAGAATTCTATAATCAAGTGTCGAAAACCCATCAAAGATGTGTTGTACAAATTATATATTATTAATATTTAACTCCAATACTCATAATTGCTCCCACCAAGATACCGGGTAATATTGACTACAAGTATGTGTCATGCTCATTGGTAACTCAAATGAAACAATAATTACAATCATGAAATCATAATTAACTCAAGATTAAGATTATAGTAAAATCAATGCCTATGAGATTTAATAAGTCTGACAGTCATTGCAAGGTTAATTAAATCTCATATGTGATCCAGCTCAATGCAGTCAAACTACATCAGTAAATTCATATATGATTAAGACAAATCATTCAACGAATTTAGTCTAAACATAAATAGAGCGCCAAATTCTATTTATCAACTGCAAACTAAATTTATTTAATCATAAGATAACTTGTATTTATGTCTTCTATGAATCTATATGATGATCACATAAATACATATAATATGATTAAACGGACCTTATTCAATATATATTTATGCAATTGAAAATATCTCAAATATTATTTAATAATAAGATAAATAGAGCGCCAAACTCTATTTATCAACTGCGAACTAAATTATTTAATCATAAGATAACTTGTATTTATGTCTTCTATGAATCCATATGATGATCACATAAATACATATAATATGATTAAACGGACCTTATTCAATATATATTTATGCAATTGAAAATATCTCAAATATTTTATTAATTAGAAAATAAATTAATATGCTTTAAAAGAGTATATAATCCCAACAATCTCCCACTAGCTCTTAAAGCATATCTGGCATATTGCACATGCTTTAGGGCTCTAAGTGCAGGTTATAAATGTTTCCCACTAATGGCCATTGTAATAAGATCTGTCATTTAGCATCTAATGTCATTTAGGGTACAGTCATATAACCTTTCTATATTATTCCCTTATAAGATAATACTTCCTCTCAATATGTTTTGTTTCTTGTGGTTCCTTGGTTTCTTAGATTGAGCTACCACATCACCATAATCACAAAATAGTTTAACGGGTGTAGTTACAACATGTAACACCTCAAGATTTTGTAGAAACTTGCGGAGCCATATAGCTTCTTTTGCAGCATCAGATGTAGCCACATATTCAGCTTCAGTTGTTGAGTCTGTGATACAAGATTGTTTCACACTCATCCAACTAATAACTCCACTTCCTAATGTAAACACATAACCGAAAGTTAATTTTCTAGAATCCTTATCTGATAAAAAGTTAGAATTAGTATAACTCACTAGAATAAGTTCATCACTAGAATACACAAGCATATAATTTTTAGTTCTTTTCAGATACTTTATAAAATACTTGATTGTAGTCCAGTGTTCAAGTCCAAGATTAGATTGATATCTACTAACCATCTGTACTGCAAAACAGACGTCTGCCTAGTGTAAAGCATGACATACATGAGACTTTCCACAGCTTCTGCATAGGAAACTCATCTCATTTTCTCTATCTCTTCAGATGTTTTAGGTGATTGATCCTTAGAGAATGCAATTCCATGCCTGAATGGTAATAAACCAATCTTGGAATTTTTCATGCTAAATCTAGTTAATATCTTACCGATATAGATTGCTTGAGACAAGGCTAAAATTTTATTCTTCTAGTCTCGTAGTAACTTGATATCAAAAATATAATTTGCCTCTCCCAAGTCTTTTATATCAAATTGTTTTGCTAACCAACTCTTTATTATAGTCAATACTCCTATATCATTTCTAATTAAGAGAATATCATCTACATAAAGAACTAAGAATGCTACAAATTTTTCATGAATTTTCTTGTACGTACATGGTTCATCAATGTTCTGAATGAATCCAAGCGATTTAATCGCTTAATCAAATATAATGTTCCATAACCGGGATGCTTGCTTTAATCCATAAATGGATCTTTGCAACTTACATACCATGTGTTCTTGGCCTTTTTGTACGAATCTACCTGGTTGCTGCATGTAGATGTCTTCTCCCAGATGCTCGTTAAGAAAGGCTATCTTGACATCTATTTGTCAAATTTCATAATCTAGCACTATATCAATGGTGAACATAATCCTGATGGATTTAAGCATAGCAACCGCAGAAAATGTTTCCTCATAATTGATTCCCTCTTTCTAAGTAAACTATTTGGCTACTAATCTTGCTTTAAATATTTCTATCCTTCCATCTACTCCTCTTTTTCTCTTGTAGATTCACTTGCACCTGTGGAAAAAAAATTTGTTGCAATTATTTTTTTAATTTTATGTTTCAGTAGTGTTCTGATTTCCATCTCTTTTTAGTGCAATTATAGCATTTGTAAATCTATGTTTGATCATGACTAATGTATTTCTCAGTAAGTGATTGCTCATACAATCATTGAAGGTTTGTTGAAATGAAATTGTGATTTTAAACCCACATTGTATTAGACTTTATCCGAGTACATTAAAGGCATTAATGTGTACTCAGAATTGGATACGGGCTCAATTGCAAGGTATTAAATTCAGCTCACTTTTGCACTTTATTTAATTTTGATAATATTTGTTTTCTTTATATTTTACAAGCTTTTTTAAATAAAAAAAATAGGTCAAATTCCTAGAGATAATGTGATTAATGGGGAAGAAATGAATGGAGAAGTGATTGATAATTATGATAAAGAGGAGACAAAGCCATGCTTTGAATAGTGTTTATTTTTCCTTTTTTGAATGTGCTCAATGCTTATTGTAATGCTCAATTATAAATTATCATGGTCATAAATAATACAAATTATTTACTTGTTTAATGCTTTGTTTTGATTTGCATATTAATGATGATGGTTAGGTTGGAGATTAATGATGCATTAGAAGAATGAACTTTTTGTATTTAGTTTGAAATTAATTTGTAATTTCATATTATGATTTCTTTTTGTAAATTCATAGTTCCAATACCTGTTATTTGATTTGATATTGGAATCTAACACTCATTTTAACTACTCTATATTATTATTATTTATTTCTTTTTTTATTATTTTTATATAATAAAAATCAAATATTTATGGATATCTAGATCTATATGGATAAAATCCATATCCATATTCAGTATTAAATACGGAATGTACTATGATGAATATTTTCTATCCATAATTTGATATTTGACCAGGCCTGGTCAAAAGATTGCTATGATATGTTCGACCACTAATTTCAGTTTGTATATATATGAAGATGCCCTTGTCTACAATTGCATCCACTAGTACTCCTTGAGTTGAAAGAGCTGTTATTTCCCAGCTGCTATAGACCTAGAATATGATGCTATGCAAATTTAAAAAATAATTTGAAATTAAAAAATTAAAAAAGAAAACTCTTAATTCTCTGTTGCAAATTGAGTCTTCTGCAATGCATGTATTAGAAGATCAGTGCATGGATATGATTAGTTATGAAATTGTGCATTTAATTATGATTATGATTAGTTATGAAATTATGATTAGTTAGGACAACATTTGTGGGGCAACAAGGTGTTGGTAAATTTTCAAATAAATGGTAAAGACATGTCCATTTAATTGTGTCTTATAAAAAATATGTCTTTTTACTAAAAGATATAACTTTTCATAATAATATTTCACTTAGAGATACATCATTTAATGATGACATTTCATTTGAAATGGTGATGGTTCAATTTGGATCATTGATTAAAATTAAATATAGACCCAATGGTCGTGAATGAAGGGGTATCATGAAAGATAACAACCGGAGTGAAGGGGCAAGAGTATATCTATAAATAGGGATCATGTTTAAGCCATTTAGACATGAAAATAATGATCTCACACCACTCTTTTCTTAGCCTTCTTCTCTAGAACGAATTTCAACACAAACATTCATTTCTTTTGTGCATTATAAATCTAATATATTGTTTTCTTCAGGGACAGTATATTATTTTTTGGCAGGCTTACAACATTCAATAGTATTCTGGTTTGCTTTCGTCGATGCACAATGCAAGCAAACAAATAAGTATTTCATTATATCCTGGAGGCGTATTTGCTTAACCCATGTGTGTCGCTTAATTGGTGGGGGCAAATAACGTCTTAAGGAAAGCGACATTTGTAACGTGCCTTGAAGTACACAAATTTTATGCAGTTTACAATTATTATTATTATTATTTTTCTTCCTACAAACATAATTGTAAACACATTACTTTATACAATAAAGTTTCACCATTATTGTTGTATTTATCTACATTTTCCATTCCCCACAAATTAGTATATACCACCAACACCAGGTAACTTGTTGAACCTCTTAAAGTTTTCTCTATATGACTACACGAGCATAGTCTTAATTAGTTTACATGGTAATTCCTTACTTCAGCATAACATTATTGTAAAAACGTAATATTATAAAAGTATGTTAAAAGGAACAAAAAGTAATAGCAGGAGTGTTAATGGTTTAACAGTAGAGTTGTTTTGAGGCATTTTAAAAAATATAGGGACCAAATGGATACTAATCTTAAAATATAAAGATAAGCGGACTTTTACCGCTAAGGTAATTTGGAGTTGTTAAACTTCTGTTTGGTATTCAGGTGATATAACTTTTAAGTAACAGATTATGTGAAAAACTTGTATTTAGGAAATAATAGTCAATAATATGTAGTAAATATAATTTTTAAAGAAAAATATAATAAATTTTTTATCATACAAGTATAAAATTAAATCAACTTAACTTTTAAATTATAATAATTAATATTTATCAAATACTTTAATATTATTACTAAAAACTATAGCTATCTATTCTAAATCTCTAACAGGACTTTTATTTATAATCCTCTACTTCGCAAATTTATAGTTAAATCTGTTGAAGTTGAAGCAATCCAATTATAATTAAGCGACCTATAGGGAAGTTAAACAATTAATATATGCCTCTATGCTGCAAAGTGTTTGGTTTAATGATTGGCGATCCTCTCAAAAAGTTATACGACCTGCAGTATCCTGAAGCCACGAGATGTTTGGGTCGTTACTTGTAGCTGGAAAAGAAAGGCTATGTAGTATTGCGTCGTATATTGTTTTAGAATTGCCATTGACATGTTGAAAGCAGTTTATTTAGGATTGAGTTGGAGTTTATTGTTTTGGATTTGAGTTTGGGATTTTGAAAATAGTTTATTTTATAAATTTTTAATAGATAAACTGTTTGGTAAAAGATTTTAAAATTAGTTTGACAGTAATTTTTGGTAGTACACCTGTTTTTAATTTAGAATTAAGATTAACTCTTGATGCAAGTGCTTCCGAACTTTAAAGATCTTATGTATCTATTTTTATATTTTAACTTATTAACTATCAATTATCATGTGAGCATCTTAATTCTATTTTTAAAAATAATTTATTAAGTAATTTAATAAATTTTTTCAAAATCCCAACCCCACTATCTCTGTTCCAAAAATAAAAAGAAACTTTTTAAAAAAAATTCAAAATACCACTTTTCTCTCAATTTTACTGTTACATGTTATGGAAAATGTTTCAAAATAAAATAAAAAATTATTTTGTATTGTTTTTGAAAATTATTATATATATACACACACATACATATAATTATTCTCAGTTGCGGACGTTCACATTTTTTTTAATGCAGACACTTTTAAATCGTATGGTTTAAAAGACTTAATTTTTTTAATGAATTATCAAAACCTTAGGGTTTAAGAGAGTTGGTTTTGGGGGAAAATGACAAACACACCCCCAACGTTTAGGTAAAAAGACAAAAACCCCCTAATATTTTAAAAAATATATTTACATCCCAATTTATTATAATTTTACCATTATACCCTTCTATCATATAAAAAAATTATTAGATTATTCAATTTGTCTATATATTGTAAATAAAATTATAAATAGACAAATTGGATATTATAAAAAAATTATAAATATACCTTCATTGCCCAATTCCTCTATTTGAATTTTTATCAATAACCAATTTTTAAACAAGACATCTATACACCTAAAAAAATTGTAAATAAATTTTAATTTTAAAAATAAAATTAGTTATTAATAACCAATTTTATTTAAACTTTAAACTTGTATATTTAACAATTCTCCACATGTCAATCATTTATAACCAATTTTTTATGTTATTTATTATGGTATTAATAACCAATTTTATTTTTAAAATTGTAATTTATTTACAATTTTTTTAAGTGTGTAGATGTATTTTTCGAAAATTGGTTATTAATAAAAATTTAAATAGAGGAATGAGGGAATGAGAGTATATTTATAATTTTATTAACAATATATAGACAAATTGGATAATTTAATAAATTTTTTATATGCTAGAAGGGTATAATGGTAAAATTATAATAAATTAGGGTGTAAATATCTTTTTTGAAACATTAGGGTGTTTTTTGTCCCTTTGTCTAAACGTTGGGGTGTGTTTGTCATTTTCCCTAATTTTAATTCTCTTAAACCTAGGGATGGCAATGGGGAGGGGAGGGAAGGGGACCAATCTCCCCATATCCATCCCCGATATTTTGCATATGTTCCCGTCCCCTCCCTGTCCTCGTCAGAATTACTTGAGAGAATCCTCATCCCCTCCCCGAATAATAACAGGGGATCCCCGAGGGTCCCCAGTCCCCGAATAACTAATAGTCTAATACATTTTTTTTATTTTTGATTTTAAATTAATCATATTAAAATAAAAAATTCAGGTAAAAATAAAGTTCAAAATACATCTTACATTAATATTGATCCATTACAAAGATAATTACAATATCAGTATGAGTTTATTTTACATTGTAATTATATTATACAGTTATTAATATTTGCACTTATTGTAATTATATTATACAATGTAAAATAAACTTATACTGCTATTGTAAGCTCATAACCAACTTTGACAGCACATTAAGGCCTCCAATGTGCTTGGATGAAGTTTGTTACGGTATGAGCTCACAACTCTACCACTGGTACTAAAAGCTGATTCAAAAGCAACTGTTGTAATTGGAATTGCCAAAATATCTCTAGTAATTCGAGCTAATGTAGGATACCTATTAGCATTTGTCTTCCACCAACTCAAAATATTAAAATCTTCTATCCGGGGTATAACTTTCTCATCCAAATATGAATCTAATTCATCTGCAACAACTGCACAATCTTCATTGTTTACATAATCATCAAAACCTGTCATTCATTTAATTGCTGTCTTATAAGAATCCCCTGTAGATCTAGTAGAAGAACTACTACCAGTATAATCAAAGCAATAAACAGTTGGTGAAAACTTCAATTAATACTCTTCCACTAATTCCCGGTAAAGGGTGACCACTTTCCTAACATACAACTATTTTAATATTTATTATTTTTAACAATATTTATATTTTTATTATTTATTAGTAATTTTAAAAATTAAAATTAAAATTGAAATGGGGAAATGGGTAGGGGATGGGGATTCCACCTCATCCCCGTCCCCTCCCCGAATAAAAAATTGGGTAAAAAATTTTCCCCGTCCCCTTCCTGAATAAAAAATTATGTATAAAATTATCCCCGTACCCTCCCCGAATGGGGAAAATCCCCGAGGATACCCGTCCCGTGGGGATTTTTGCCATCCCTACTTAAACCCATAGTTTTAAAGTGTATACACAGAAAAATAAAATGAGAATGTCCACACTATAGAATATATATAGAGAGAGAGAGCATTTCTTTGTTTTTTTTAAATTCTTTCACAGATAGTGGTGGGGACTGTTTTTGTTTCATTATTGGTGTTGGCGGGACTGTTTGGTTGAAGCATAACAACAATTTAGGGCAGGAATTTAAAGTATTTTTGTTGGCTCAAAATAAGCTAAGTCCTCCGTGCTTTTAAGACAAAGACATGGTGCTTAGTTGATTTTTCATTGTACGCTAAATCAATAATTGTCAAATATAAAATATAAAATAATAAAAATAAAAAGGATAAATCATAGTGGTTAATTCAATATTCAATATTAAATCATAAATAATTAAGGGTGAGGCTATTTGAACCCACTAAATTACTTATTAAACTCGTTTTTAAAAAAAATTATTAAAATATCCTTAAATTAAATTACAATTATGGACATTAAAATCTAGAAAAAAAATTACTCTTTGAACCCTTCTTTACATTCAACATAATTTTGTTAAACCCTAATCATATTTTTGTCAAACCCTAATCAACAAGAGGCATGATTTTCTTCCAAACTACATATTTTTGTTAATTGGGCTCATGTGATTAGATTTAGGATAATAAAGTTGGTGGTTACATCTTTGTTTGTGTTTGACAGTGGACAACAATCAATGACAAGTAGTGTTGTTGAAAAACTTCTCTAAACCACTTATATGCACTTCAGCCCCTGTCGCCATGAAAAGTTGCAACGAAATATTGAGAAGGTAAGAACGCTGAATATGCAGGGAAAGAAGGAAAAAAGAGAAGATCTCTTGGTTGCTAGGCCAAATTACAAGAAAACCTACATGACTCTGAAGAAACCAATATCTTCTGCCATTGGCATGCCTTTTTCAGAGCCTAAGGGATCATAAATATATGGAAATTTAAAGTACATAAAATGTCATATATTTCTATTGAAGAGATTGTATTTACACATTTTAAGCAATAGTCAGCAACATTGATCATTTTCGAATTTCTAAAAACCGGAGTGTGACAACAAGAGTAATTAAAAAAAAAAAGATAAATAGTGTTGTAGATAGCCATAAAGCGATTCTTATTTTTGCCATAAAGCAATTCTTTTTTATGTTGGTGATTACTGCACAAGCAATGATAGATATTGTTTGTTTGTTGCCTCCAGGAAGAATTTGTATAATTTTCATCTTGAATCAAAGGTTGAGACATTGTTAAATGGTGTAAAATAGGTTGAAAAAGGTCTAGTAGTTACTAATTGTGCTGTAATAAATTTCTTTTTGAAAAAAACTAAGGATGATGAATATGTGTTGTAACTATTTTTTTAGAATCATTTCATAAAGAAAATCTTCAGTTTAATGGGAAAAAAAGAAACATTTATTAAGGGTTTATAAATGAATTTAAGGGGTTTAATGAGTAAAAATAGCATCATTAAAAAAATGGGTTTAATAAGAGTATATTGGGTATTTATTTAGGTTTATTGAGTAAAATTTAAAATTTTAAAATTTAAATGTGGGTTTATTTAGTAAATGAGTTTAATGAGTAATTTAGTGGGTTCAAATAACCTCACCCAATAATTAATTGTACTTCTTGTTGTTTGTTTTAGCTAGTAATAAAAAAGAGATAAGTTTTGAGTTTAGCTTGCTTTATTTCTAAAGTTAAGGTAGATATATTCCATTTTTCCTCTTTATTCTGTATTTGAAGGAAGCAAGAATTGACGAGGCTCTCTTCAAACTTTTGAAATGAACCTGAAGCAGTGTAAAAGTGTGAAGAGTATAGCTTTCAAGATGAGGCAAGGATTTGTATTGTCTCCAAAATAATGTTCAATTAGTCATACGAAGCAAAGGCAAATTTTTCCTGGGTGCTTAAAACTTTTAAACTCAACTCAGTAGAACAAAATTCTGGTGTCAACGAGAAAACAAAACAGTAAAACTAATGGGATAATAAAGTATTAGGAATCATGCTTCCTGCCTCTCTAACATGGTTGAAGATTCGTGGTTTTCCAAATCTCGAACGCCTATCTTCTTCAATGTATCATCAAAACCTCAGTTCATTGAAACTAAACTCAAATGCTCTCCAGGCAAGGGTCTACCTTCCTCACTTTTGGTACCAGACATCTGGTAATATCCGTTTCGATGGAAGAAAGGTGCAGAGAGGGTCAAGGACAATATTGACATTTGTTAATCCATATACCTCACGTCAGTATAAAATGGAAATGGATTTTGACGACTAAAATAATTTTTTAAAAAAAAATTTATTTGGATGTCAAGAATGTAATGGCAATCTCAGTTGAAACTTCCCTTCTGGTAATTGTTTTTATTGGGATTTTTAATTAACTTTTTATTGCAATAAATCTTCATTCGTATTTTCAGGTGGGATAAGTATGTATACATGCATGCTCTTTTAATTAATGGAAGGGACGCACTTGAAATTTTAAAATGATTTATTCTTCAGTGGCTTTCATCAATATGATTATAAGATTGTATAATTAATTCACTTGAATTTTATAAAAAAAATTACTCACCACTCAATTAATAATGCATTATTTGAATTATTGAACAACAATTAAAATAACTTTAGATATTAGTACTTAATGTTCATAAGATTATAATCGTTCTGAATTACAAGAGAAGTACTCCATAATTATAAGATTATAGATTGTTAGTTCGAAAGAAAATGGGTCTTATGCTTTGGCAAACTATATTTTGCCAAACATTTGAGGTTGCCGTTACTCTAAAGATACAAGGGGAAAAAAAAAACATTTACTTTTTAGTGAAAAGCATGATTTCTAGTGCAACTGAAGCCCCACCTAACCTGCACATTATATCAAACAAATGATAGACAAAATTAATAATCTCATACAATGACAAATGAAAGTAATAAAGTACGAAACTGATTAGTAATTACAAAGGCGCATTTAGCATTCTTGCAGTATCGTGACGAATAAAATACATCATGCTTTTAAAAAAAAATAGCATTATCCATTCTTAATATCTTAATTTTGGATGATTAAAGCATAAAGTAACTATGCAAGCAGTATCATTCTTTACGTTGAAGTGCTAGCAAAAACATGCTTCTAGCTTTTTGTTTGGTTATAATGCAAAAATATCTCCATTAATTGAAGTAAGGGGACAGTAGGGATGGCAATTTGGGATGGCAATTTACTTTTATATTAGATTTTTTTATTTCATTAGTTCATAGTAGGGATGGCAATTTGGGACGAGTTGAGATATATTTTTATCCCAAAAGAAATTTAGGAACGGGATTGTGACCTTTTTTTATCTTCCTTGCATACACGAGACGGGAGTGAGATTGACATATTCCGTCCCATTCATCTCATTGCCGACTAAGAATGAGAATACTTTCAATTGGGATGGGATCCCATAGGATCCCATCTCTTTTGGGATAGGATTGAGACATATTTTTGTCCTAAAAAAATATAGAGACGTGAGTAAAATATTTTTTCATCCCACTCGCATATACGGGACGAGACTGAGATTGGTAAATCCCATCTCATCTCGTTCCATTGCCAATCTTAGGGGACAGTAAATTGCTTGACTTTAGAAAGAAATTTCCCCTTTTCTCACCTTTTCCAGAGATGGAGGGCTTAAGAGATTTATAAGTGATCCTGATTTGGCTTGATTCTTAATTGTTTTAATGACAAGCTTCTCTTATCTTTGAGCAACTTAACAACACTTGTCTTTTTGTGTTCATACTTCATATTAAGAGATACTTGGACATGAATCCTTTATCCTTGTCCTTGGGTCTAAAGAGGAGGTGCTTGCAACCTCTTCTTTTAATAGAAGATGCGGCGTCCTCTTTCATTAGAGTGGACGAGGGGGTGTCCTGTCTCCATTCCTTCATCGGAGTGGCAGAGAAGGTGTCTCTATCCTTCTTTTTGGGTGGAGAATGCAGCGTCCTCATTTCTGTCTTGAGAGATTAAATTAATCAATTTCTTCCTAGACTTTGTTGTGTTCATTTATTTGGGTTTTTGTTGACCCCATTTTAATTTTGGTCCAACAGAACCTATTTTCATAGCAAATCTCGCCAATATTGAGGAAGAAGAAAACTAGTAAAAGACTAAAAAGAAGCCTTGAGAACAACTTTTTTAATTTTGAAATAACTTGATTGATTAGTTTTAACCCCAAACCGGGAAAAAAAAATATAGCAGCAGCTAATTAACTAATTAATCATCAGTAAAGCTTTTACTACTGGTATGCCTATGTTGTTGAATAACCAAAACCGAACTCTTGATATCAAAATCCATAGAAGCCAAGAGATCTCCAACAACACCGAGCTCAGGACACTCCTCCCAATCACTTATTCCAGTTGTTAAAGGTGAGCAACCTCTCCTTCCTTTTCCTACAATAAACAATGAATACATATCCCCAATGTCCCTTAGAGCTTGCAATGTTTCTGCTCCATCTCTCAAATTCTTTTCTACGTAACCAATTTGACCTGATGACACATAACGCTTGTAAAATTCATCCATATACACGTCATCCCTCTTGTTTTCTGGATTTCGTCTAGCTATTGACATGAACACTTCATTGCCTAAGTTAAAATGTGGTGATGCTGTTGATGATGATACATTAACATCCTCCTCTCCAAATTCACTTGGAAGGAACCGAATCACTGTCAAGTTTAGATGATGATGCATTGCTAGTCTTTTGCTGCAAGCTATTGCCTCGCGGTCATCAGGCCCCCCAAAAAACAATGTTGCGACACTTTGCAATGAGTCTGGTGCCAGCAGACTTTGAAATTCTAAGCAACCTCTATCAACAAGGATCCCTACTGAGCATGGTGCATGCCTGATTATCTTCTGGTTTGTGGACCTCATTTCGTCTTTACCTTTCTCCATTTTCCCATCAATGCGTTGGTGCTTGTGAAACGGAAGGAAAATGAGTGAAACTCGCAAATCCTCAGCCTGACTACACACATCTTCATACATGGTTGGGAAAGAGGAAACAGCTTTGATCTGTCGAACAAAAATCTTTGTTTCGGATGAGAAAATGTCGACAGCCTCATTGATTTCCATCACATCATTTCCACCATATTCATCCTCATCACTGAATTGATCCCCATCTTGTAGCTGATGGTACATCAAGTTCTTTTTCTTGCGTCTTTTGGGGAGCTCAACAAGATGCATCAAATAAGGAGTAATGGCAGCACCTTGCTTGCCACGCAAGGCAGAGCAGAGACCAAGTTGTCCAGAAGCATTTCGAGGCTTATAAACGCAGCAAATCATTCGAAGTTCACTCTCTGGATCAATACATTCAATTGAAGTTCGATTGTGAGTTAATTGTACTTCTTGTTTCCTCATTATGAAGGACACCACTGGCCCTGCCATCAATGTGTTCAGAACTATTACTGACAGTAGCAATCTCCGAATATCTTCACCCCACCATTTCTGCGATAACGATTAAAGAAAAATTAAACCTGAAATCAGCATAACAAAAGATTGTGTAAATGTATAAAATTTAGTTTTTATTCATTTTTCTTTTAAATGTTTTAACGTTTTAAGGTTACCTCTGAATTGGGAGATGCATCAACAACAACAAGATCAGCGTGGCCTTTCAAATTGAGAATGAAAGCCAGGATGACTGCTTCAATATTCAATGGAATCTTTAAATAAAAGCAAGCAAGTAGTGTCCCCAGAATTTTGCCAGCAATGCTCAAAGAGACCATAACCAAAGCAACAATTACATTATCAATTGTAGATAAAGAACTTATGTTGAATTGGAAGCCT
This sequence comes from Citrus glauca, assembly GCA_029633175.1. NCBI lineage: Eukaryota > Viridiplantae > Streptophyta > Magnoliopsida > Sapindales > Rutaceae > Citrus > Citrus glauca. The sequence continues at coordinate 14,496,999 of JAQOOD010000005.1, forward strand.
GTGAAGCCAAAGTAACTTGGAAGCACAAAATTGTGAACAGCATAAGTAAGCTTATGTAGTAATGTTCGAGTTGTTTTGCCTTCTCTTGGAAACATCATACCAACAAGAAAACAATGAACTGTAGAGTAAAGACCACTGGATTCAATAATCATTGAAACAGAGATAAGTAAAACCAAAATGAGCAAAACCTGAGAGTTGTTGATGAATTTTTGGTTTCGGCTTTTGGTGTTAAACCAAATCACCAGATAACAATTCACCAAGATAAGTGAAGCAGTGAGAAAGATTGACAGTAACAAAGTTTTGAACATTCCATCTTCAGTGAATGCAACGACTAAAGAGAAAAGCAATGAACAAGACATCTCATTGATCAACGAAGAAGACATAGCCAATCTTCCAACGTCTGAAGTATCTAACTTCAAATCAGCAGCTAATCGAATTACGACCGGAGAGGCAGAATTAGAAATGAGAATGATGGTAACAAAAGCAAAAGCGATCTTGTTATACGAGATTGTTAATTCTCGAATGATAAACCAAGATATAGCTGCTCCGAAAATGCCACATGCCATAAAACCTCCATATGCAACGGTGGTGACTAAATGCAAATTGCGCTTCATAAATGGGACATCAAACTCAAGACCAAGCAAGAACATGAAAAATATTCGTGCAAAAAATGCATAGAATCTGTAGTACTCCGCTGAATTAGGCTTAATGAAAAATCTTTCAATCACATAGATACGACATAGCAATGTAGGACCAAGAACCAGCCCCGCCTGTTAAAGGCAAAAAAAAAAAAAATTACGTATATAAATTAACAGCTCCAGCAAACTAGCTAACAATACATTAATATGTAAATTATTATTTTTGGTACTTAAGATGTGGGCAATGTATATACCAGCACTTGTGCAACGGGTCCAGGTTGTCCCAAGGGCTTGAAAATGAGATGGAAAAGGTGGGAGACGACAAGGATCCCACATACCTGTAAACATGTGGAGACCACAGGGTTAACTGGGTCTTCTTGGCACATTATATTTGCTGTTGCATCCATATTTTTTTTTTATAATTTTTTTGGGATAAAGACGAAGGATTAAGAGCAACGAAATGGACTCATCAGCAATAACTTCTCAAATTTTGAAGCAAATTAATGATCATGGAAGTCTCTGGCATTATAATTAACAAAATGAAATTCAAACCTAAAGGCAAGAGCAAGAGATAGGGAGAGAGAAACACACACACAACCCATGTCTTCTCCCTTCTGTCCCCTTGAATTTTTCACTTCTTTTTTCTTTTTTGGGTCCTATTTTGTGTGGTTCTCTTAATCTGAAAATCTTATAACTTTTCTTTTCGAAATTTCTTTCTTTCTTATACAAACTAAATTAACCAACCAACGAACTCACCTGCCATAACTTATTTCCTTCCGCTATTTTTAGGCTTGTAAGACGACTATTCGCCCACATTTCATAGAGTAATAATCTATTGGTATTCACCTGATGGTATGCAATATTTTTATATTTTAAGGTATGTATATTCTCGCTCATATTTATATACATTAGGAATTGTTTTGTTAATTCATATTTTCAATATTATTCATAAAAATTCATAAAATTATGTCAAATGTCTGAGGTAATCATTATATAATAGGTATATAATGCTCATTAGACCATTTTCATGTTTTGTTAATCTATATTTTCAAGATTAAAAGACTTACAAAATTGTATCATGCGTCCATGTGCTCAACCATATGGTGGGTACCAGTGCTCACTAGAATCTAAATTATTTTCATGTCCGGTTAACTTAAACTTTCAATACCTGAACTATAATGTAAGTATATCAATTCAGAGACAAAAAGATGCGCAAGCAAGTCTATTCAACCAAGATACCAATACAAATACCGTCGGGATAAACCAATGGGTTACCAAAGGGCCAAAGCAATCTAATAAAGAGATGCCGTGCTTTTGTGCTCCAGTATGTCACTAGATCAATTTCATGTCTCGTTAATCCATATTTTTAACACTATTAAAAGAGTCACAAAATTGTATCATGTGTCATAAGGTGAGTACTAGTGCTCGCTAGAATCTAAATTATTTTCATGTCCGGTTAATTCATCACGCATTTTTAACATTGTTTTTAATTTATTATATTAAATTAAAATCAATTTTGGGTTACGTAATCAAAGAGCATAGATGTTGAGAAAGAATGTGTGACATTTTCTTAAACTGCATAGATCTACCTGTACATTTGGGAAAATCTTTGGAGTCTGGCGATCCTTCACCCCAAACAGAATTAACAACTTGTCTTCTGCAATGGCATTTGCTCTACATCAGTGGAGGCGAAAAGCATCAGCTGGAATACACCTTCAAATAAATTGTTATTCATAATATACTGACAATAAAGACAATGTCTCAAAGGTAACAATATGATTCAGGTTTACAATTATATAATTCCTGCCGCTAGAGTTACAATTGAGATTTTACAATAAATGAATAACATTAACAGCAATTCCCTATCCTGCACTGAACGTATGGGAAACAAATTACAAAGAAAATGGGGAAAAGAGATGTCACAGTCCACCAGACTTTTGATATCTATCATTTATTGTTCTATTCACAGGCCAGTTTGGTGTCAAAGCTGCTCAAGCAAATAGCAAACGCCTGAAATGCAGAGAGTGGATAACGATAGTCCATGGTAAACATATCTTTCCCAACCTTGCCAAACTGGAGAATGATCTTATCATGTTCAGGTGGCGCTGGTTGTGAGGGAGTGGGTGCACCGGCAGCTGGTTGTGTCGCTGCAATCAACTGAAAATTCTTAACAGATGCGACAGTCACCCGCCCCCGAAAATTGAGACACCAACACTGTAATTGTTCATGCCATCTTGGGGGCTTGTTTTTGAGGATCAAGGGTCTCACTTTGCCATCCTCATCATCCTCTCTAAGCACACCAATTTCAGAAAATCGTGCACTGCTGAAGTCAACAGAGTGATCCAGTGATTTTGAGAAGGAGATGCTCCTGAATGATTCCTCAAGAGAGCGGGGAAGAAGCTCTGGCTGGCCAGGAACAGAGCCACCTACATCAATTGATGAGGCTGGGATTGAGTGCATGATGCAGTGCATCCTTCTGGGGCCTCGTGTGCCAAGCACATTGAGTTCATAAGCTATTTGGGCTATATTATAGCTGCCACTTGGGACTTTTGGGGAGACTTTTTTGGAATAAAATCTACGGCTTGTACATCCCGAAGGGGTAATATTAGCAGAGGTATGCGGTGGCTGTGTGTCATATATTATAAATTTTGTCCCAAGGAAATTTGACCTGCAGCATGAAAACATGAATTCATAAATGTAATACATTTATGGAAACCAGTTTATAGGAATTTATGTATTTGCATTAAGAACTTGCAGAAAAAAACTGTTTTTTAAAAAAAAATTCTCTCATCACATAGGATAAAAAGAGCCCCAAGAAGAAAGAAGCACAATTTAAGTTAAAGGTAAATGGCATTCAATGACAAAATATAATCTATTGAGTCTATTACTAATAAGGATGCCGAGCTCCTCGTTCACCCAAAATTCTCTTTTATTTGTAATTTTTAATAGAAAAAACATGAATTATGAAAGTTACTCCAATGAAGGAGCAGATGGCTTCATGTCAAGTAAAATTATGTCATAAAGGAGGATATACCAAGTCCACAAAATTAGTTGGATGAACAAAGTACCTCAAAATAAAGGACGTGGCTCTTAGAAGTACAGAATCTTCTTGTAATTAATTTATGAGTGGATATATAATCATATCTTGAAGCCAAAATCCAAATAAACTAAAACAAAATGTGTATTGCCAGCCCATTGCACTGAGCCTCCCAGTGAGAGAAGAAAGAAAACAGGTTCCAAAGTTTCATTTTATATTCTTACCTCAACTTTCCGATATAAGTGCTGCTTGATCTTGAAATGTTGTCAGCATCCATGGAGATTACATACTCTGTACAAGTAGTTCGACGGGTCCTTTTCGCGGACAGAAGGAATTTTCCATTTTCAACTAGTAAAGCTGCAAAAAGAAAACAAAAAACGATAAACACAGCGACATAATAGGCAAGGGCTTCAAATCATGTCTAATAAATGTGTATGGACTGTTCCAAACCAGGAGAACAATAAAGTTTACTAGCATGAAGTTTCAAAAAGTATATTAGAACTGGAGTTAAAGTACACGTCAAATAAGAAGGCATCAGTATTAATGCACTAAGAGAAAGAGAAAGAGAAATCAAGAAATAGTACGGAATATAAATTTTTTGCTAACAAACAGAAGTCTGTAGCCATGTAGGTAACTTCTTTTAACAATTGACCCACAACTGCCCTAACACCTCTAGAAACAAGATTCATAAGCTAACTTGAGAGCAACTCATCCACTACCAGATCAACATCATCCCTAAGAAGTGGTACAACAAAATTTTATTCCACAGCTGTGATGCAAAAATCAACCACAATGGAAACCTATAAAAGGCATTTGAAAAGATATATATCCAGCATATAACAGAATAATGTTCAGTAATTTGTATCCAGCACCTCAGAAAGCAGGCATTTGAAATTAAATCGTGATCTGCACACATAAGTTCCAAGTATAGGAAAAAAAACAGTATTAGAGAAAGAACCATATGAAACATAGTTTAACTAAGCTTATTTTGATTCTTCACTTTTTCTCTACTTCTCAACGTATTTTAACTGATGCAATTCACCACAGACTAGGCTCACTAGCCAAACCCTATCCATCTTACAGAAGACAGTCTAACATTTGCATAAGTTTGGGTGGCCAAAAAACACAAAGCTATAAAATGCAACTATTCTTCTTGCTAAATACATGCATAACCAAATCGTAGAAAACTAATCAACAACCTTATCCAGATGACAAACAAGGAGAAAGTGAAATCAACATTATTTTAACAAACTAGAAGGAATCTGCTCACCAGGGCTAAGACACAAAAAAAGGTGATATGTTAAATTAGATTTATCCCTCTTAATGAAACATTGAATGGTTCCATCACGTGCCCCAGGCTGAAAAATAAAAGCCAAAAGGAATTAGTAATAATTCTCTTCAAGATCATAAGAGTTGAAAAGTACATTTAAGAACTACCAGCATTTGAGAAAATGAGACAAATACTACCTGCTTCAAGGACACAGGGAAAGTAAGCTTCCCACAGAACTCTGGACTTCTAACAATTTCTTTGCACATAGCCCTCCAAGAACGGCAAACAGCAGCACACGCAACAACATGTTTTCGAGCGGGCCAAGAACTCTCACTCTCCTCCAACCTCTTGATTACATCACAAAGTAGCTCTGGTGGGAGACTAGCCCAACAACTATTTTGAATTACAATATTCTGGTCATGCAAATCGTTTGACGAACCATGGGATTTCCCTCCATGATGGCCGGTCAATCTAAAATCGAAACTTCTTCTAGATAAACTCCCGAAACTATCTCTTACATCACGTACTATGCTACGGAATGACATCTTATAAATTATTCAGAAGCAGCAGTACATCTCCCTTTTGAAGACTTCCGATAAATTATATTCTACAAGTCATGTATTTATGGCTGAACACAACAAGAAAAGCATGCAACTCAGTCCCCACCACAAATCCGACTAACAAAGAACTAAAGTAGAATAAAAAACCAAAAAGGCACCAAAAGATATAAATTAAAAATGAAAAGAAAAGAAAAGCAGTACAAAGCATGGACTTGTAAGTCCAAAGGTTTTCTGAATAGGCAAGTTTCAATAACAACAAACCTTTTCTCTGATAGACTCAATAAATCATCCTTTTTAGGTCCTCAACCCTGCTTTAACTGAAAAGCAATCTCAGTTCTACTTCTAATAAACTAAAAAATTACCATAAGAGCCTCATTAGTCTAATATGATGGTATATTTCATTATATAGCTTGGGAAAACAGTAATTTTAAACTTTTGAAAAAAATTAAAGTAACCCACATCAAAAAAAAAATCAAGAACAAGAAAAATAGTGATCAATTTTGAAAAAAAAATTACACTAGTATTGTTCATATATTTCAGTGAATTTCTATTTAAACCAGATTAAACACATGACCATGAAGGAAAAAAACTTAAAAATTTAAACATGAGAATACCAAGCATGAGATCACTAACCTGTTAAATACAGCTGGTCAAAGACTCCAAGCACCACCAAAAGATCTGCAACCCAGGAAATAAAAATGCAAAAATGCAAAAATAAATAAGAGCAAAAAAAATAAAGCAGAAAACAAATCAAAGAAGAGATCTGCTTCTGCTTCACCTCAATATCTGCAAAGTCAAGTCAGAAACAGAACATAGCTAGTAACATAACATAAACTAACACCCTCTTCTTTCTAGTTCTTGTTGGTCTTCGGCTAAGGGGTTTAACTTCTTGGCTTTCGTCTCTTTTTCCCTTTTTTTTTTTTAGTTTATAATCCGGACTCCAAACAACATTTAAATTCGGTCCAATTTGATTACACCAAAAGTTTTTTCATTTAAAAAATTAAAATTAAAAAAAAGGAAAAAAAAGTGACGTGGTGGAATTTGTATAATGTTTTGTATGGTTGTTTGTTTGTCCCCACTCCAGCAGCCATATGGTACGCAGTTTCTCGGTTTTGACTTTTTCCTTTTGTTATCTCTCTCCCTTTTCTCTCTTTGAGGCTCCTCTCTTCTTTTATTTCTTTTTCTTTTCCTTTTTCTTCTCTCTCTTTCCTTTTTGTTTATGACAAAGCTCAAACTAAGTATTTTTAGTTCTTACGAACTCTCTTCTTTTAATAATCAAAACTTGCTCAATGATTTATTGTTTTATAAAAAGAAATAATAAAACATAATCTTTGCTAAAGAAGGAGCCATTTTCATTGTGATAAACCCAGCTGTTAAAATTATGTCTGCCCATCTAATAATATTCAATGGATCTTGTTACTATCTATTACGGTCAAAATTAAAGAAGCAAATTTAATGAAACAGTAACTTGTACTATAGAGAAGTTTTATTTAATGAAATTACATTGCATTTCAATTATAATATAAAGAATGTAAACTAATGAATACATAGCAACAAAATTATATTATAATTCTTAAAGAGATAGTGTGTCTGAAATTTAAAACTATTTATAAGTATTAATTGATTAATAACTATTTATAATTATCAATTGATTAGCTATCTATTAGGTTTTTTTATGTTTTATTTTTTTTAAAAGGTAGGGACTTGGGTAAAAATCTAAATTAACATTTTAACTCCTTAACTCTCTCATGATTCAAAATGAGATGGTTATTTAAATAAAACTGTTTGAAAACTATCCGATTGAGTTTTGAGACAATTATATAGTTGATTTCTTAATAATGCATTTGAAGTTTCTATGATAAAATCCAACTGGTATATGTAATTATAATCTAAAATAGAGGTAGAAAATGCAAAAATAAATTTTAAAAAATCTAACCTATTGTATAATTTTAGATATTTGCTAATAAAAACTTTTATTATATAAATTATCTAAAATATAAACGAGAATATATAATTATGTACCCATCCAGACTCATCGACATCTTGTTAAAGGAGGGAAAAAAACACGCACATTTTAATAACACATTATGGACTTCTTTTTTTAAACATTATTGACTTTTCAAAAGGGAAAGGCCGAGACTCAAGTTCTAGAGTTGGCGAAAAATTGGAATAAATAACAAAGCAAGCAAATAGTACTAATAATGTTAATCTTTATTTCCTAACTCGATCTTTTCTTCTTGGCTGCACTCATATTTTATAGTCTTGCTCTTGTTTTGACCATCCTTCACATGCCAAGTTTTTTTCATGCTTCTTACAACGAAACTTCCTACCAAGTAAAAATAGGTTACTTGCATCTAGAACCATCTTATATTTCAAAAATTGTAATTAATTTTCTTTTTATATTATAATTAGTCATTGATTCTATGACTATCATTAAGTTTTAAAAGGATAAATTTCAAATTATTCTCTCATAAATTGATTATTTTTAAATTATTTCTATACTTTTAAAACTCTCAAATTACTATTATATTTAGTCAAAATACAAGGAAAAATGATGACAGGTTGATGCTTTTTTTTCTTAACAAAAATAGAGGGTAAATTAAAATTTTTAAAAGTAAGGGGGAGATTTAAAGATAGTCAATCATGAGGAGATAATCCAAGATAAACCTGTTTTAAAGTTATCTTTGGGTAATCATATTCATATGGATATTAAGAGGAACATTGCAAAAGTATAGTTAATTGTAACCCTTTTTTTTAAGTGTTAATGGAAAATATTCTCCAAAACATAACTCAACTAATTTGACCTCTTTGGGGAAAGGGAAGGTTAAGAATTCAAGGAAATAAATTAATTAGAGGTGAGAAATTGAGAATGAAAATGGTACAAATTTAACCATAAAAAACTATGAAAAGCTATTATTATTTAAATTCAGGAAGTTAATTGATATTTTCATAAATAAGAATGTCTAAGGGCCAGTTTGGGAATATTGTAACTTTTAAAATAATTATTGTTAGTTGTACTGTAAAATAATCAGCTGTGAAGAGAATCAGTTAAGTGTTCGATAAATTTTGTTTTCAAAAGTACTGTAAATTTTGAAAGCAGTTATGAATGTTTGGTAAATTTTATTATTAAATTACTTAAAAAAATAAATGACTAAAATGTACATAATGTAGGATAAAAGTTATAATATATTAATTTTATTTTTTATCTTAAAAAAATTGATAATGAATTTATAATATAGTGAAACAAATTTAATAATAATTCGACCAACAAATTGATATTAATAAATTTATATTGATGAATTATAATAAAAATTATTAAAATGTTGATTTTGTTTCCAATTTAAATAAGGATAATTTTGGGTTTAGAAAATAATTTTAAGTATATTTATGAAATTATATTAAAGGATAAAATTGATTCTCAAAATTAGAATATAAAAGATGCTCCGTTCTTGCTTTTTAAATTCAGTTGTGGAAATGGCTGATTTTGACAAAAGTGAATTTGATTTTTTTTTCTACCTAACACTAAAATTAGCTTTTAGATTTTCAAAATCACTTTTAAACCTCCTAAAAATAAGCTAAAATTGATCCTAAACGACATTAACTTTAAAATTGTGGCAATAATTAATTTTAGGAAATGAATAAGTCATGAGTTTTAACTAAAATGTAGGTAAGCCCTATTAATTGTAATAACTTATTTAAAATCTCTATAAAATTGAGAAATTTTTTATAAATGAAAATTATGACGTTAATATAAGTAAATAAGAACGTCTAAACGATATTAACTTTGAAACTGTGGGAATAATTAATTTTAGGAAATGGACAAGTCGTGGATTTTAACTAAAATATAGGCAAGCCTATTAGTTCTATTAACTTATTTAAAATCTCCATAATTAAAACTCAGAATTTGTTTTTTATATAAATGAAGATTATGACGTTAATATAAGTAAATCTACATAAGATTGTTGATTAATTTTTTGCACATTACCTAAGATTGTTGATTAAAAGACGTATGGACCGATGATAATGAATTTTATATGCACTACCTAAGATTTGACTTTGTTAATTTGGGAAGGAGAATGGTCCCTTTCACACTTTTTCAACGCTCTTCTTTTATTATGGAGACAATATTGATCCATGGAGCATCCTAAGGGACGTGGTTTCTTTTTTGACATTGAAAGTGTGGCTCATGATTCTCTCTCATGCATTATTAGTGAGGTATATAATTTCTCAATTAAGTAACCACTCATTAACCAAATGCGTAAATGCTAACAAAGTAAAAAAGAAGACTTTATTTGATGATTTTGATTGAAACCAGAGTCGACGCATTGTGTGTTTAGAAATTTGAGTTGCGTCATTATTGTACTATCTAGAACTTTTTCTTGCTGTAGATATCATAGGTTGGATCGGTAAGTAAATAAAATCTTGCTGAATTTTGATAAAAGAATGATTAATTTTAAATCACTCTTTTATTATAAAAATCTCTATTTATTCGTATTTTTATTAAGAAAATAAGAAAAAAATTCATCAACTCCACTCTCATATTTCTTTGTCATTTGAATAAAAATAAATAAATTTGAAGTTTTTAAAAATAAAAGAAGTGATTTAAAGATAAATTGTCAAAATTCATGAATAAGATATTCTAAATTAACTTTTATGGTAACATATTCAATTTATTTTGTGTGTGTGTATTTTGCTAGGTATTGGCCCCTTTCATACTAAGTTTCATATATTAAATAAATGAATATTGTCAATTTCTCCTCTACAGTAATCAACATATACAATTTTCCTCCCTACTGTTTTTATAATGGCCAAAAACTCCTCTGACAATATAAGTTTACAATATTACCCTTATTTTCAACTACTCTTTTATTTTCATTTATTATAAATTAAATAAATCACATGAATAGAAACTAAATAAAAAATTAAACATTAAAAAAAAGAAATATATGTTTTGATATGAGAAAAAAATTAATAATAAAATTTTTTTCTTGTACTGATTTATTTTGTGAAAATTTTCTTATAACAAATATATAAGAAATTAATTATAAAATGATAAAAAAAACTTAGTATAAGAAAATTTGAATGACAAATAAAAATTTATTAAAAGATAAATAATAAAATATTTTACTTATACTTTTTACATTTAATTTTAAAATATTACAAAATGTTTATTATAAGAAAATATTCACAAAATAAATAATTATAAAAAATTATTATTAATTATTTTCTCATATAAAAATATATATTTTTTATTTTTAATACTTAATTTTTTATTTAATTTTTATTCATGTAATTAATTTAATTTAAAATAAATATAAATAAAAGAGTAATTAAAAATAAAAATAATATTGTAAATTTATATTGTCAAGAGAGTTTTTCATCGTTATAAAAATAATAAAAAAATAAATAATATATATTAATTACTTTAAAGGGAAAAGTGACAATTCCCCTTAAATAAAAGAGTTGAAAAATCTCCCTCGGCCATTTCTGACTTAGGTCAATCCATTTGTTGCAGGCCATAATCAGTTTGGAGTTCTATTTATCCAAAATTCAATCAAGAATGTCAAAAAAAAAATCAATAAAGAACCCTAATATTTGGGGAGACCCTTTATACCTAAGATAAAGAGAATATGAGATTAACTTTGACAACGTCATTTCATAAGTTCATAACCACCGCCTACATAATAAGATCAATAAAATTTGACAAAAAATAAAATAGCAATGCTGCAAATTGAATCGCACCATGGGACATTTCAAATATATAAGTTGATTGCAAAATATGGGTGCAATAAAAAAGTCATACTGCATAAAATTTTCTTCCAACTACAGGCATCAGCACTTGAAAAATACACTATAATTCAGATTAACCAAAAATGCTACAGTAGAAACCGGAAAAAACTAAAAAAAAGAGGGGAGCAAAAACAAATTTTACATACAGAAGCACTGAGTCATTGACTAGATCATCCAAAATTGTCGGGTTGCCAGTAACCGCAACTAACCTGAAACCTATCAATCATCATTTTTCTTCTTCTTCTTCTCCTTCTTACTTGGCACTTCTGACTCTTCTTCATTAACTTCAGAATGTTTTCTCTTCTTTTTCTTCTTCTCCCCTGCCTCAACATTCTCACCACCTGCCTCAGCTACTTGTTTTTTCCTTTTCTTCTTTTCCTTTTTAACTGATTCTTCATTTTCTGCCTCAACATTGCCATTTGTACGCTCATCATCAACTTTCTTGCTCTTCTTCTTTTTCTTTTCCTTCTTCTCTTGACCGACAGCAACCTCCTCCATTGGTTTTTCTTCATCATCTTTACTGGCAGCATTTTCCATTAGACCAATAATGGAATCCGCTGCAGGATTATAGGTCTGCATAAAGCAGGAAACAAACACACCCTTCATTTCGGTAACCAAAATGAATAAAAACAAAAAAAGAAAAAAGAAAGAGAAAAATACAGACCTTGGCAGCAGTTATCATTGCACCAGGCCCCTTCTTTCGGTCCTTGTCATAAACTTCAATCTTAGGTTTTCCTTTAGCTGACCCAGCAGCACGACCCAATTCTTTGCCTTCAAGATTCCTTAGCCGTGCTTCAAGCTGCCAATAATTGTGTATAAGAAGCTCCTTTCCATAACAAAATATAAAGGCAAGAACGAAACAAATCTTTGTAGAATACCTTGGCACGATTCTCCAGTCCCATAGAGTTATCTTGGCCATCTCCAAGAGCATCATATCGAATAGCTAACGCAGTTTTGGAGGCAAGTGACCGGGAAATTTTTCCCTTGTGCTTTGGGGCTGCCTGACCAACTAGAGACGCGTGGTAGATGAGCCCATACTTAGGAGTAGCATGCTTAGTCTTCAGTGCTCTGAAGAGAGCCTTTTCTGCACCAAGAATCTGAACAGTACTCCCAGGCTGCTTTGCAAGATTCAACAAGCTGCCTCCATGAGCAATGAGGCGAGCTCCAACAAGCTCTCCAACAAGAGCAGTTAAATTTGGTGCAACTGTATTCATTCTACTTTTCAGATAGTCATACAGTTGAGCTCTGTACTCAGCAAGAGACAGAACCTGGTCACAGAGTTCTTTAATATTCAACAAATCAAGATCACTAACTTCTGTTCCCATGGAAATCATAGCTGCCTCTTTCAGTTGTGCCTCAACTTCTTCAGGTAAAATCTGTTTATATAAGACATAAAAGTAGTCAGCAGAGTGACCAATATTAGTCATCTGTCTTCTAAAAAAACATAAAAAGAAGAGAGGGGGGGGGGGGTTAACATGGGTCTCATTGGCAGCAATTTAAAGTTTAATCAGCACAAGATTAACTTAACTACGATACCAATGCATCATAAAAAATTCTCAAACGAAGATGGTTTGCATAGGAGTGGCCACAGGCCAAAATGTTGCATAGGCCTAAACTTAGGACAAGGTACATGCGAATAAAAAAGGTTTAAAAATTTTACAAGTCTACAAATGAAATAGGCACCATCAACACAATCGCCATATAAAAACCAATAAAGTAAATCCATCTAAACTCTACCTCAGAAAAGTCAAGCTTTGCAGCATTACTGCGATTTCCCATCAACTTCACTGCTTTAGCATATACAATATTGTCCTGGATAATCTTTGCAAGCTCTGGAAAATGCCACCCATACCACTCGCGGACACGCATTGCATATGTGTTGAGCTCTTTATCAAGATCGTCAAGCAAACCAATTGCCTGAATGATCATAGTATCCACCTGAAAACAAGTACCAAAAATACTACAATTAATGTAGACACAATAGTGATGATTTCACTTGCAAGATCAGTGATTGAGTTTTACTCCATCTACAACCAATCTATCCTCAAAAGACAATTGAATCCTCAAAACCAGACGAGTTATAATAAGAAAATAATTGTTGAAATCTTGTGGACAGAAGGGAAGTAATTGTTTTCAGAAAGGAAACAGTTGGGAAATATAAAAGTACTGAAACAAAAGCAAGACGTACATTTTTAAACTTAAAGTGAGCCAGCCCTCACATGACACTCAATAATCAAGGTGCAAAACACAAGATAGGAATCTCTTACAACAGCCTAACCCACCCACAGGTGAAACCAAATAAGAACAGAAACAACTTCATAAACTTGAATAGTTTTATGGTATTCGATATTCAAAAATCATCCATTTTTTTTCCTTTCGCTATTTACTTATTTATTCTAGAAAAACTGGGTTTTCTTTGCTAGTTTTCTAGATACAGACTCCCTGGACACTCATAATAACCAGTTTACACAGCCAATGAATTCAAAATCCACAGTATGTATCATGATAAAATTAGAATAGGCCAATTTGTGCAGATATGATCAAATAAAGAAATGGTAAGTACCTTGTCTGCACTGAACTTGAGCTTGTATCGAGACAAGCTATGAGATAAACCTAAGCTCATTGGTTGAAGATCTTGACCAGCCAGACCCGATATGAGTTCTGTCAACTGACTCCTCACACCTCTCATCAACTCCATCACAGCATTGTTGTGAACACATTCTATTTTCTGGAAAACAAAAATAACTCCAACTGTAATACAAATGAAAAAGCAAGCAGCACAAGAGTTTCTATCACAAAAAGAGTTTCACTCTAATGAGAAAAGCAACTGACCAGTTTGTCCTTGATTGCATTTCCAAGCTTGGAATCAGCAACAGCTAATGTTTCACCATCACAGTGTGTGCGCAAAAACTTCCGTAGATCTTTGCTGGGTTTGCTTTCCAGCAAACATGTTGCTGCTTTCAGAGCTTCTGATGTATTCTCAAACTTCGAAAAAGCCTTCAGCTTCACTATCTATTGTAAGTACCAAGTAACAGTTAGATTTCAATCTAAAGCACTCATTAGTTTCGATCATTTGACATAAAGGGCAAGCTTCAAAAACATTGGGTCGTGAATATAGTGATTTGCAAGTTAATACACAAAGGTGGAAATTAGAGGTATTACATGTCTTGCAGACTCCGCACTGTTAAACTCTTGCCACAAACCCTGCAGCAGCAGCACAAGTTAATATCGAATAAGAACTGAAAACGG